>CM040424.1:39483951-39921451 GCA_022702705.1 Papilionanthe hookeriana x Papilionanthe teres | reverse complement strand
TTAATTAAATGTATTAATATAAAAACTTCTTATTTTTGGACCAAAATAATTTAAGAGAATAAAATAAATAAATAAAAAAAATGCAAACTCTTCTCTGATGTTTTATTTAACCCGTGAGTAGCAATTCAACAAAATTTTTAAAAGTCATTTTGATTGAATTAAATGAATCATGAAGTTAAAGACCCCTGAGATAAAATGGTAATTTTGGAACTTTGAACCCCAACAAAATTTTAGGTCAAATCAAAGGGTGAAAGGGTAATATTGATCATAATTAATTCTCTAAGATGACTGAAACACTAAGAGTTGAAGGATATAAACCAACTCATGATATTTTCTAAAAAAAAGGGTAAAAGTGTAATTTCTTCAATTATTGAGGGTTGAAAGATAATTAAGATAATTAAGTATGAAAGATTCTCAAGTGAGGGGCATGAAACAGAGAGACAATAATTAACTAATTTAAAGCTCTAGATTAATGGTTAAGCATGATACAATCGTTTAATAAGATTAACTTCTCGTCACTTAAATTACAAATATATCCTTAATAATCTAATAGCTTGGTAGTGAGCTAGGATCGATCTAAAACTATTTAAAATGATTAGAAAAGAAAGTACATAATTTGTCATAAACACTACAAGCTCAAGTTCAATTAAGAGATAGTAAAATTCCCTTTAGCACTTAAACACACTCTCGGGACAATCACTCATTCAAATATAGAATAAAATAGATGTTAGCTGACTGATGGGTTAATTAACATATGCTGTGCATAACTTAAATGACATAAATTTAGTTCAGATGGGGTAATTAATAGTCTACCAAGATCAAAATGAACTTAAAATGATCTAGAATATTTCGATTTTATTTAGAGCTATTCTATGGACATCTTTGGGAGATTTAAGATATTTTAGAGGACATCTAAGTATGTTATGATATGTTGAAGAAAATTATCCTGAAAACATAAACAATTATTAAAAAATCAAACAAATCCCTATGGACCCACCAAGTTATGATTCGGGACCTGATAACTCACACAATTCAATAGAAATATCCTAAACTATTTATGCCACATTTATAACTCAATACTCAAGGACTTGAGTCTTTTCTAAGGTATTTAATTCCTTGTCAGCAACTGAGGACATTTGTTTTTACCACATATGGATTATCAGACTGGTATAAGTCTGAGGCCTAGGTGGCTAGGGCAATGAAGATAATGCTGATGTGTGCTAAAATGATGGATGCAATACGATGAGGAAATTTTCAGAATAGTATCTCTACCCTAAGGACTTTCAATAAGAAAGAGGATAAGGACCATGATACTATTCGCCAACCCTTGGAGGGATTGTTGCCCCTCAACACTTAGGTTGTTAGTAGTCATAACTTAATTAGAAATAACTAACCTGTATACTACTCTACTTTAAAAAATATTTACAAAAGTAAAACAAAATTTCTTTTGCTTAATAAAACAAACTCTGCATGAAAATTTCCAAAAGAAAATTAAAGAATTTTGATAAGAATTTATAAAAGTCCATAATTAGTCATTTGGATCGAGGTTGGGATTGCCTTTTGTAGGATTTCGTGTTGGTAGCTCGTGCCCAAGGTCGAGAAGCATATAGTTCAGCTCTGAGCTCTCACCTTCACCGATGTCTTATAACTAGTTATGGTCTTTCGTATGCGACTACAAGATTTTGTTTGTGTTTTTCGAGACTTACGTTTCTAACTTTTATACCGGGTTTCCTGCCTTTTACTTGTTGTCTTTACTTTTTCCTGCAATTTATTTAAATTCCTTGAAAATCATATTATGCTTTATGGACTATTCATGCAGTGCTAGTGGAAGCCCAGGTATGCTTTTACAATTTATTTACAACATTTTATATTTTAGAATATTTTTATTTACTTGCAAATTACTTACTCTGCATGCAAAAATAAAATAAAAAATCAAAACAAAAACAAGACCCAAACCAAGAACAAAACTGAAACCAAAATAAAATTGGGACCCGAAACCAAAACAACAACAACCACAACAATAATGACATAACTTGACATACACACCGCAAAACAATAGACCCTAATAATTAAAATTTGGAACTACAACTATAACAAAGAGCTCGGAGCAAACACTGTGGGCAACACGACGAAAGTTTGTAGAGGAACATCTTTGAGTGGGAAGATAAGTCTAAAACAACAAATCTCTTTCCTAGAATTAAATAATAAGACATAGGAGTTCGAGGTTGTTTACATAGTGCAACATAAAACCTCACCTTATTTTTTAGACTTTTGCATACCGTGCAATATAAGCCTTAACTCGCCTTAGGATTCTGAGGTCGTCGTCTGGTATAACGTAAACCCTTTTATCTTCCAGGCTATTTGAATGATCGATATAATATAGTATAAACCCTAAATAATAAAATTGATAAGGTGAAACATTAATAACTTCTCTTCAATATTGAAGCCAAACCATAGGATAGTTTGAAAAGTCATTGAGGTTCTTCTCAGGATCCATAACATCCCCTAGCTTCCACTCCTTTGATTACAAAAATAACTATTCCAATTTGATCCTTTCCCATTTGAATTTCCTATGTTTGATCTTGAAAATCCTAAACTTTAAAATTCATGAAGACAATACTGATGCACAAAAATTATGTTAGATTTTTGCTATATAATTTGTACTCATTTTTGGTGATATGGCACTTTTAGTGAAAGTATTCTTCATGTTTTACTGCAGGTATGATGATTTTAGATGATTGAAGCAAAAGAAAGTGAAAAGGCACGAATTTCAAGTAAAAAAAAGGTAAAATGGAGAAAACAACATTCTCGCCCCGCCGGCGCCAAATTCTAGAGAGTTCAGAAATTAAATAGTGGCCCGGGGCCACCAGTAACCTATCCAGCGCTGCCGGCGCCCAATGTCGGTGGAGGTCAAAATTCAATGTATTTGGACGCTTTTTGAAGGGTTGCTTGAGAAAACTCTTAGGGAATTCATTTCTAGACTCTTATAGACAATTATGGACGCCCAAAAAAGTGTGTTACAGAGAGAGGAGAGAGAGAGAGAGAAGTGAAAATGAGTGAAGAGAGTGTGTTAGGGTTTGTAGAGAGTGTGTGTTAAGTGTTATTTTGTGAGGGATTCTTCTCTGAAGAATGTAGGAGAAGGAGAAAAGTGAGAGTTTGCTTATTCCTTAAAATTTTAAAGAGAGAATTAAGTGTTGTATAGAAGAGAGAAAATTCTATGCATACAGATCGAATGACTTATTCCTTTATGGTGACGGTTCTTAGAATTTCAAAATATAATTTTTGGCGGTTTTAGGGTGGATTTAGTCCTAATAACTTCCAAAAAACGTGTTTTTAACCCCCTAAACTCCAGAAAAATGAAAGGAATCATTCCAAATTCGCATCCAATGAATTCCAACTCTGTAGAAACCTCGAGATTTAGAATTTTCAATCACGAAAATTTATCAGTTTCGAGGCTCAGTAATTATTCAACAAAGAGATGATGAAAAGGAGGATTATCAAAGAAAGAGACTTTGTGAATCGAGGTATATATACTCCAAGTACTCGAGTAGAAAAGATTATAGTGCAGAGGCCTTTCGAATTGTTATGCTACACAACTGTCGCTGCAGTCGTTCCTAGAAGTGGAGTTGTTATGCAAATCTTCATAGAATCAACAAAGGATTTATTTATGTGCAAGGCAGGTTTGTACCATCCACTCCTTCGAAGATTAATGATTTTTTTTATGATTGAGAACATACCTATCTGCCATTATACGGATTTTAATGCGACGAGGGAAAACATGAATGAAATTTATCGCTCTTTGACGGATAAAAGTGAAGACTGGGAGATAAGAGACAAAGAATTTGTAAGTTTTTCTACTGCATTTTTAAATCTGGTGTCGAAGCAATGACATTACTTTGTTTATGCAAAGTTACTTCCTACTATGAAAATTAGTAAAGTGACAAAGGAAAGTGCTTATTTTAAATTCATCGTATTCAATTGGAAGGTCGATCGATATTGTTTCTATAATTGTGAAATCTGTATTGGGATTGATTTTTCATGGATCTAAATATGGGCTTGGACATCCTTCCACCATATTTCTTCTTTGCAGCTAGTCACAAGTTCCATATGAAAGTTGGGAAAAAGTGCTTCTTCCTTGGAGGCCTATAAACCCAAGTAATCTTTATGAGCCACATTGCAGATCAACCATCTCAGAGTTCACGACCTATTCAGCCTTCCTTTCCTAAAAGTTACCAAGTGATTTTGAAGAAGATCAAAAAGTTAGAGAAAGAGGTACATGATCTTATGAATGCTATTAAATATATCTTTGATTTATTTGATCACTTGGTTTGGAGAATGAAAGAACAATTTGATCATACTGGGCGAATTGAAGATAGTTTGGTAAATGTGATGAAAAGGAATGTTGTGATTGTTGAAGATTCGACTGATGAATTCTCGTATCGTCCCTTCTACAATCTGTTTGTGATCGTCAATATATAGGAGATATCAGAGGAGAAGATAGTACTGAGGCTGACGATGAGTAATGAATCTGCTTTATATTTAGTATTTGTTATTTTTATTATGCTTTGATGTGCTTAGTGATGGCTTGATTAACTTTGTAGAATAAAGGATCCTCTTGTATAACGGGTAAAACCAACCTCAGTACAAGATGGAACTTAATTGGTATTTGTCCCACTGACCTTGGAGAAACATAAGTAGTAGTGGGAGCAACAACAGAAGTGGTAGAGAAACGAGCTCCCAAATGTTGTTCAGTAGAAACCCTAGGTGGTAGTGGAACAACGTTAGTAGAACTGAAGCTAATATGGCAGTGATCTGGATGGAACCTATGAGAGGTTCACGAAGGCAAACCTTCTCCTCCACTTGTAAACCTTCAAATGGGTTGCGTAACAAACTTATCTTTCTATAATATTTGACCCATCGTTTGGAGAGACACAGCATGCCTCATCCTCTTAAGGATCTCGGTGACAGAACAACCTTCTTTCATGTCAGCTTCTCAAAAATTATACGAACCCGAGTCAGCGATGTAGATCTTGTTTTTGTTTTCCCTTGATGTTGTAAAAAGATTGAGGAGACATGGCATCAATCTTTGAAATATCTTCCTCGTTGAGGGCAGTGGACAAAGGGTGAAACCTACTCCCTCCTAAGATAAAGTAGGTCTCAGGTAGTCCAGCCTCCTCCTTCTCTTCTGAAGTAACTGTAGAGACAACCATTTCAGCAGCTTTCGCCTTCTTAATCTTCGCTATCTTTCGATTCATATCTCTCCTCTGTGTTCAGGTCAGAGGTGCAGACCTCGAACTTGACCCAACTTTGAAAACAGAGGGAAATCTAGTGAAAGTTGAAGCATCTTCAGTAAAAAGTGCTTCATACACTTGAATTTCCTTTCCCTTAATAGATACAACAACATCAAGAAGTGAAGAAACAACCGGTTCAGCAGCAACTTTTCTTGCGGTAGAGTTAACGGTCCTCATTAACGGACTTTGCAGGGACAACATATTTATTCTCAACTAAAACCCTCTTGAGGGGGAAACTCCTGAGCATACTTCAAGTTGAATTCTACAACAGGCTCAACAAAAAGATCTACTTCTGACTTTAGGGCAACAACGGCGTTATCTCCAAATTTAAATTCGGTGTTTTCAAATTCTTGTACGAACTTGATTACTGACCCATCAGACAACCGACTTTTACTGATAATTAGATCCATCTCAGCAATGAAAGAAAAGATTAACCTTGGTGATGACATTTCTGACATTTGAAGATTTTTTTAGAATATTAGTTTCATTTTATGGTCCATCCAAAATAAATATCACAATTAACAAAATTGTCTAATAACTGTGGGTTTCTTTCGAATCCGAACAAATTATTTTTATGTGAATTTTAAATTTAGTTTAGAAAGTTTTAATTAATTGAAACAGATTAACATTAAGGAGAACAAAGAATAAGAGGTATGAGAACCAATCCAGAGTTTGTAAGAAGTCAACTTCGCACCGAACTCGCTTCGTAAATCGCTCTTGACCTACCACACCTATTGGGAGTCCACCCCATTTTGATTTTAAAGATTCTAGAACCTCTCTGTTTATGGATGAATAAATAGTGACTCCAGAATCAAGAGAGTTGACATTTCCTACTCAAGGAAGAAATGAACGAGGCATGCCAATAAAAGAATGGTAGTTTGACTCACGAGGGACATGAACACACAACCGATGTATGAAAACAAAACCTCCATATCAAAATGAAGAGAAGAATTATTCCCCAGAGGAGTTGTTAGAAATTGTTGGTTTTTTTTTAAGTTGAGTTTTTAAATTTAAATTTAATATATAACGTAATTTTGATTTTGAAGGTTATATTCTTTATTTTTGAAAAAACGAGACTGGATAGATTTCATATATGTAACAGTTTAAATAAGTGAGCACGATACCAAAAGTGATATATCATCTTGAAAGATGAGTGTATCACTTGTTAGTAGGCTTAACTATTTAAACTTAAAAGTTTTAGACTCTATTTTGGTCTACAAATTTTATAAATGATAAATTCTCATATCTAATATATAGATTAGATAGGGTTTAGATTAATCTGGGTTATTAATTTCCTATAGGGCAAGACCCTATAGTTGATTATATCTTAGGCAACTGAGGTCACCAAAGAAAACTCTCGATTAAGATTGGGGTTTCGTCTTCAGGAATTCGACGTTTAGGTTTCCACGATTGCTTATAGGAAAGTCAAAGAGAAAGACTCAACATGGAACATTTATTTTTGGAACCCAAATGAGTGAAGAACATGAGATGTCAAAGATACTGAAGAAGCTTCAGTGACATCTCAAACTAACCTAAGGTTTGGTTTTTCATCTTTGAAAAGGAAATTATATGTAATGTTTTAATCCTGCAATTATTTAGACATTTGAGACTTATGTTTGCATGTCATATACAAATGACTCGAGAAAATAAAAAAATTTATGTCGTACCGAATGACGACCTCAGAATCCTGAAAAGAGATTAGGATTTATGTTGTACGATATCCTATCGTAAGAAGTCCGAAAATATAGTGTGAGGATTTAAGTCGTGTCAGGCAAACAACCTCGACGTCATATGGGTGTATGTTATTAGTCTATGAAAGTTCAATTGAAGCTCCTCCTTCAGCTTTCTGTTATCGTCTCTACCGATGTCCGGAGATGAATTGTCGCTTAACCGCGTCGTTTTCTCGTTAGGTTAAAAAAGGGAAAAAGATAAACCAAGCCTCGAACGGCCTATCCTAGGTTTTTGTTGTTATTATGAATTAAATAAAATTTAACATATTATTTGATGGTTATATTAATGTATATTATGAATTTTGAAAATTATTGAAATTAAAAGTGGTATTTTGATTATTTATTGTAGGGTCCAATTCTAAGCATGTGTTTTACATTTGCTACTATAGAATACTGTATAAACATGCCAGAAAAACAATATCTAAAAGTATGAGTACATGTGAATGTATATAATACAGTGCAGCAGAAGAAAAAACAAAAGAAAACAATATAGTAAAGTACAGTAAAGAAAGAAAAGGAACTGCACGGTAATATACAGTAAAAAGGAAAAGAAACTGTGCAATAACGCATAATAAAGAAAAATTAAATTGGACGTACCTGGCTGATTTTGTTGATGCTTAAAAGTAAATAACAATTAACATATCACAAGTGTATATATATTAAATAAATAAACTTAAGTATAAAAAAATAAGTAGTAAGCATATGAAAATCATAGTGAAGAAATAAGAATTCAATTTATAGACAGACTCAGCTATAAGCTTTTTATTATCGATAATCCCACAAGTAAACAAGGCGTCAAAGTCTATATACCAATATTGATCATAAGCCACTAGCAAAACACCCTAAGATTGGGCAACTTTACCTACATACCAGCAGACTAACAAGTGAACTATAAAAAGTAAGCATCCTCAATTGTATATCTCATATATGTTTGTCACATTATGTATATAGAGTGTCACGTAGCATTGTTATTTCATTTATTTCTAAGTCTCAATGTCATAAAACTATAGTTCACAAGTTGTCAGGGTTGAAATTAAAGCCGCTTGTAACCTATAGAACTGTTAATGGAAATTTCAGCTATAAAGAAAAGCTAAGAGTGGTTTTGCATCATCGTCTTTTCCCCACATCCTCAACTTATAAGCCATTTTGATATTTCATATGCATTTCAAAATTGCATAAAACCAACCCATATTATTTCAGATTTTGTATAAGATCAAACCATAAAACTTCAGGTTTTGCATAACAATAACTTCTAATTGATGACTTGTATAATTTTAGTGAAGCTATTTACATAACACCAATTCATAGAGATTTAGAGAAAGAAAATTGAAACTCAGGTGTTAGAAATGTAAATACAATGGAATCAGACACTTTATGTGTAAGCACCCAGATATTTAGTGGTATCAATGTAAAGGTTAACTTTAGGCTTGAATATATAAATACACAAAAATTGAGTGGTATATATGTAAACAACCTCACGAATCGCCTAAAGGATTGAAATAACCCTGAAGGTGTATGAAAGTGAATGGCAAATTTATAAATAACTACTTTGAAGTAATCTGTATGTAATTATCTCTAAAAAATATTAAATCCCAAAGATGAATGTAATTCATTGAAAATTAAAGATTTACATTTATGCCACTCAATTCCTATACATTTACATGCCTAACATTTAAACTTTCAACTTTATATATATATATATATATATATATATATATATATATATATATATATATAAATATATATATATATATACACGGCAGAGTATCAATTGTGGTAAATCATTAATGGTAATTTTGAATCAAAACATAACATGCATATATTAAATAAAGTCGTCTGACAAGGGCCGTAAAAAAAGCCAATTGTTCGCGAACAGTTCGTGTTTGGTTCGTCAATGAGTCCGTGTTCAATTCGTTCGGTAAGTAAACGAGACGAACATGGATAATTTATTTTCGCTCGGCATGTTAAACGAACCAAACACGAACAGTGATGCTTTCGTTCGTGTTCGAATCGTTATTGTTCGAAATATAAAATAATTTAAAATAAACATATATAAAAAATTTATGATATTTTAAAAAATTAAATTTTATAAATTATAATACATAATAAATTAATAATAATAATATATTAATATACTATATTAGTAATATACTAATATAGATATTACATATTTATATAATATAAGTTATATAATTATTATAATATATTATTTATATATATTAATATTAGGGCTGTCAAAGTGACTTGACACTCGCGAGCAGTTTGTGTTCGTCTCGCTCGTTGAGAAACAAATATAAATAGTGACTTCACGAACAATTTCGAACACGAGCTTATTTCAAACAAACTAAATTTCAAACGAACCGAACAGGAACACAAACTCTGCTCTTTTGTGTTCGGTTCGTTTACATGCATCATTGAAATCCTCTCCAAAGTAACATTATTCTTTAGCATGACTACTATCACAAGCCTCTGCCGAAAGATTCCAGAGAAGATTCGAGAGAGAAAAAAAGAATGATACTAGCATCCAAATCACTTACGAGTTATCTCATGTGCATTCACATCTGAAAAGATGTTTTAGATTCACATCTTAGGCTAGTAAACGTACCGAGTAAGTTATCCCACAATCAACACTAGGTAAAGTAACATTCACAACACAGGCAAACAGGAAAAATCAAACCCAAGGTGCAATGCGAAGAAGCAGTGTAGAAGTCAAGAGAAAATATAAATACAATCATGATGATGTACAATGATTTCCACCTCCACTACACATAACCCCAAATTAACCTCTCCCAAAAAGTATGAAAAGCACGCAGTAAGCTTAAATGCAATGAAGAAACCAAAGATACAAGAATCTGAAGTGTAGAAGCACAATCAGCAAACAGTACATTTACCTCATAGCCCTCAAAATAGAGAATCGACGCAATAGAAGAAAATTTGAGGGCTGAAGAGAGATCAAGAACACTTTTAGAAAGATATTCTAAGAAAAGAAACATGAAATGCGGACTTCTCATTCAAAATATGTAATCTGAACTCCAAGAACCTTCAGATTTTTTTTTTTTTTTTTTTGGGAACAAGGAATAATGCCATCTACATCTGATTTGTTTATTACATCTGTTCACTTATATGATATTCCAACGAAGTTATAATTTAAAATTACCTTGCCTTACATGTTTCTTGAATAGGTAACTCTCATGAACAGCTTGACTTAAAATATTTTCACAAGACTAATTTTATTCTCTTGAATATAGCATTTACACCCTTTTACATAATGATGAATTCCATTTCTCTTTTAAGTAAGACAAATAAAAATAATATCCAAACAAAATTTAGCTGGAAGAAGAAAATAACACTTAGATTTGATCTAAGTTTTTATGTATCTAGAAATTCTAGAGCAAATGCAATCATCCATAGAGTCTGAATCGAGAAGAAAAATAAATAAATAAATAAAGGGTTGAAAATCTTGTCTCAAAATATGCGTTCCAAGTTCTCACAATTAAGTTGAGTAGAAATCTCATTGCAATTAGATTAAAGAAATAAGAATATCCTTGCATTTTGAACGACTAGAAGAAGAAAATATCCTTACTCTTTGGAATGGATGATTGAAAGGAGAAGAAGAACCTTGCAGCTCAAAAGATCGGAGAGCAAAAAAAAGAATTGGGAGCTTCAGTTGTGAGGAAGTCGAGCGAATGAACTTCAAGAGAGAAGGGAAGAGAGGCTGAGCGAGTATGATGGAGGGTCGGGGTGTGTTGTTTTTTTTTTTTTTTACCAAATCGTATGAGGGGTATTTATAGCCGAGGGAAAAAGAGGTACTTACCGACGAGGCTACCGGCGGTGAAGACCTGCAGTGAGGGGAAACGTCACAGGAGTAAGAAAAATGGCCAAGATCAACAAGGAAGGTACCCGAACTCGTTTGGGCGGGAAAATTTCTACCGGTGGAGCAACCGGCAACAAGGGCTCAGAAAGGAGGAAGGTGACCGGAAAACTGGCAGGAAGCTTCGAGAACAGTGGCCTCAGCGGGGAACTCGCCGAACGAGGAAGGTGAAGGTTCCGTTAGATTTTCTAAGGGAACAAGTGTGCGGGGAGTGGTGTGCGTGAGCTTTTTTTTTAATTAAGACATCACCTTTTTTTTTTTTAATTGTTTTATTCAAATTCCCCAATTTACGCACAATTCAACTAAATTTGAAACCCTATCAAAATATTTTCTTCCAGGTTAAAATCAACGTTTCAGACGTATCGAAGTGGTTCGTTTCGTCATTCAGGATTATCTGGGCAAATTCACCGACGAGCGTATCAATTTAAATTCAATTTGCGCCACGTGACAATTAAAGTTATTTTGGTCCGACTAAAGCCGTTTAACGAGCAAATTGTTAACTGGTCCTCGTGCAAGCGACCACCAAGTTAAACAAACTTCTCTCGATAAAAAAGTCAAACGTCCCACGGGTCATGCGATCCACTTATTGCTTTCAAAATCCTATATGAACTCAACATGAGCTTCAATATGTCAGTTTTTAATCACCTCAACTGGATTTTGAGAATTTAGAACTGTCCATATGAAACTTCAAGAAACAAATAAAATCCTTGAATTTCTAAATATTGTGGGTCACAGTTTAGTTCTCTAAGAGTATCAAAATAGAAAAATCCTAGTGCTAGATCCTAGGCTCTAAAGTGAAGAAAAAGAAGACATCAAAATCGAGGTCAATACTCGCCTTTAGATACAACCCATGAAGGAGGAACCAGGGCACCGATTGGTGTCATGCCAGAAACTCAACCAAACATTTACTTTCGAATCTTAATACAACATATATATAGGAAAATACTAAACAAATAAATGATAATAGTAAAGAAAGCATAAAAAGAGAAAGTGGAACGGTTTCAGCCTGACTCCCATCTTTTGATTGGGGAGACTCTCGACTGGCATCTTGCATTCGAAGCGGGAGTGCTTCTGCATCGTGTGATCCATAACTTCATTTGAAAATTAAAAGTGAGTGTGTGTATAATTTAAAAGGTTGGCCAGAGGCTGACCAACCTCATGTGCCTAGAAATGAGATTGAATCCCGCCAAAGATGAGAGAGACAATGGAGGTGTATGTTAGAAAAGAAAGAACAAATTAAGAATAAGGGATCAGAAAATTTTAATATTAAAGTATCATAGGCAGTACTCATTAGTGATGATTAAGCTAAATTAGTTCACAAGAATGGGCCATAATTTTTCCGAATTCTGGGTTTGATTATTTTAATATTCCTACTAGGTTGTGGGGGGCACACTATTTACTATCCTACCACTTGAAAGGAATAGTGTGAAGTTCATTAAAATCTTCAAATTTTCTAAATTATGTTTAGCATCAATAAGTAAATAAATAACTTTTAAGCTTTCAAATTAGCTCATTTAATTGATTTAGTCAACAGCAATATATTTATTGTTCTGAGAAACCTACATGGTGAAATAAATAGATGAACCTAATTACTGGGCAAAATATATAAAGTAAAAAATTAAGAATATTTACATTCATACCACTCCATTTTTATGTATTTATAAATCAAACACTGAAACTTTAATTTTTACACATGCAACTGAGAAGTTGTAATACATTTTTGAAAATTTAAAATTGTTGTGTTGATGCAATATTAAAGATTTAAGTGGTCTGAATATAAAAAAAATTAAAATTAAGTTATTAGATATGTAAATATATATCAATTGAGTCGTATATATCTAAATGCTCCTAAAAATTAATGAGGTGGCTTTCCCTCAAACTATTTCCAATTACGCTTGGTCCAAATATTTAACATAGTTTTACAAATCAACCGGACGAGATAGTGAACCAATTATTCAACATGTTTGGTCGGAACGCAGAACCATTTCTGTATAGAATCTGAATTGAACTGGTCAATATCTAAGTTGAATTAATGAACCGGTGAACCGATCCAGCTTATAAAGAACTAGTTGGTTCAAATACTATCTAATTTTAGCTTTTTTTTTTTTTTTTTTTTTTTGGTTAACCGCAATCAAGATATTTAATTTAAAAATAAAAATAATATCATGTTTTAAATTTTTTATTTGAAATATTATTCAAAATATTCAAAAATATTATTTTATATTAAAATAACATTTATTAAATGAACAAAAAAAATATTAATATAGAATTACTATATTATTTGATTTGTTTAAACATAATTTAAATATTTATTAAGTCATTTAATTCAACCTCCAGCTCAACCCCATGGAACCATTAAACCTTAAAACTTTTCTTCTTATAGTCTAATGTCCGATTCAATATTCACAACCTTTATCTTTAAAAGCTAAGAGCAAGCTGTTTCCTCCTCATAATTTTCGTGGCAAAAGATGATCAATAAGAAAATTACTCGATCGATCAAAAGATAAGATTTGAATAGGCTAGGCGTTGAATATTCCAGAATGAATATTAGGTCAACTGTAGGGCAAAATATTACATACAGACGACGGAATATGCAGAAGGTGTGGATGACGGCTGTGATTTAAGGTAGAATAAAAAAAAAAAAAAGGAAAAATACCTCCCGTGAATCACAATGGCGGTCGTAAGTAAAGTGTCCGCACCTAATATGCCTTCTAGTCACACCCACAAAGCACTAATCTGGGAAATGACATCCAAACCTCCCAAATCTTATTATTTAAAAATCAACCGTTCTCTTTCACTTATTTTTCAAATCCTCACTCAAAAATCAAAATACAAGGTGAAATCCCAATCCATATTTTTCATTTTTATCAAATTCTCAATATTTTAACGGTGGCACGTGCAAATACATTGGTTCGGTAGTTCAAATAATTCACCTGGGTGGTTAGTTTGTAAATATCAATACTTTACATCATCTCTGTAATTAGCCTGAAAAAAAGGGGCAATTACAGACAAACCACTCAATTCTTGCAATTTACAAATCAACCAACCTTTTTCATCCATTTTTGAAATAAAAAATATGAAAAAACATAAAAAAATTTGAACAATAAAATCTTGGTCTAAAGATTTTCACACGCTATAATTCAATACTTATAAAAAGTCGTTTGATCACTGCGTTTTCGATCGCTATTAGAAATAGAATTAGATTACAACGTAAAATAGTATATAAACAGATAGATTTGAAATAATCAAAATAATGTATTGCGCGGAGGCAAAAGCCATAATTTGTTCGGAGAGATTCAAGGTCGTTCAATTGCCTCGGTCCATGCTCAAAAACCATTTCTACATAAAACCTAGATTGAGCCGGTAAGAACCAGAGTTGAACTGAAGAACGAACCTATGACCAATCCGAATTTTTTAAGAGCCATCCAATTTAAATATTATCTAATTTGAACATTCTTATTTTGATCTTTATCAAATGATCAGAAGTAAAATATTTAATTAAGTATAACAAAAATATTGCCTCAAATTTTTAATTTAAAATATTATTCAAAATATTCAAAATTGGTGTCTTCAATTAAAATATTATTTCATGAATCAATATAAATGATATTAGTATATCATTATTATATTATTTAAATTATATTATATATTTTAATTATTTATTATGTTATTCAATTCAACATTAACTTCAATTCTTATGGGACAAATAAATTTTAAGCCTTTACTTCTTCACATTCAAACGAACAAGTATTCACTCTATACGTGATATATTTTGTGGAGAATTGACGGAGGGGATGGGAATGGAAAGGGTTCTTGACGCGTCCCTAGGGTTTTCTCGCTTCGCCTGTCGGTGCTGTTGATCTGGATTTTCTCTGTTGATCTTCTTCCTTTTTCGTCTGATCTTCTTCAGATCTGAAGTTTTATGTTTCCACGATGGCCGATCTTCTCAATCGACCTTCTTTTGCGGAAGCTCTTAAGGGTAATCTTGACCCAAACACATCTTCTTCCCCTAATCTTTGTTTGTTTCCTTTAACCTTCAGAGACCAGTTTGGTGACGAAGGATCTGATGGTTTGTTAAAGAAAGCTACCAAGAAAAACGGAAAACCGGCTTTAATCTTTAGTGAAGAGGACACTGTTATACTCGCAGAGCCTCTTAAATATACTTTAATCGGTAAGTTTACTTTTGCGCATCCCAGAATGGAGATTACAAGAAGGTATTTTGCCGATCTCGAGTTATTAGGTAAATGGAATGTTGGGCTTATTGATGGTAGGAATTTAATGATTAAGCTGGAGAATGAATCGGATTATACACAACTCGTTTTCTAAAAAGTCATTCAAATAGAAAAGGTGTATATGAAGATTCTTAAATGGACAGTGGATTTTAACCCCAAAGAAGAGCCACCTATTGTTCCTATATGGTTTCGTTTTCCGGGGTTAAAATTACAGTTCTTTAATAAGAAAGTTCTTTACTCTCTTGGTAAGATTTTTGGTACTCCTATGAAGGTAGACTTGGCTTCGTTAATTGTAATAGGCCTTCGATTGCTAGAATTCTTATTGAGAGAGATGTGATCGCTCCTTTACGCGACTCGTTTGGTTAGAAGATTACAGTTCACAGTTGTTGTAAACGAGTAGAGATGGAATACATTCCACCCTACTGTAATAAATGTCGTATGTTTGGACACACTTTTAATAATTGCTATATTGCCCATCCCCATTTGAAAAACAAAATTCCTAAAAATCCTATTAATAATGCTGAAAATTCTCATAAGGGTAGAAATCTGCAACCTACTCTTGATACGGAATTGAATAAAATCTACGGTAGGAATTTTGAAGAATCTAATGTTATAATTCTTGATAATGTGGGTGTTGTAGGTCAATCTTTTGGTAAAGATTTACCACAAGATGACAATATTTTAGTTTACGTTTTTAAAGATTCATCTCCCGATGATGTGAACAAATATATTATCCGAGAATACATTGCTTTAAATGGTACTAATGTAAACATAGATGGTCATACTATCAACACTCAATCTATATTATTTGTTGATCCTATTGTTGGACAGGCTATAGATAATATGCAGATACATACTAACCTTGTGGAGAAAGAATCCATTGGAAATATTATTACCGATAATATGAATGCGGAACTTAATGTTTTTAACGAGTCCGAACACCGAAGATAAATGGATGATCCGAAATCCTCCAGGAGGAGAAAATTCAAGGGTAGCCGAGAACTAAGTTACATAAATCCTGATGCTATGCAGGAGCACATGAATGGTAAGACTGATTCCAATGAGGTAACTTCTACTTCTAGAGTTACTAGGAGTAGAAAAGACACTGATGATGAATTATAGCACTATGATATGGAATATTAGAGGTGTTGCTAAAAGTGATGCCTCTAATAGGCTAAAAAATCTTATCAGGAAAAATCATTTAAATTTTTTTGGTATTCTTGAACCCTTAGTTAATCCCATAAATAATTATAAATATGTTCAAAAAATTGGTAATTTTCAGTTTATGGCTAATATTAATAACAAGATTTGGTTCTTGTGGAGAGATTTTATCACTTGTTGATGTGATTATTAATCATGCTCGATTCATTGCATGTTTTTATCTCTTATTCCGGCATTTCTTTTCACTTTTCTATTGTTTATGCTTGGTTGCACTAAGCGAAGACAGAATCGGTTTATGGAATCTTATTAGGTCTATTAGTCCTATGTCGGACCCTTGGCTTGTTGGGGTGACTTTAATATGATTTCTTACGGTTGATGAGAAGAAGGGTGGTGTTTATCCTAATGTTAATCTTATTTCTAACTTCGATTCGTTTTCCTTGATGCTGAGATTTTTGACTTAGGGTATACGAGTAATGCTTTTACTTGGCACGAGGTAATGTTTTTGAGAGACTTGATAGATTCTTGGCTAATGCTAGTTGGTATAATAAGTTTAGGAGTTTTAAGATTTTGCATTTAGCCTTTAATGCTTCTGACCACACTCCTATCTTAATTAAAGTTTTTAATAATAATCATAAAAAAGTTGTTTTCACTTTAATTTTTTGAATGCTTGGGTTAATCATCCTAATTTTTTGGAGTTTATTAAGTCTAACTGGACTTGTAATAACTCTGTTTATAATTTCACTCATCTTAATCATGGCCGAAGTTATGGTATCTTCATAAACATCTTGCTAAACGGTTAAGAGGTTGGAATTGGAATGTTTTTGGCAATATTAACGGAGTTGGTTGATGAGATCTGAAACTAGAGTCCATGATTTAGAAATCTTGTTTCGAGCACGATGTTATCTCTTTTGATCTTTTTACTCGAGCTCAAAAGGACCTTACTTATGCCATTAGTATTGAAGAAAGCTTTTATGCTCAAAAAGCTTGCAAGTCTAATTTTATTAATGGAGATAGGAATACCTCTTATTTTCATGCTTGCATTAAGAATAGAAGAAATATGAATTTTATATCTTCTATTAAGAATGACAATGGTTATGTTCTTACTAATCACGATGATATTTTTAATGATGGTATTAGTTTTTTTACTCACTTATTCTCTTATGATAATAGTGCTCTTGAGATGATTAACTGTGATGTTTTTCCCTCTGATGGTAATGTTAAGAATGTTAATTTCACTTATATTCCTGACCCTTCTGAAATTAAAGTCGCTTTGGATAGTATGAATAATGATAAGGCTGCTGGTCCTGATGGCTTTACTGTTGAGTTTTATAAACATTGTTGGGATATTATTAAAAATGATGTTATTGGTGCTATTCAGGATTTTTTTAAAGGTATTGATTTACCAAAATTTTTTAAATGTTCTAATATTGTTCTTATTCCTAAAGAGCATAGTATTAATTCTTGGAAGTCTTTTAGACTTATTAGTATTAATACTTGTTATATCTAAGCTTATTTCTAAGATTGTTGTGAATAGAATTCAGGATGTCTTAGGTAAGTTAATTTCTTTAAATCAGACTGCCTTCATTAAAGGCAGATCTATTATTGATCATGCTCTTACTGTTCAAGAGTTGCTTTTTGACCTTGATAAGAGTAAAAGAGATGGGAACATTATTTTTAAAATGGATATTCAAAAAGCTTTTGATTCTATTAGATGGGAGTTTATTATCCATGTGTTAAATGCTCGTAGGTTCAATCGGGATTTACGTAATTTAATTTACGGAATTCTTAGTAATAATTATTATTACGTTATCATTAATGGTAATTCTGCAGGTCATTTCATATCTTCCAAAGGAATTAAGCAAGGTGACCCTCTTTCTCCCTATTTGTTTATACTTGCTTATGGATTATTTCTCCAAGTGCATTAATAAATTATATGGAGACAATCCTTCTCTTAATTTTGTGCATAAAGGTTGTATCGGCATTTCTCATTTATCTTATGCTTGATGATCTTATTATTTTTACTAATTCTAATAAGAGATCTATTAAGAAGATTTGGAGGCTCATCGATCATTTACAAAATTCTTCCGGTATGTTTTTTAATGTTCGCTAAATGCTCCTTTTATGGTTCTAAGCATATCGAGTAATATGAAGTTAAAGTGGATTGCTGAGTATACTACTTGTCATTTGGCTGTTTTACCCATTAACTATCTTGGTTTTGTTTTAGACAAGAATCCTAAGAGAATTGCTTTGTTTAATAATCTGGTTGATAGAATTAGAATGAAAATTCATTCTTGGGAGAACAAATTTCTTTCCTTTGGGGGCGTATTACTCTTTTGAAGAGTATACTTACATCCATGCCTCTTTATATTATTCAAGTGATGAATGTCCCCAAGGCTATTATAAGAAAGATTGAAGTCTTATTTAATAGTTTCTTATGGGATGGTTGCAGGAAAAAAGGGTTACACTGGAAGTGTTGGGAGAAGTTAGTGCAAGCCTCATTTCTAATGGGGGCCTGGGTTTTAGAAGTATTTCGACTCTATTAAATATAATTTTATGAGACTTTGGGTTCACTTTAGAGATAATAACTCTATTTGGGCTAATCTTCTTTTCTCTAAGTATTGTGCTTAATCAACACCCTTTATCTATTACTGCTACTTCTAATGACTCTTACATTTGGAAAGAAATGCTTAAGGTTTCTCATTTGGTGGAGAAATTTATTTGTTTGGGATGTTGGTATTGGTAAGTTGTCTTTCCGGTATGATGAGTTGGACTTCTTTTGGGCCCCTTGCTAGTTGCTATGCTGGCCCTCAACATATTAATATTACTGTTAATGATTTCTGGGTTAATGACCATTGGAATCTTGCTAAATTAGGCTCTGTGATTGAGTATAGGGATGTCTATTTCATTGCTAACATCCCTTTGGATAATTCCAGAAGGGATATTCCTAAGGTCAAGACTAGAATTGGGGATTCTGTTACTAAAACCTTTGCTTCTATTAGTTCTTTTACTCTGGCTATGATCTATCTTGGCTCTGGAATAAATGGTTGAAGCCTTCTATATCTTTTTTTATTTGGAGACTTTTACATAATTGCATTCCTATCAATGATTTACTTAAGCTCAAGGGTTTAAGGATTGTTTCTAAATGCTGTTTTTGTAAGAATGACGAGGAATCTATTTTACATACTTTTATTAATTGTGGTTTTGCTGTAGATATTTGGAGGAGAATTTTTACTTTGTGCAGTAGAACTGTTTCTTTTCATGGTTATAATTCTATTATTGAGATGTTTCAGGATTGGAATTGTTTGGGCCATATGTTTTTTAGTAATATTCCTTCTATTACTGTTTGGTTCATCTGGATGAACCGTAATAGGTGTAAGTATGAAGGGATTATTGCTACTTCCTTTAAAGTTGCTGGGAAAATTATTTCTTATATTTCTAAATGTGTTTCTATAGTGGATTTCAAATCAAAGAATAACAGATATATTGATGCTTTGATTTCTAATCTCCAGCTGCCTATAAATCTTGTTAATGCGGCTGGATCTTGTATTCATTGGAATAAACCTTTTGTGCCTTTTTTTGAAAATTAATATTGATGCATCTTGGAATGTTACTAAAGCTGGTATTGGTGGGGTTTGCCGTGATTGGAATGGATCGATTTTAGCTTGGTTCTGTTGCTCCTATTGTTTCTTCGATGCCTTTAATTGCTGAAGCTGAGGCTATTATTTTTGGACTTTTAATTGCTAAGCATAAGAAGTGGGTGAATATTATTCTTGAAACTGATTCTTTAACTATGGTTGATATTTGTTCTTTAAGCATAACCTGTCATTGGAGTGTTTTATTACAGATTAAAAAGATTAAGGCTCTTTCAGTAGGACTGAACGTGATTTGGAATCATACTCGACGTGAAGGGAACTTTGCTGCTGATTGGATTGCTAGACTTGGTGCTAATCTATTGAAGCCCATTGTCTCTGAGTTTGTCCCTACGTTTTTAAACTCTGTGTTTGCTTTAGATACTTAGTTTTTGTTAGTTCTTATTGCGGTATGTGTCGGTCTATGTCGGGTGTGTGTGTTGTATTTTTTCTTTTTTTTTTGAAGAAGGGCCCAAATTTTTTCTTTTTTAGTGATTTATGTAGGGTGCGTGCGTTGGGACTTTCCTCCCGGTTTTGTACTTTCTTTTTTGTTAGCAATAAAATTGAGCCATTGTGCTCTTTTATTAAAAAAAAAAAAAAGTATTCACTCTATACGTGATATTATTAAATAGTTAATAAATCAATAATAAACGTGATATTACTAAATATTTAACAAATGCCGCCAGCTTTCAATATCAACCAAGCCGGGGATTGTTAGGGATGAAAGGAGGAAGCCCATCGAATAGTAGAGATGGTGCACGTGCGGTGGGGCATCAACAGTGATGAGACTCTCATTCTCACTCATAGAATTTTGGTCTATATATATTTTTCAATGTTAAAAAAATTTTCTATTCGGATTCCAGACGTAGCTCTACGTGCAGATTCCTAGTAATATACTGTCATGTGTGTCATATTGGACCAACCTAAAAAATATTAAAATGGAACCATGTACTCCGCAATAACCCCGAAATATCCCCAGATGACCACGAAATGACCTCCACGCGGTTAATGAAGTGAAATATATGAGTTTCTCTTCAATAACACCAAAATAACATCGTGAATGTTATTTAGAAATTGTTAAAGTGGAATATATGAGTCTCCCTTCAAAAACCTCAAAATAAGCTAGAAATAATTCTGAAATAACTTTCGCGGTGTTATTTCTGAGTTATTGAACGGGAACTGTGGATGTTACTTTATGGTTATTGAAATGAAATATATGAGTTTCTCTTTGATAATCCTGAAATAACCCTAAAATAATCTCTGCGATTTCACTTCAATAATCATGAAATAACATCCATAATGTAGTCCACACGACGACATATTATTGGAGTTTCTATTTCAAAAATTTTCATAGTAATTATTGTAATTTCTAATATTCAGAATAAACGAACAAAATCATAATTTTCAAAACAAAACTTTCATTTGCAAACCAAATAGAGTAATAACGCCACGTTCCTATTGTGCCTGTTCGGCTTCTAATCAGATTTTGATCCAAGTAAAGAAGGCAAATTACTTTATATTTGAAAATCCACTCTCTAGAAATATTAATAACCATAACATCAAGAATTAGGTCGACAATAGAAAGTGAATGTTTTATATCACTTACTCGCAACAACCAATTCAGATGTCTATGGATATAATTGTACAATATTTATACTATTTATTTACTCTATTAATTTGAACTCCTATAGTAAAAGGAGCTCACCTCAGCCGTGAAAATATTAGGTGAGGCAAACGTAGGTGCAGATTGGTGGTATATATGATTGTATTGTAGTAACACTACAATAACACTATAATATGATCATCAAATCGCACTTATGCTAGCACACGTAATAATTGCTCCACCTCCACGTTCCAGCAGCAAGTGTCACCGCAATGATGTCCTCACTCTAAGATAGTGGTCCTTGATGAAAGCAGGAGAGTTAGGGTTTTTCGTTGTAACAAACACTCGACCTTATACACCGGAAGTTCCCCTTTAATTTTACTATAAAGCAAACCCACCTTAGTAAATGTAAGTAAAGAAGGATTATATTCAGAATGGGCTTAAGATAACAACTTCATAATCTCCTCTTCTTATTTGATGTATTTTCAATTATAAATTTTTTACTTCTGTAGATAACTAAAAAATTATTATTTGATATGTTTTCAATTATAAATACTTTAATTATTATAATATATATTTTTAAATTAATTTATGTCCCCATCAAAAGATTTATGCATCTAGTCTTCTCTAAGGCTGTCAAAAAAGCTCATTGTTCGCGAACAGTTCGTGTTCGATTCATCAAGAAGTTCATGTTCGACTCGTTCAAGAAGTAAACGAGACGAACGTGAACAATTTTTTTTTCTTTCGGTTAAACGAACGAAACGCGTTCGTGTACGAATCATTATTGTTCGAAATATAAAATAATTTAAAATAATTATATCTAAAAAATTTATGATATTTTAAAAAAATTAAATTTTATAAATTATATTATATAATAAATTAATAATAATAATATATTAATATACTATATTAGTTATATACTAATATAGATATTATATATTTATATAATATAAGTTATATAATTAATATAATATATTATTTATATATATTAATATTAGGGTTGTCAAACTGGCTCGTCGTTCGCGAACAGCTCGTGTTCGACTCGTTCATTAAAAAACGAACACAAAGAGTAACTTTATGAACAATTTCGAACACGAGCTTATTTCAAACACACTAAATTTCAAACGAATTGAACACAAACACATGCTCTGTTCATTCGTATTTGGTTCATTTACACCCCTAGTCTTCTCGTTATTTTTTGGGAGCCAAATTATTGTTACTGTGCGCAAGGATGAAATCGAAATTTAAGAAGGGGCGGCGAGTTGGGAAAATATAATATGACCAGTATTTAAATTTAAAAATTTCATTATGTAAAAACTTTTATAATTATTACCATCATGATTATTAAATAAAATGAATTAATATTACGTTAGATAAAATTTTTGTGCATTTACAAACATAACACACCATTCTTATGTATTTACACACGAAAATTTCATACTTAGATACATAGGGTTCAAATATTTAACACAGAATATAACATTATCAACGTTTAAAAATAAATAATATTCCATATATAAATCAATGGCAACAAAATGTTATAATCCTAAAAATCAAATGCTAGGTGCAGATGTGAAAATATATTGAAAATTGTGATAGGTATGTAAATCTTCTAAAATTTTTAACATACTACATGTGTACAAAAGAAAAATGAGTCATAACAAATATTTAGGTAATTCGATAGCCCAAGAAAGATTGACATGGCAAAGCTAGATCTCTAGGAAGATTACATGACAACCCAAGCCAACCATAAATCTTCAAACTGACTAAACAATACACGCCCAAATACCATGAGGGCTTAAGTTTACTTGGATGGTATGATTTTTCTCTGAGGGAATTCAAGATTAACGATTCAATCAATGCATCCGAGCGGTTAATCTTAGCCGACCAAATCAGTATCACAGACTATGTTCAATAGTTCAAACGACAGCCCATATCTGAAGGATCAACTGACTAATGGTCCTCCTCCAACATACCGACCAACATTGCTAATTATTTCTCTTCTCCTGCCCCAATCGACCAATATAGTGGATATCAAGGCTCTGAGCCCACATGGGTGTGATTTCTAGAATAACTTGTACAACTCTCCTTAAAGAAGGACTATAAATGTTATATTCATTCATTACATTCACTCTCCTAAAAATAGAGAGCTCTTTTCGTGAAATAGGATTTTTGGCTCTGCCCCTTTTACATGTATAAAAAATTTTCGGTTATATAAAAAAGGGTTTACAAGTGCCTGGGAATATCTCTTTTTGCCCAGAGGGGCAAGCCGTTGTACTCTCTCTCTCTCTCTTCTTTCCTTTTGGTTTAAATTATCTAATCTCTTGAGTGTGACTTTCAGTCAAATTTAGATTCAACATATTGAAATATGCGGTGAGCGTGAAACATGCTACTAACAAGAGAAGAACAACACCAAACAAAACAAATCTACCACATTGACACTCCTAGCACGGAGTACATCGGGGAGTTTACACAACATTAGATCCAAGAGAAGAAAAATCACATTTTTGTCGTCTTCTTAAAGGCTTTGGCTAGGAGAAAAGAACCACCCCCAAAGTATATAGCCGGCTCCCCACCATAGAAGAACTCCCCTACGGGAAGCTGACCAATGTCACCTTAACAACGTTCGGTCGACACCAGAATATTGATATCAATCAAAAAATAAGCCCATCACAAAGAATACAATCGCCCCCAAACTATTGAGGGTTGACTGATGGAGCTCATGCCAAAGCGAATCCCCCACCATATGAAGCCAACAAAGGAATCAAATTCGAAACGCCAACTAACGCCTAGCTTAGTAATGAAAAGGCGTCAGCGTTTCAAACATTATACTTTTTCTACTATAAATTACATACTTTTGTAATGTGTTATAGGGTTCAAATCGAGACTCATGAAACTCAAGGTGTTCATATGCTTCGGTAGATAACCAACACTCAGGGAACTCAAACCCGAGTTGCATGGCCGATAACGATGTCGAAGACGCTCGGTGGGTAAAATACATAAAAAATGGTCTACAATGCTCCTACATTGTGAACCTTGGTCTCCAAACTTGAGTCAACTAATGCTCCGTAGGTGTTTCCCTGCCAGTTGCAACAAGCTTCATGATGGTGATGTAAATGATAGCATGGATGGCGATGACACGACCTCAAGAGAAGATTTAATTCAAGTTCCATGTGGGCCAATTACTAGATGTCGTGCAAATGGGTTGAAGAAAGCTCTTAATGGATTAGTTCCGGAGGCTTGGACTCAAGCCAATTCATGGAGATCTAAGGAGAAAGACCCGCCAAGATTTGTCAAATTAATCCAAGCCCAAGGATAACAGAGTCATATTATTATGGCTGGATGTTTCTTATTTTATTGCGTTTTAATATTGGCTTGCATGCTAACTTTATGTAGATTTATTTATTTTTTGAAGAATATAGTTTATCTTTTCTTTCATTCTTGTAAGCTTTAGCCTATAAATAGGCCTTACTTTAAATGAAAAAAGGACTATTAGACTTTGGCAAAAAACTTGCATGTGGTTCCTTCCTTAGGTTTTCCTTAGGATTCCAGCAGAGCTCTTGGCCATCGCCCAAGGAGTTCTTCCCAGACTTATCAAGCGGATTTCCACCCCGTATGCGGCGTCTACAATTGTACCAAGGTTCTTTCCTCGCATCAAGCATAGGGTGAAGGTCTTATACCAACGTTCTTGTTTGCGTTGAGCGTTGGGTCAAGATTTATCTCCATCAATTTCACCGCCAGGTTGTATCCTACCATATTTTCGGTTTGTTCTAGCTTTAGGACGATTTTCTTGTGTTGTTCAGGCATTTCATACGAATTTGAATCAATTGATCTCGATTTTGGCTTAGCATATCAGATTTTCTAATTTGAACATTGACCCCAACAGTCTTTTCTCGTGTATATTCACTTCATTTGGTATCAGAGACTCACGATTTTCAAAGACATAATTTTCTTGTTGGATCTTTTTTTTTTTGAAACTGATTATTTTCTTGTTTCTTTTATCTGAATTTTATCCTTGTCTAAATTTTCATTAAGTATTCTAATTGTTAATTCATTTCGTAATTAATTGTTCAATTAGCTGCTCTCATTACAATTCATATCTGTGGTCCTGTTTATATTTGTGT
The DNA here is from genome assembly GCA_022702705.1 of Papilionanthe hookeriana x Papilionanthe teres. NCBI lineage: Eukaryota > Viridiplantae > Streptophyta > Magnoliopsida > Asparagales > Orchidaceae > Papilionanthe > Papilionanthe hookeriana x Papilionanthe teres. The sequence continues at coordinate 39,895,810 of CM040424.1, read as the reverse complement.
TCTTGTTCATAGTGTTTTGATTATTAATATCCACATTGTTACTGTTCATGTGATTGTCTACTTTATTGTCTCATTATTTCTTGCTTAAATCACATCATTATACTTCTATTTATTATCCAAATCAGTTGTTCTTATTATTGTCCAAATCAGTGTTCTTGTTATTGTTCAAATCATCTTGTTCTTGATATTGTTTATGATAAATGTTGTTCTTGATGTGATTTTTTATTTATTTCAATTCTTGTTATTTTCGTTTCTTTTGTTGATATTAGTGTTTCCATAAGTTTAGTTCTGCTTTTGTTTTGATTCAAGATATCAAAATTCATATTTTATTACCATCATCCTAATGGTTTGCTTAACATTTCAATTTTCTTATTTGTGGTAATCCAAAACTTGATTTGAATTGTTAATTTCGGATTCTTGCTTACTTTCCTTCATTATAAATCTTTAATTATGTCCCAACTGAATTTTGAAAAAGATGAAAGCAAACAACAATTCCTAATATCCAATTTCAAGCATTGGTGGGGGAGATGAGAAGAATGATGAGGACTGAGTTTGATCATATTCATGAAAGGTTGGAACGAGTAGAGAGAGGAGTTCAAGAAGGACAACGACGAAATATTTCTAATAGGCAAAGGGAGAGAGTTCCAATGAGAGGAGTGAGAGAGGAGGATGAAGAATATTATGTGGGTGGATTTGATGAAGAAATTGATAGGGATTCATTTGTTGAAAGAAGGCGTTATGGTGGGCAAGCTAGAGATAGTAGAAATAGAGAAGATAATAACTTAGGGAGTATTAAGATGCGTATTCCTTCTTTTCAAGGCAAAAACAATCCTGAAGCCTATCTTGAATGGGAAAAGAAGGTTGAATTAGTGTTTGACTGCCACAACTATTCCGAAATAAAGAAGGTGAAATTGGCCGCCATTGAATTTACTGATTATGCTATTGTTTGGTGGGATCAATTAATGTTGAGTAGGAGAAGAAATAGAGAACATCCCTTAGATACATGAGAAGAAATAAAAGTTGTCATGAGGAAGCGATTTGTGCCAAGCCATTACTATCGAGAGTTGTATCAGAAGTTACAAAGGCTTAGACAAGGTAATCGAAGTGTGAAAGATTACTATCAGAAGATGGAGATTGCTATGATTAGGGCTCATGTAGAAGAAGATAGAGAAGCCACTATGGCTAGATTCTTAAATGGTTTAATCCCAGAAATCCAAGATAGAGTTGAAATGCAACATTATGTGGAATTGGAGGACATGTTACATGTGGCCATCAAGGTGGAGCAACAACTCAAGAGGAGGGGAGGCCCACGTGTGTCAACTATTGTGGGTACTTCATGGAAGCCGACTTTTAAGGAAAAAGAGGACAATCCAATTGCAAAGTCCAAACCACAGTCAAGACAAGAGACAACTAACCAAGGAACTCAAGGGAAAATTGCTTCTTCCACTTCTAGAAATCGAGACATTAAATGTTTTAAATGTCAAGGCAGGGGTCATATAGCCAGCGAATGTCCTAACAAAAGAATCATGGTGATAAAGGACAATGGAGAAATTGAAACTGATGAAGAATTAGAAATTGACTCTATACCACAAGTAGAAGAAATTGAAGGTGAAGAATATGCAGTCACAGGAGAATTGTTAGTCACAAGCAGGGCTTTAAGCATGCAGGCCAAGGTTGATGAGGGAATTCAAAGAGAAAACATTTTTCACACTAGGTGTCATGTATAAAACAAGGTATGTAGTATGATCATTGATGGAGGAAGTTAAACTAATGCTGTTAGCACTATTTTGGTTGAAAAACTAGGGCTGCCAACCATCAAGCATTCCCGAACTTACAAGTTGCAATGGTTTAATGATAGTGGTGAGGTAAAGGTGAACAAGCAGGTTTTGGTCTCATTCTGCATTAGAAAGTATGAAGATGAAGTCTTGTGTAATGTAGTACCAATGCAAGCAAGCCACTTGTTACTAGGCTGACCATGGCAATTTGACCGACAAGTTAAACATGATGGTTTCACCAATAAATACTCATTTGAAGTCAATAATAGAATTATTACTCTAGTACCAATGACACCAAATGAGGTATACGAGGATCAAGTGAGATTGCAAAATGATTATTGTCAAATGAAAACGGGTGCTCAATGATGCGATGCGACTTTAAATATGCTTTAAAATACAAGAATTTGATACCACTTTTTAGAACATTTAATTTCCAGCAAATGCCTTCAAAAACTTGAGGTATGAGGTTTACTTTTATTATTTATTTTACTATTGTAAAAGTCACAATTTTAAACGCAAGTATATGTATCGTTCAAGTAATATAGAGCTCTAGTGGAAATCTGGTTATCGATCCCACATGGATAATGAAATAAAATGTAAGAGATATAAGTAATATTTTGAATTTTTCGAAAGCAATTTATATATACTCTTTTTTTATTTATATATATATATTCAAGTTTAATTAACTAATATTTTTTACTAAAAGAAAGTAAGCAATAAGCAGGAAAGTAAAGTAAGCAGTAATTAAAATTCAATGCAATTATAAAAATGACTTTCTCCTTTTTCAACTAATCCAAGAATTATAGATTAATTATCTTTTATAGGAAATTAAGATTATGGTATTGTGCCAAATAGAAGCATTCATATTCTTTACCCTTTGGTCCAGGCGCAAAGAACATTGACTAATCTATAGTTAGGTTCGAGATGTTTTAATAGTAGAATGGGTTAATCTAGACTCACACTATTAGATGTCCAAGGGTGGCTGTGGTCGGCCCTACCAGTGACCAGTTACCTTTCTATATACCAAATTATTAGAATTTAGTCTGTCACTCTAAAAACTAATTAATTTTACGCCCAATAAATAATATCTTCCTATTTATTTGCACTTCACCTTAAATAATCCGCGTATAGTCTGTGATTACCTAAGGATTCATGTGATATCTACTAGTTAAGAATTTATCTCCGGATAGATCTCAAAATTCTTCAACGGGTTTTAACAAATTAAATGGCCAATTAAAAAAGTAAACTAAGATCAGGTATTAATATCATCACAAAGTTTTAAAATATTTTATATTTAATTCTCCTACAAAATTTATTTAATTTATAATCTTTTCATAGTTTAAAGGAGAAAGATAACTAACTACTAAGAACTCATTGAAATAACACAACAAAACATATTTATAAAACTTTGAACCAAAATACAAATACTTATCTGAAGTGTTCCTTCAAGAGATCCACTAACTTCTACTGACTCCAAAGCAATGATGAAAGACTCCAACAGCAATAACACACAATAAACACTCAAAATAAACTCACTAGATACAAAATAAAGTGCCACCCTAAGTATGGAAGAGACTAAATAAAACTAGAGATGAGAGAGAAGATGCTAAAATGGGTATGTGTACTAAGAGGGGGGGTTTTGGTGCGATTATCTCTATAGAATGGGCTCCTATTTATGGAGCTCTGAATTTGACCAGGGGTTGCTTAAGGTACCTCTTCAAAATTCGTCCAAGTTCAATGTATCTTCTAAAAGGTAACCGTCGTGCCTAAGGGCCGGGATCTGGAGCCTAGGCGCCGGACTTCGTGACCAAGTCTTTTGTACTTCTTCACTTTGGGTCGCGCCTCTTCGCGATCGAGGCCGTTTCCTTGTGCCCAAATACATTGTATCACATGTCCTATATATTAGGAGTAACTTTCAGTCTTCTAGAAGCTCCAATAACCGCTTAACACAGTCAAAATAACTGCCCAAAGTCATAAAAAAACTTAGCAGCGTCTGTATCGAACTGGCGCTTAGGCACCGGACTCTGGCGCCTAGGCGCCAAGCCAATAATTCCAAAATTTTACTCCATAAGCTCCATTTTTGCTCATTTTTGCTCCTTTTTCCTTCTTTTTCTTTCTTAGACTCTTTTTTAATCATCTACATCCAAAAAAATGAAAATACTTTCATTAAAACATAATATCCTTAAGAATTGAATCATAAATAAGGTATAAAAATGGGTATTTTTTAGGTAGATCACTCAACATAAAGAGGCCGAATCAACTGAGAAAAAAGGAAGAAATTGAACAAGCAGCCATTAAGAGAAAAGAAGATAGAAAATAAAAGAATTTTTATGCAAAGTCAAGTGAAATCAGGAGAGCATTGTTTTTAAACCAACCAATGATTGTACTTCTGTACAAAGAGGCGTTCTTAAACACTAATGAACATGACAATACTTTGCCTAGTTCTATTGTTTCTCTTTTACAAGATTTTCATGATGTCTTTCCTGAGGAGATTCCACGTGGTTTACCACCCATTTGAGGGATTGAGCAACAAATTAATTTTATACCAGGAGCCACCCTTCTAAACCGTCCAGCCTATAGAAGCAATCCCAAGGAAACAAAAGAGTTACAATGGCAGGTTGGCGAACTAATAGAGAAGGGGTATGTGAGAGAGAGCATGAATTCATGTGCTGTTCCTGTAATTCTAGTTCCTAAGAAGGATGGGTCTTGGAGAATGTGTGTGGATTGTCGAGCCATAAACAATATTACGATAAAGTATAGACACCATATTCCTCGCTTAGATGATATGCTAGATGAGTTACATGGATCTTGTGTGTTTTCTGAGGTTGATTTAAAAAGTGGATATCATCAAATTAGGATGAAAGAAGGTCATGAGTGGAAAACTGCTTTTAAGACAAAATATGGTTTGTATGAATGGTTAGTTATGACTTTTGGTTTGACTAATGCACCTAGTACTTTCATGAGACTAATGAACCATGTTTTACGTGTTTTTATTGAAAAATTTGTTGTGGTCTATTTCGATGATATTCTGATCTATAGAAAAAACTTGAAGGATCACATTGAACATTTAAAACTTGTTTTAGATGTTTTGAGAAAAGAAAAGTTATTGGTAACTTGGAAAAGTGTACATTTTGCACCAATAAACTTTGTTTTTTGGGATTTGTTGTGAGTGCGCATGATATACAGGTTTATGAAGAAAAGGTGACTGTTATACATGAGTGGCCTAGTCCCACTAGTGTAAGCAATGTTCGTAGTTTTCATGGACTTGCTAGTTTCTACCGACGGTTTGTAAAAGACTTTAGTAGCATAGTTGTACCACTCACTGAATTGATTAAGAAGAATGTTGGGTTCAAGTGGGGAGAAGCGCAAGAAAAGACATTTTAATTGATCAGGGAAAAACTTATCCACGCCCCTGATTTGTCTGTACCTGATTTTTCTAGAACATTTGAAATTGAATGTGATGCTTCAGGTATTGGCATAGGTGTTGTTCTTATGCAGGAGCGAAGACCAATTGCTTATTTCAGTGAAAAGTTGAGTGGGGCCACCTTAAACTACGTAACTTATGACAACGAGATGTATGCATTGGTTAGAGCTTTGAAAATTTGGCAGCACTACCTTTGGCCTAAAAAGTTCATGATTCACACTGATCATGAGTCCTTAAAACACTTGAAAGGTCAACACAGGCTCAACAAAACGCATGCTCATTGGGTGGAGTTCATTGAGACATTTCCATATGTCATTCGGTACAAGCAAGGTAAGGAAAATGTGGTTGCTGACGCCCTTTCTCGAAGGTATGAACTACTATCTACTCTTAATGCAAAACTACTTGGTTTTGAACATATTAAAGATTTATACCAAGAGAATGTTAATTTCTGTAATCAATATCAAGCTTGTGATAAAACTGCTTGTGGTAAATTCTTTAAACATGATGGGTTTCTATTTCGAGAAAATAAGTTATTCTTGCCTAAAAGTTCTTTGCGAGAATTGCTTATACAGGAATCTCATGGAGGGGGATTAATGGGACATTTTGGAGTTGCAAAGACTTTAGCTGTTTTGCAGGAGCACTTCTACTGGCCACACAAGAGGCGGGATGTCGAGAGGATTTGTGGTAGGTGTGTCAAATGTCGACAAGCTAAATCTTGAGTGCAATCTTACGGTTTGTATACTCCTCTACCAATTCCTAATGCACCTTGGATTGATATTTCTATAGACTTTATGCTGGGTTTGCCTAGAACTAAACATGGTAGAGATTCAATTTTTGAGGTGGTGGATAGATTTTCCGAAAATGGCACATTTTATTCATGTCACAAAACTGATGATGCTTCAAATATTGTGGATTTGTTCTTTAGGGAGATTATAAGATTGCATGGTATGCCTAGAACAATTGTTTCCGATAGAAATACTAAGTTCTTAAGTTTCTTTTGAAAGACCTTATGGTGTAAGTTAGGAACCAAATTATTGTTTTCTACTACTTGTCACCCACAAACCGATGGTCAAAATGAAGTAGTAAATATGACTTTGTCTACTTTGTTAAGGGCAATCATAAAGAAGAATATCAAAACATGGGAAGATTGTTTACCACACGTTGAGTTTGCTTATAATAAAACTGTTCATTCTGCCACTAAATTTTCTTCCTTTTGAAATTGTTTATGATTTTAATCCTTTAACGCAATTTGATTTAATTCCATTACTTGTTTCTGAGCATGTTACCTATTTCTGAGCATGTTAACTCATTTTTTCTAACCCGGGATCATAAGGCAAATGTCCTACAGATACTTTAGTTTGCATACATAACACAACAAATAATATATTAACAATTAAATAAAAGATAATTTCAACACAAGAAAACAATTGCACAAACAAATTTTTTTCACACAAACAGTTTTTTCACAAAACTTTTTCATATAAAAAATACTTTTGACACAAAAGCAGTTTTTATGACACTACAATTTTCCAAGTCTAAGTCTAATTACTTTAACTAAAATCCTCTTAAAAGTCAAGATCAACTGTTGCTATCCCCAGCAACGAAGCCAAAAACTTGATCCCAGATATTTATGCTTACGTTTTTTATACTTTATATTTCCTTTCAATTATATCTTTTTCTTTTCAACGACGCCAAAAATTTGATGCCGGTGCAAATGAGAGTTTAATTGATATTTTTAAAGGGATTCTACGCAAGTATATGTATCATTATTAAGTAATGTAGAGCTTTCCGATTAAACCCCGAATATCGATCCCATGGAGATCGCGGTTAACCACGACGGCTTTCAAGAGAAGTTCTAGTCTACAATAACACACCATAGCTTGGAAGGTCGATAAAAGTTTGGTTTTGATTATATACTACAATTATCACTACAATACTACTTCTAATGCTAAACTACTTAATGAAAATCAGAAAGTGGGGTTTAATTATATTAAAAGTACTCTTCCTCATGCAATGAAATTAGTGACATGTGTAAAAGTAAAACAAGTAGCGAGAGAGATTGTGATAAATAGGACAATTATATTCTTTACCCTTACTTGGTTCTATAAAGAACATATGTTAATTTGATGATTTGAAATCTTGTAGATGGGTTAGGTAGGGAAGATACTAACTCTCACTCAAGAGTTCCCTCTTCTCCCTCCACCTGGGGGCTAACATCTCATAACAAAACTGTCGACATATTTTTAGGTTAAGTGTTTTTAAAGGGGGGTCGCCTATAGAAGTTTGTCGGCGAATTTTATATTTTAAATTTAATTTAAATATATATAATTTGGAAAGAAGCATTTGATTTTTTGAAAATAATTTTAAGTTTGAAAACTTTAAGATATGAAATCAAACCGATCTCACATCCCAAATAGTTTATATAAACGAGCACCGCATCACAAACCATATATCTATCTCGAGGAATATACACAGCTTGATGATGGGGCTCGATTAAATAAACTAGAAGATTTGTGACATCCGTTTGGTCTGTGAACCAATTTTATAAGCCGACAAGTTCCCCAGCTTAATATAAATGAATTAAGTAGGGTTTATATTACCTGTGTTCTTAATGTTCCCTATAAGGGCAAGCCCCTATAACTAATTACATCCTAAGTGACGAGAATCACTTAAGAAAACTCTCGATAATGATTAGTGGTTTTGCTCTCAAGAATTTCAAAGTTTAAGGTTTTCAAAGGATTTGAGTTTTGGAAATTTCAATAGGGAATGGATCAAATTTGGAACAATTTATTTTACGTGTCCAAAGGAAGAGAAGTAGGAGAAGCTGAGGATCCAAGAAGAATCTTGGTAACTTCTCAAACTATCCTATTGTTTGGCTTCAATTTAAGAGTTTGTTTAATGTTATAATCCTGCCACTTTTAATTAATTAGGACTTATATTTGTATGACATAATCACACAAATAACCTCGAAGATGTGAGGGTTTATGTTGTATCAAACGACTACCTCGGAATCCTAAGACCGGTCAGGGCTTAATTTGCATAATATGATTATGCAAATGGCTAACAGAAAGTTGAGGATTTATGTTGCACTAGGCAAACTACCTCGAAATCCTATGGCTTTGGTATTTGAAACTAGGAAAGGTTTTGCTGGAGTAGACTTAAGTTTTGCTGACGACGATGGCCGTGCTGCCCACTATGCTCCAAGCTTCTTGTCGTTGTAAAGGTTTAGTTTTAGAAAGTGAATCAAGAGATGAGAGAAGTATTCTGGTTTAGAAAAGTTTTAGGGTTCAAATATCTTAGTGTTTTATTAGGGGAATCTTAAAGTTGATTATAATAACACTGGTTAAGATCTCACGGTTCCATCGTTCCGGCACCGTTATTTTTATCAGATTCACTTAGTCCAAATGAATTTGCTAAACTCAACTGAATGAGTTCCACACTTTCATTTAGACCGTGGGAAATCCCGTTAGCAACACGTAGGTTACATCATCCGAGATATTCCCTATCATCCAACGAGACGTTTTAATTTTGTTGTAGTTGTAGTTTTGTGTTCTGTTTGTGATTAAATTTTGAATTGTTTTATATTTTGAATATTGTGGTGGTAAATTTTATCTTGTTGTGACTTTTAATTTAGTTTTGGGTTTTAGTTTTGTGGCTATCCTAAAAGTTTCAGTTCTCATGCAGGGTGACATCCTTGTTTAACATGCAAGAAAAGTAAAGTGCAGTACAGGTAAGTAAGTTGCAATAAAGTAAAAGCGTACCTGGAGGGTCTTCTCGTCATTCCGAGCTGTACTTAAAACACATGTCAGAGCATTTAATATTTGCAACAAGTATCTAGGTAAAGCTAAGGGAAGGTTCTGGTTGTCTACCAAAATCCTAATCCTACTGCTAGTCAATTCCTATGACGTCTAGGTTATTGCGTTTTGTTGAGGATGATTCTCTTCATCAAAGAATAATTAAGTTCAATTGTTCTTCTAAAACACCCCATCATTTTGAGAAAGTGCTTAGGACGAGTCCTGAATATCTTTTCAATGCTTATGGGATTATTTTGAGTCCAAATGAATTTCAACGTTCGAATGAACTGATCATACAGGGTTTAGTTGAGTCTTGACTCTTGCTCAGTGAATTTAGATGTTTTAATTATATTATGAGAAAGAGGACATTCACTTGGCGTTTCACTTAAGTGTTATGTGGGTGAAAGTCTTTAGGGGCAGGTTAGATTATTAAGAAACTTAACCATCTTGTTTGAAGTTGAGTTGGTTTTTTAAGAATGATTCAAATTATTTATAATATTTTAGTTTGATTGTGGTTTTCTTATGTTATTTCAATTTGATTGTGTAATTTCAAAAGTTGACTTAGTTATTTTAAAATTGTTTTAATTTTAATTTTAGTTATATTTAATTTAATTGCATTGATTTGAAGTTGATTTTAATTTAGTTGCATTAATTTAATTTTGATTTAAAGTTGATTTAATTATTTTAATTTAATTATATTTAATGTAAATTGTTTTTTATTAATTATGTCGTTTTAAAATTATTTTTAATTTAATTAATTATATTAATTTAAAATTATTTTTTATTAAATTATCTTAGAAATTGTTAATTTGATTATTTAATTTATCTTAGAAATTATTTTAATTTGACTATTTAATTTATCTTAGTTTTCATTAATGAGTTATCAAATTAATATTAAGTGGTATTTGTTTTCTATCATTAATTAGGGGTTAAGATTAATAAATTAATCTCTTCCAAGATTAAACCCCTTCACTTAATACATTCTCTTTTAATTAACTTCAAATTTTTAATAATTTAAGGAATTATAATCATTTTGTTTATGTTAGAAAAGTGATAAATGGGTTCCTACCCTTTAATTCCTCATGTTTCAATCATCTAAGGAGATTAATTAGGATCATTTATTACCCATTACCCATAATTAAGCCTAAATATTAATTAAGGCTAAATTTCAATAATTACAATTTTGCCCCTTAGGCTTGTTCACCTCATAAGTCATTACATATAACTCAAATAACTTTGAAATTTTTGTGTCACCATACTAATAGGTCAATTAAAATATCAGAGGAGAAAATGTGATTTTTCTGAATTTAATTTAATTTATATATTTATTTTAATGCAAAAATGAGGTTTTTAATGAAAAATCAATAACTTAATCAAGGAAAGACCTATGACTTTGAAATTTTTACTGCAAGTGACCCTTGACCAGAGGACCATTTAGACCAAAGTTGGGGATTTTTTGAGTTTTAATTTAATTATTAGAATTATATTAATTTCTGGAGTATTAATTCATTTTAAAATATTTTAAAGGTAGAAAAATTAATTTTAAATTTTTAGAAAATCTCTCTGTAGTCAAGGAATTCAGAGAAATAAATTTTATATTTTTTTTTATTTTTATTTGATTTATTAGAATTATTTTAGTGGAAGGTTAAGAAAATTCATTTTTTAAATGTTAAAAATTATCCTAGGCCTTTAAAAATTAATATCTTAACTTAGAGACTTAGGAAAAAATATTTTGATGATTCCCAAGTGATTAGGAGACCAAATGTGACATTTTGATGAATTTTTATATTTTTGTGATTTTTTATAATTTTTAATTATTAAATATTTTAAAAAATGATTAAAAATTAAATTTTTATGAAAATACATTTTATTTTTCTTAGACTCCTCTGATCATATAAAACTCCTAAAATTAATTTGGTGAATTTTTTAAATGTATTTTGGATTTTATGAAGTTTTTAATGTGCAAAATGTCCATGTTACTTAATTAATTCATTTAATGAGTCAAATTAATTCCAATTGACTTTGAAATTTTTATGTGAGGTTCCCATGATTCTAAGTTACAGTAAATACTTTATTTCATATGATTTTGATGTGTGGTTACTCCTAATTAATTAAATTTAAATATTGATATTTTGGCCAAAGTAGAGTTTATTTGATTAAAATAAATCATGAGATAATTTTTAAATGTACCACTGACCAAAGGGAACACACTCTAATTTTTCTAGATTTTTCTAAGTAACATAGTAATTTTTATAATTATTATAGCCAAACTGATGCATAAAATCAAAAAATAGATATCTTATCATGGAGATCTTCTCTGACTTTGGAAAAATCAAGAAAGCTCCACCATTATGCATAGAATAACATACCAAAATTTCAAGTTATGGTGAAGCTCCTACATGCATGAAGAATTGAAAGATTGAAAACACTATTTAATTAATTAAAAATAAAATATACATCAAATAAATATGAAATCACTTTCACATTATTCTCCTCATTTCCCAGAGCAAGAGGATATTTTTATTTTATTTTTTGGAGTTTTCTATGAAAAGTTATGATTTTTCGAAGTTTAGGGTCAAAAATAAGTCAAAAATCCATTTTCCCGCTCAAAGGACACGTGTCGCGCTGCTATTGGCTGGCGGGTTGGCCGTCGCTTTCAGCTGCTCGGTGCATTTATGGATCGAATGCCCGTCCGACACGATCTTGGCCGTCCGTTCGATACACACGTGATCGGACGGCTGCTGCTCCTCTCTCCAACTGCTATTCACCCAAAACCGTCCACCTTCAAACCTTGATATCTCACTTGTTTCTCAACTAAATTGAGTGATTTTTTTTAAATGATCTTCTAATCGAGTAGCACACATCTATAGGGTGATGATATACTTAAAGCATGTGAATATTTACATAAATTTAAAATAAGCTCGATTGGAGAAAAAAATTTGATACCTTTGTCCAAGAGGTGAGGCCTCAATTGGAAATGGTTTGATTGAGCTTGGGAGTGCTTGGAGAAGCTTTGAGAACAATTTGGCAGGGTCTCCCCAATGTAATCTTTCTTCTCTTCTCTTTTGGCCATGAGAGGTGAGTTTAAATAGAGGAGCTTATGGGTGATCATGAGGGTTGGCTTGGTTCATTCACTAAGGTTTTTTGGCTGAGAAAAACTCACTTGATTCAGCTTGATCTAGGTGCAATCAATTGGGTTATGCCATGTGTAAAGGTATGGGTTTAAGTGGTATAGGTGTAAGGTCCATTTTTGGGTCAATTTGGGTTAATTCATGATTTGGGCTTAGTTCACTCGCGAAGGCTTGATTTGGGCTGATGGGAGATCAATTGGGTCAGCCCCCTTTAGGTGGAGAAGTCCCCATCCAAGGAGATTAGGATAAGCATAGGTAAGGGTGTGACATAAAAGTGTTAAAAGGCTTTATTAAGAGAGGTGGAAAGTGGCTCACCCTTCTCCCCAAGATGGTATGGTGAGGTGAGCATGACCCTCATGGCTAACATATGGCTTGGGGCAAAGCTTTATGGCTCACATTTGGCTCCTCCATGGCTCACCTTTGGCTTGGGAGCTTTCATGAAAGGGGATTTTGAAATATTTTGGATTTTTGGTGAAAATTGTCAAGATGCTTGATTTGGAATAATTTGATGATGAATTTGAATCTTAGGGGTGGTTTTGATTAAATGGATGAAGAGGAGTTTTTCATATGGGCCTTGGAATAGGTTTGGGCTTTTTCAAATTTGGTAAAAATGGGCTTTTAAATGTCTTATGGAAGTGGGCATTTATGTTTCAAAATGAACTTTTGGATAAAAATTTTGTAAAAAATTATGCCAAATAAATGTTGCATTTAGTTTAGGAATGTGTCATGAATGGTTTGGAACAAAATTGGGGTAATTTGGAGTTGAAATGGGTTTAATTTGGGTCTCTTTAATAATAGGGTCAACGTGGGTCAAATTGGGCTAACTTAGGTTAAGGTTGGGCTAATATTGGTTTTGATGTAAAATTAATATTGTAAAATGCTTATGGAGGTGTAACAAAGAGTTTTCAATTTTGTTTGGGTCTTGGTTTTGAGATTTGGACCTATTTGGGTTCATTATTGGCTTAGGCCAATTTAGGGAATTTTGGCTTAAGTTAAGCTTGGGTAAAGTTTGGGTTCAAATTTGGGGCAAATCAAGTTAGTGTTTTGTTTGTGGGGATGTTAGGAAGGTTTTCAAAAAGGTTTGGGGCTAATTAGAGTTGAGTTGGGTTGGTTTGGGCTAAGTTTAGGTCATGGGCCAAAATTGGGCTTTAAGCTTCAAATTAAAATTGGATCCACATGTTGATGAAATTGGGTTTGAATTTGGTTTAAATTAATATTGGGGATATTTAATTAAAGTTTAGAATTGAATTGGATCAAAATTGAGGTCAATTGAAGTGATTTGGTTGGACATTGGGTCCACTTAAGTTAGAAAAAGGTCAAATTAGGGATTTTGGTAAAAGTGGTCTAAATTGAAAAAAATGGCCTATTGTGTAGTTGAAAAAAAATGAAATTAGGAATATTTGAGATTTTCTGGAATTTTCTGGGAATTTTTGGAATTTTTGGATTTTTTGGGCTAAAAGGGTATTTTGGGTATTTGGAGGTTATTGGGGGGGGTGGGGGAGAATTTTGGAAATTTTGGTACATTTGGCCATGGATGATCAATTTGAGTGGTGGAGAATATTTAGGATTGATTTTGAGGGATTTTGGGTAATTTAGGCAATTTTGCAAATTTTGGGCAATTTCAATGGCATTTGGTAGGTTTGGTAGGTTTAGGGTCCCAGGGGTCAAAAATTGAAATTTTGGAAAAATGAAGATTGAGTATATATGAGTGTAATGAAACCATTTTGGTTAAGCCATGAAGCCATATTAAGCTCATAAGAGCCATGATAGGACATATTTTAGGCACTCAACATGTTGTTCCTAACCCTCTTAGCCAGGGGCTTAGGGGTTAAGGTCCATCCAGATGAGTTACCTGCATGAGTCAGGGAGTCAAATTGAGTAAAAGTGGTTTTAAGATTTGGAATGTGTGTGAGAGTGTGGTGTGTGCAAGCTTGCCCTCACCAAGACCAGACCACCCAGGGTAATCCTAAGGCCAAAGAGTCCTATAGGAACCTCATCTTTTAAACCTCCACATTTGATCTTAACCCTTCCAAGTGGCCTGGGGGTTTACAATCAAACATGTGGGGTTTGAAGGGAGTTAAGAAGTGTTCTGAATTTTTAAGTGGTGGGTCTCATTTCTTGTCCTCTAGGATAGTCAAAGGGAAAACCTATGGCTAGATCCTAAGCACTAAGGAGAAAGATCAGACCTCACCAAAAATGAGGTCAACAAAAACTTTTCACATCAAACCAAAATAGGGGCTTTAGTTTGTCACCCTAAATTCCTCTAATTCTATACCTCTTAAACATGCATATCTCCCTATTTATTTGCACTCAATTATATGGACTACATTCTCACCCATATAATTTCATGTGATTCTTACTAATTGTTGACTGAGACAATATCGCGGTGGTTGTTACATGTTCTCACAATAGATTTTAACATGCAAGTTGATCAAGTTTACATGTAAATGAAGAATAAAGTAAAATTATCACAACATATTCTCACTCTACTCAATTCTATATCCTACACATGCATTCTAATTCATTGCAAGAGGAAAGAGCAAAGGAAACTACTCACTACACATGGAGAAACTACAAGAACTTTTCATTGCACAAGTCTTTAAAACTAAAAAAAACTACTAAATCCAAATCAAAATACAATGAGAATACTTATCTCTGATGAAAATCAAACTCTCCTTGTATAGCAAAAGCAATCTTCTTGCAATCCTCTCCAAGAACAAAGTGAAAAGAAAAGAAAAAATTCTCACACTCTCTCTTTCTCTCTATCTCCTTATCACCCCACTTGGGGCTCACGCCCAAGTGATCTTCTTTTCCTCCAAGTCTTCTTCTCTTCTAATCCTTCTAAATCTTCTTCCTCTCAAGTGTCAAGAGATTTCAAGAGAGTTCTTAAAATATCTCAAATCCATATTTATAATATCCCAAGAGATGCTTAAGTGCTTCTTCAAAATTGTCCAGGTTCAATGAATCTTCCAAAGGGTGCCTCAAGTGCCTCTTCAATCCAAGAGACACATATCTTCAATAATAACTCCTCATAAATGCCCCCAACTATTCTATAAAGTCCATTTTATCATTTCCAATGAATGCCCCTCGAAATAAGCTTTGCAACGCATAAAAAATCGTCAAAATCCGAGTTAAATTGAAGAAATTACTCTTAAAACCGTAACTGGCGCCTAAGCGCCATCAGGTTGGCGATTAAGCGCCAGTGTCTGGCAGCTAAGCGCCAAATTTGGGGCTTAAGCACCATACACAGATACATAACTGTCCAATTCGAGCCATTTTAGCCCCGTATGCTCCGGTTTGACCTGTTTTGCTCCGGTATGCTCCATTTCGGTCCCTTTTTGTTCCTTTTACTCAAATTAATCCAAATTCTTCAATTTTATGCATCTGCAACCAAAAACACAAAAAAACAAACCTTTAAAGTGCAATATCATTATAAAATATGACATAAAAGTAGTACATTTTTAGGTGTATCAGCAACCTCCTCTTCTGATTTGCCTCTTAAGCGTTAGAGGCCTCCAATAGCTTGTTGTTCATGTCACATAACTCATTTGAAAAAATAACCCTATTCAGAATGTTTGAGTCAAAGCACTAATGCACCGACAACTCTCACCCCTCAATCATGCCAACAAACTCATTCAGAGATCTCAGTAGGGTTTTGATGTTTACGTGGACACTCGTAATGGGTTAGCACCTATCCACCAGCCTCCATGATACGAATCGACCAGAAAATCCAACTTGAAGTCCTTAATCAAGTTATCAAGTGCCATAAGCAAGAGTCTGGGCCCACTGAGAATGTTGATAGCCATCCTGACTAACCGTGATGTTAAAGAAATAGAAGATCAGATTGGTCGACTATGGGATAGCCAATTTCTAAATAAAGATGATGAATTTCATGATTGACACAATGAAATTCAAAATCATCTCTGCGGGAATGACATTAAAGTGACTGTAGATTGCTTGTAGCTTCTAATAAAAAGGCCATCTCAATCCACACTTGAACTGATCCTGGTAGAAAAGCAGGTCATTTTCATAGACATCGGTCTGTCAGTCACTTTTCTTGACTAGCTACAAGACTACCGACTTGCCATATTCACATGAATCTTCAGGTAGTCCACCTAGCATGCCAGCAGGATCAACAATTCCTAGATGGGATAGAGTTGAAGAGCTCTTGGAAATATTTGGGGACCATAAAGCTGATAAAGAAAGAAGCAACCAAATTAAAGGATCGATAGAGAGAACTACATAAAGAGAATAGTCACGTGAAGGTTTTTAACACCCTCAGCTCTATTTATTGAGAACAGAAGGAAGTCGAACTGTCGTGGGCGTAGCGACATCATTTGCCACTCACAATGCAATAAAATACTCAAATCAACCACAAAAATTGAAATAAAAAGTTAAATTTATTTCACAACAGCTTTCAAGAAAATACTTAACAAAATTGTCTGCAACTGCTTCAGCTGAGACAAACCCTCATTATAGGAGTCACTTGTACAAAACTTGAGCACCTAATCTAAGCTTATATATTCTTTCTATATCAGGTTTTGTTCGGGCGACGGAAGACACCTCTCGAACGACCAACAGTTTCGCTCGAAGAACTGCCACTTCCTTACAGAGGGCGGCCTCCTAAGCATGGATGTCGACTACCTTCCTACAGCTTCTACAACTTGTATACCCGCTCAATCAACAGTTGTGTTTCCCCGACCCAAATAAATTTTTCCTTCTGGATGAACGAGTCTTCCATTTTGTGCAACAAGCTTTCCCTCATGCCAGGAGATTCTAGTTTATCGACCACCTTCGTTTAAGCCTCCTATATGGGACCTAAATGACTACTCTCAGCCTCGGGCTACACCTTCTCACTGGGGCCACCAAGAAAAGAGTCTGACAACCACATGTGATACCCTAGATCGGTTCTCTTCCTCTTTGCCAACACATTTTGCCTCAACTCCATTTCCACACAAGATTCAGTATTTAGCCTCATATCTTCAAATGCTCTCTGGTAGGTAGCTTTACTGTACTTGTCAGCTTTGGAAGACATCTCATTAACCATGTCGACGATTAGAATTTAGACAGAACAATCAAAGAATATCAGAGGAAGATAGAAAAAATGTGTCTATTACTCCATATTAATAGGACTTGTGGGCACGAATATTAAGGCGAGTTTAGTTATTACATTTAAGTAATAATTAATATTGTTAACTTTTTGCATTAAACTCAAGAAACAAAAGAATCAATGAACAAAATATGCACATAAAAAATACTTTAGCGTGAATCTCGAGGCAATCCAACAATCTAGAAAAAGTGACGTGGTAACGCTGGAGCCACCGAAAAGCGACTCAGATGCCTAGAAGAACCCATTGGCTGAAGCAAGCCACAGATCTTTGAACCGACTCAACGATACATGCCCAAATCCTCTGAGGGCATAAGTTTACTCAGCCAACAGTAATACTCCCAGCATGAATTCAAGATAGAAAACTAATCCAATGCATTCGACCTGTTATTATCAGCTGACCAGATTAGTCTGGCCTACTCTTCAATAGTCTAGTCAGTCGCACATACTTGAAGGATTGACCAACCATTTGCCCCCCAAAAAACTTACTGACAACACTAATTTTTTCTCCTCTTTGAGCCTAATTGGCCAGCCGTAGGACAGTAAGGCTTTGGGCCCACAAGGGTGTGATTTCTAGAATAATCTATACAACTCTCCTTAAAGAAGAGTTAGAAATGTAATTTTTGTTCATTGCATTCCCTTTTCTATAAATAAAAAGATTTTTTTTTTTTTGTAATAAGACTTTCGGCTCTTCTCCTCTCCATATACAAAAAATAATCGAATATATAAAAATGCTTATATTTACCTCCGAAGGGAAAGTTTACAATTCTCTCTCCCCTTTCTCTCTCCTCTCTCCTCTCTCCTCTCTCCTCTCTCCTCTCTCCTCTCTCCCTCTCTCTTCTCTCCCACTTTTTCTTCTTTTCTCTTAATTCAAAGGATCTAATACTTTCAGTGTACCCCCGTGTAAATTTAGATTCAACATGATACTAAAGAATTAGATAAGAATATATATATATATATATATATATATATATATATTATACGATGCGAATAAAAATAAAATTAGCTAATCAAAAGGCGAAACAATACCAAAGGTGTCAACATCGAGATCGAAACGTCAAGTGAAACGATGATGGTGAAAACATAGCCACGTCTTCATTCGCAGTACCCTTGCTTTAACAATATCAACAGCGAGAATGGAACAAATAAACCCAAAAAAGTGGGTAGCGTCAGATGGCCAAACCGGCCAATCAATTGAACGCTCGTACAGATGTTTGGAACGCGAGTCAGATAACGTCGTTTTCACGCACGATTCCAACGGTTAAGCTCTCATGTGCCCGCACATGGTCCGCCCCTCTTCACGCGCCATCACCGACGACGAATTAAACTCTCCGTTCGTTGCAAGCACTACCTTTAAAAAATAAGCCATTGTAATCTATAAATATATATGAACCCTTTCTTTAATAATAAAACCATTATACTTTTACAATTATTATTTTAAAACTAGCTCATGATTCTCTTAATATTATATTTTAAACCTTAAATCTATATGATCATGTGATTCTGCCCAAATAAATTCTCCATCTTATATTTAAAATAATGTGTAGTTAAACTATAAATAAAGTCGGAAGAGGAACACTCATACAATTAAACTTATAAATTGACAAATAAAATAATGGTAGCAAGTAATCGACCAATTGTTATCTGTAATTTTATTGTAAATTATTAATTTTAGAATCAGATCCCTTAGTAATTTATTTGTTAAAACTAGTTCTCAAACTCCAATCCCACCTTAAGCATCATTCATAGGAGCAGGAGTTTCATAGGGCGCTGTTTGCGGCAGGTAATAAAATATTACCACGTAGAATTCATTAGGCCCACCTTATAATGAGTCTGTGGAGGTTATTAGAGGGTTATTGGAGTTTAAATAGGGGAGATTATTGATGGGTTATTACGGGTTATTGCAGGGTTGTTGCGGGGGTTATTAGAGGTTTATGTGGGGATTATTGAAATGGAACCGCAAATGTTATTCATGGATTATTGTCGGGTTATTGGACTTAATTCCTCAATAAAACCAAAATAACCTAGCAATAACCCGGTAATAACCTCCGAATAACCTCCGCAGTTTCCTCTTCAATGTAACCACAAAAGTTATTGAGATGTTATTTCCAGGTTATTGTAGGGTTATTGGAGTAATACTCCAATAATCCAAACCACCCAATAATTCAAACCTCCACGGATCTATTATAAGGCGGGCCTGATGTGTTCTACGTGGTAATATTTAATTGATTGCCGGTACTTTCTCCATATAAATAATTTTCTCCTTTCATAGGATGATGTGTGAATCAGAAGTGATAACTCTCTTGAATTTGAGAATATTGAACTAAGAGAACAATAATGCACTTCGCTGAAGACAAATTTTTTAAATCGACGTATTAGAAATTTTCTATAATAAATTGGCATTTAAAGATAAATAAATAAAAAACGATCAAGTTGGGGTTCAAACAGGCAACTTTACATCAACATGTAAAATAATCCCGATTTTGTCTTTTTTTTTTTTAATTATTTGTATTTACATGACTGATTTGATAATAATTAATTTGATTGGTAAATAATACTTTAAATTTTATATGATTAGTTGGTTTTTTTATTAATATTATTCATCAAAAAATATTTACATGTTTATTCAGTTTATTGTAATATTTTAAAGGGGCATTTAAATACATATCACACAATTCTTATGTACTTTTGTATCTAACAAATAAATTTTAATTTTAATTTTTATACCTCCCAAGTACTTCCTTTCACATAAAAAATACTATCATTTTTAGCGTTTAATTTGTATTATAATTTTTTTCTTTTAAGAAAGTCAATTAAAAATTTTCTTGTATTTGCTGTGTTTTCAAAAATGGAATAGAACTTTTCATGCATAGGGGGTTTGTGAAATGATGTAAAAAATTGAAGTTTAGGTGATAGATATGTGAATACAAAAGAATTGAGCGGTATGTATGTCTTCCTAGTTAAAATTACAGACTTCAACATATATTTCAATATATTTAAAATTTTTGAACATATATATATCTTTTGAGAAATATTTTCAATTATTTATTAAAAATCAGTTAAGTTGAAAATATTTAAATTATCTTTTAAAATAAGAAGTTGAACCCATATATATATATATATATATATATATATATATATATATATATATATATATATATATATATTAAAAATGTTCAATAAACTATCTCTTTGTTGCATATAGTTCCATTAGTTTGTTGCATTGTTTTTAATATTTGCCTTAATCATAATATTTTAGTATTAGTTTTGTTATGAAGTATAAGAAAATATGTATGCATGAATGAATTATAAGAAGAGAAAATGTTTTAATTCTCTACAGACAAATATTCTACTAAAAGATTAGTTAATTTTATTATTTTTTTATGAAGATCTATAAAATGAATGATCCAATAATAATAATGAATGAGTACTACTGCCTACCGATGTTATATATATGATATCACTGAACTACCTAATGTGTAATGAGATCTCGTCGGCATCAATCTCATAGGTGGTGTTGGTGCTGACCATGTAAATGCCCAGTGTCCTCTTCTAGTGCAGTCGACTAATGCATGAGATATGACTTGAACTGTCCCTCTGGAATGAAATATACACCAGACTCCTAATACTTTTGATCCTATAAAGATAACACTGAAAGAGACATCCAATAAACAATAATGTTGTGACAGTACGTTGCCAGGTGTCAGCTAAGAAAGACCTGTTCGAAATTATGCAAGAGGTGTGAAGTCATATGAAGAACAAGTCTTGTAAAATAGAAGTGGCAAACTGGACAGCTTGGGATCATCATGGGTTGACAACATAATGTTTGCATCCTTATCTCCACTATCTCCACTTTGTTATACATTAAACATGTAGATTGCATCGCATATGGCTACAAAGCTCCTACATACTATTTATCACCTTCTATGTTGGATTCTCACCATTCAAGCACAAATAAGTGCAAGATACTCACCATCTACGTAATATTGTTGCAGTTCAAAAAATATATTGGAAGAGAAGTATTAAATATTTTAAACTTATAGTAGATAAGCTCTAAAATAAAACAAATTCATACATATCCAGGTTCTCTTTCTCTGTATGAAACCTTGGGTAATATGTATTAGAAGAATCCATCTGAGCTCTAGATAAATATATTTTAGTTCATGATTAGTACCATCTCATATAAATAGAGACAATTTGATGTTGACCTAGGCTTGCAGAATGTCGTGCAACAATGTAGTCCTCTTTGTTACTCAAATCTTGACATATCATCAACGATAATTGGCCCAGTTAAAATCACTCTTCTCTAGCCATCAAATGTATGAAAATTTAGATTCCATCGATTGAATATCAACCATAGGAAATTTTCTAAACTGTTGTGTCATTCTCTTTAATAGGTGCAACTCTACACACTGTCAACAAATTAGTGACACTCAGGCCTTCCAAACTTATGATCCCGAGGTGCACATTACTATAATACGTTGTAGGATCTCATCTCTGCATGGCTGCAATGTCACATGTAATTTGGAGAAATATTAAATTTGATAGTAAAAGTAATAATATGTAAGTATAATGAACTAGAAGAAATAAAATTATAATGCTTAAGAGAGTTAAAGACCATCAAACACATCATGTTATACCCATATGTGACTAGATCATTGCTCCCATGCATAAGGTTCATTCTACCTACAAAAATTTTAAAGATTAGCCTACTAAAATTGGTAATAATTAAAGTATTATTAACGAATTACATATACAAACTAAAACTGACACTCCTCTCATTTATCCCTGCTGAGTAAGGAATAAAAAATGAATGTAGTAGCAAATAAATAAATTTTGAAGTGCACCAATGGTGTCCACCAGTCAAAATTTTTATGCACAAGTGTGATGGTCAATAATAGTCGATATCTTCCATGCTCTCAAAAGCCTCTCACACCTAGCTGCATGCAAATGTCAATGTCATGATCGAGGTAAATGAGCAAGGTGTATACACATAATACATAACCAAAATTTTATTAAAATTTTATAGTCTATCTTTCAAGAGATAAATTTAAACAAGTCAAAGCATCAAAAGTGATATCATTGTACCATTCCTCAGTTATATGATAGACTCTAATTAATCCATTGATGGATATTATAACATCAATCATAGTAGCATTATTTTGAAATACCTCTTATTTAAGCTATGGCCCATAATCTCAACTACATCTATATCCACTGACGCATTGTATTTAATGTTAGAATCACTATTAGATTCATCATTCATGCCACTATAGATCATCTCATTTCCCTTAATTTATTGAGTAATTTGAGTGTTATCATATGCTCTTTCATTAATGTGCATACTTGGATGATTGATGTGAATCCAATTTGTGATATAATCCTTCATAAATTTCACACTTAGTTCCTCATTAAGATAATTCTATGCTTGTGGAAGATAATTTTTGTTATGTTTTATAAGATATAGATGTTCAGTGCGTTCCAGAGAATAAGGATGACAAAGTAGCTAAAAGACCACTAGCGCACCTCTTCTAAGAAGAGGCCCCTTCATGGATAGGTGTCGTGCCCCTGCTAGGGAAAACAAGCTCTCAGCACCTCACTGTGAGTCAACAAGCATGCATTGCAATCCAAAGGTTCACGTGCTGTAACCTTGTGAGCACGCTTTAATCCTTAGAGCACAACGCCCTATTTCATAAATCGAAAAATTTATAAATATTTATTGTCAAAATTTGAGCCCTAACTATATAAGAACATGTAATTGAAGCCTAAGGGAGACTCTTAGATGTGGAGGCATTCTATTTCCCAAAATTTAAAAGAGTTATCAGATACCCTAGGGTTTTCTCCGTTAGTTCTCTTTTAAAGAAGATTTGTTTAGTGTTTTCTTAGAGAGTTGTGAGTTTTGAGAAAGAGAGAGAGATTTCATTTTTTTTTTAATTTAATTGTGTGAGAGAGATTTATGCGCATTTATGCAGGAGAGATCTACGAAGGGTTGACATTGTACAGAGAAGATTAAAAGGTATTACAAGGGAAAATTGGATTGGATATGAGTTTTTTGTACATGCTTATGCAATTTTTTTTAAGATTTTCAATAGAAACTCTTATATTTTCTTCCCTCCTGCATAATAGCTCTCTTTCATACTTGTGTGATGTAAGGTATGCGTTAAAATGATATGTTGATCCATGAATTTTTCCAAGTTGTTTTTTGTGATTGGCATTTAATATTTTGATGTTTTAACCTTCTAATTGTAGTTTACTCATGATCTGGCTAATTAAGAAGTTAAGTCTCTTGTGATATAGGAGTACTAACTATATACTAGAAAAATAAGCTAGTTAACACACATTCACCCAGTTGAATTGACGCAATGTCAATAAGAGAGTACAACGAAGATAAGGGATTAGATGATTTTTGAGAAACTTCGCATGATTAAGCCCCTTTACTTGTAATGTGGGTATCCAACACTTCTTAAGACGTAGACATATGCTAATGAGATTTGACCTCTTCTTGTCAACAACATGACCCGACCGCCGCGCTTAACACAGTAATGTTTGCTTTCAAAAGATAGCCAAAAAGCTTTGACTCGATTTATAAATAACGGCTAGTGTATAAAATTAATATTATATAAGTAATATTTTTACACACTAGGGGTACTACGCAAGTATACGTATCGTTTCAAGTAATATAGGGTTTTTAAACAAAGACCTCAAGTATCGATCCCACGAGGAAGATTTATAGAAATAAATTTTCTATAAAGCGAAAGCGAAATATAATAGTAAAAATATTTTTATTTTGATTATAAATTACTATTAATTTACTAGATGCAATTTAAAGAAAACAATAATAAGAAAATGATTTTATAAACTCTACATAAAATAAACAACTTTCTTTCCTTCAATTAATCTAAGATTTTTAAGATAATTTAATATTCGTTGGAGAATTTAATTTATGGTATTGTGCCAAATAGAAGCATTCTTATTCTTTACCCTTTGATCCAGGTGCAAAGAACATTGACTAATTTACAGAATAGGTCCGGATGTATTGTTAGTAGAATGAGTTAATCTAGGCTCACACTTCTAGATGTCTAAGGGTGGCTATGGTCGGCCTTACTAGTGACCCTTTCCTAGTCTATAAATCAAATTATAAGAATTTAGTCTGTCACTCTAAAAACTTATCAATTCTACGCCCTTTAAATATTATCTTCCTATTTATTTGCACTTCATCATGAATAGCCCGCACATGGCCTTCGACTACCCAAGGATTCATGTGACATTTACAAGTTAAGAGTTATTCTCCTACAAGGTTTTTAAACTCTTCAACAGGTTTTAACAATTCAAACGACCAATTTAAAAAGTAAAGTAAGATCAGGTATTAATGTCATCACAATGTTTTGAAAATATTTTGAATTTTAATTCTCCATCTAATCTTTATATTATCTTATCTATCTCTTCATAATTGAAGTAAGAAAGTAACTAACTACTCAGAATACATTGAAAATAAATAACAAAACATGATAATTAAACTTTGAATCAAATGTAGAAATATACTTGTCTCAAATATTTTTTCTACAGATCTTCTGATTCCTACTGACTTCATAGTGTAATGAACTCCAGATGCAATAACTTGAAAATAAACTCACTAAACTAAACAAAAGTGGCCCTACATTTCTCTCTCTAATTCTCTCTCTAAGAATGAGAGATCTTAAAGTAGATAAGAGAAAGGGGTACAATGGGAGGGGCACGTTTTCTGAAGAATTGGACCCCTATTTATAGGCTTCAAGAGTTGCCTTGAGGCACCTCTTCAAAACATGTCCACATTCAATGAATCTTCTAGAAGGTCGGTCTGGCGCCTAGGCGCCGGACACCGTGTCCAGTTCTTCGCACCTCTTCACTTTGGCTCGCACATCTTTGCGATTAAAACCTTTTTGGAGCGTCCAAATGCAATGTATCACATGTCCTATTATCAAGGAACAACTGCCAGCCTTCTAGAATGTCCAATAACCGCTCACTCCGTCAAAATAACTGATCAAACGTTGTCAAAACTTGACTGTTTTCGTATCGAGTCTGGCACTTAGGCTCCAGTTTCTGGCGCCTAGGCACCAGGCCATATATTTTTATACTTTTCGTATTTTGCTCCATTTTTGCTCCTTTTTCCTCCTTAGACCTTTTTACATTACCTACATCCAAAAATACAAAAAATACCTTTAATTAAAGTATAATATCCTTAGAAATTAATAAGAATTAAGACATAAAGAAATATGTATTTTTTTATAGATCAAAATCCCCCAAACTTAAATGTTACTTGTCCTCAAGTAACTCTTTTTACTACATAAAATATAACTTTTGGAAATAAAAGATAAATATTTAAGATTCCTTATAATTTTTGATTTTATAAAGTGTTTAGTAAATTATTAACCCAATTTCACTAACTAGGTTTAATTTTAAGAATTTAACGAATATTTAACTACCAAATCAAAAGATTTCAAACTTTTCATTCATTTTGAAAATAATAGAAGTCTATTATATTAAGCTTTCATAGATTATTTACAAGAAAAATATCTTCTTGAAAAATCTTTTCTAAATAATTATTTATGCATAAAAGTTAAGTAAAGTATTTAATTAGTTTTCTTCCTATAAGATAATTCAAGTGAAGCCAATTTTTGATCAGGCATTTCCTCAAGCTTCTCCTCTCTATCTTTTTTTTCTTTTCTTCTTATTTTTTTTATAGAGAGGATTACTATATCTGGATAGCCTGTTAATGGTTTTGAACTTCACTATCCTTAACTTATATTTTCAAAACTTATACATCTCCACTTAATTATTATAACATAAGTAAAAATTCAAAAAGAATTCCAATCTTTTCTTTTTCAAGTGATAATTTTTTATTACTTAATATTTCTAAAATTCTATTATTTCTATCATGAATAGAAAAATTCTTTTTCTCATTCTTCTTTAAGTTAAATAATTCTATTCTTAAAATCAATCAAAGTTAGTAAAATTTTGGTTAATTTCACTAAATTGTTTATAATTTCAAAAATAAAAGTGATCTCAAATAAATTCTTCATTCCTTAAGTTATGTTAAAAAGTTTTTATTTTTAAGAAAGTATTAGCTCTTAAAGGACAAATAAAATTTAATTTTGAATGAATTTTCCCTTCCCCCAAACTTAAGTTTTGGTATACTATGATAATTTGAAAGTATGAGAGAAAGAAAATCATAAGTATTTTTAGTAAGTATGTAAAAAAAACAATCTTAAAAAGAAAAATTAACTTCTAAACATGCTTTTATGAATAATTAAGATAAAATTGAAGCATGTATATAGAAAGGTAAGCGAGGCTAATTTTATGATGATATTAAATTTGAAACAAAATTAAAACGAGCAAAATAATTAAGTACTAAACATTAAACTAAAACAACATATAAACTAATTCTAAATTCGGTCTCAACACAACGGAATCCTAATACTAAACGATCAACATACATCAAATACAAAACTAACAAACAATCCAAATAAAACAAACTAACGGAGTTACACATCAAAGAAATCGATAACAACTAATCACTAGTCGTAGCCTCATCATTATCTTCATCACCAAAGGAAAATTCTACGTCCTTAGGATCAACAAATGGTGTAAAGCTAGGAAAAGTAGGAAAACTAACATCATGTTCACCCTTCAGAAATTTGACTAGGGCTTCATCATACTCAACATCATAATTACTCTTCCTCTGGGTATAATCAGATAAATGATCTAGTTTTCTATCAATAGTATCAATCCTGCAGTGAGTTTGAAATAACTTCTGCTGCTGTTCTAAAAACTGATCATGCATTGATTCCCAGAAATCTGATGGTGGCTCAGCAGAAGTAGAGGGTCTAGAAGTAGAAGGTCTAACTGAAGTATGTGCAAAAGTAGAAGGAGCAATCGATCTCTTCCCTCGAAGACGATCATAGATACTAACACTCTCCTGCCCAATTGGCTTAGTAGACTTCAGCTTCTCCTCAGAAATATCAATAGTGACTCCATTACTAACACATAGTGAATAGATCAAAGATGGAAATCCCAATCCAACAGAAGTGCTGGATCTCGCAGTAGACTCCATAGAATCATAAATAATGCTTCCGACATCAATAGGCTTCCTCTCCTGAATGCAGTAATTTAAGATCGCTCGATCTCTAGTCACCTCACTCAGGTAGTTGGAAGGTAACAATCTTGCAGAAATAAAGTAGTGTCATGCTTTAGATACACAATTTAATTCAGAGGATTTGAAGTTTACCCTCTTTCCGTTCCAGATCTTCCAAGATCCAGTACCGTTAGTCAGATAAGCAATAATCATGTCCAAATCTCCCTCAGATGGTGATAATCCAGAATAATAGCACTCAATAGTCGGTGGCAGGCCATAGAATATGTTGATTCTTTCTAGAGTAAATCCTACTCTAATTCCTCTAACAAAGACTTTAGAATCTTCAGCATCCAGAAAATTTGCATAAAATTCTCGAACAACCGGAATAACAGCAATAACAGTAAAGTAACAAAATTGTTACTAGTTGTGCGCAACGATAGTGTTTTCGATCATCTCCCTAGGATGATAAAAACTTCGTTCCGAGATGAACTTTCTCGACGACGCAAGTTCGTGGAAGCGAAGATGCGCAGACGCAGTTGGAAATTTGCTGCTATCAAAATTTTCTCGTCCTTTCCCACGCTTAGATTTTGGAGTCATCTAAACGTGAAAGAAAACAAGAAGTAATTTAGGAATCAAAGATTTAAACTCTTTTTAAGTTTATAAAACTTAATATAAGTTTAAAAATCCAAAGAAATAACTAAAAATCGAATATTTTATCAAATTTTCGGTTCTTAGCAAAACTTAGGGAAATCTATGGTGAAAATCAAAAATAAATGGTTTAAAGTGTAGATCTGACCTTGAGACGAAGAAATCGAGTGTTTTCGCGCTCAAATCCTTGATGTTTTGACCTAAAAATGGATCTAGAGGATGTATTTTCACGAAAATGGGGAAGAAGATGAAGCTTAGGCGTCAAAAATGGCTTTTGGGGGTTTAAATGATAATTTTCGGGTAGCAGGCCGAACTGGCGCTTGGGCGCCGAATTCTGGCGCCTAGGTGCCAGACTCGCCTTACACAAAAATTTTTTTTTAAATTTATTTTTCCACCAAAATTCATAAATTCAACTTCCAATTACTCATATCAGAGTAAGGCTTCGGTTTCTAACTTCCACAACATTTTTAAAAATTTATAAAAATTAAATATTGAATCCACCAATCAAACATAAGGTTTTCAATCAAACTCACTAATTTCCATTTAAAATCTTGAATTTTGACTCAATACATTCCATATAAGTACTACATTTGATTCAAGTTCCTAATACACACTCAATCATAACAAGTTCAAAGAAAATACAACACACATTGAACATGAAAGCAAATATACTAACAAACACAATCGATTCTCTAAATCGATATAACGACTCAACAAACCATAATAACTATCTCTTTACCAGAATATTCTAATCTTCACAAGGGAAATTGTGTATTCCACTTGGAAAGAAGACTAACGCTCTGGAAATCTGTATCCGTCTTTTCATCAATCCACTTGTTCTTCGCATACATTTCAACTTGAGCATCTTGATAAGCCACAATATGATCAAATTGAAGTTTCATTTGCCATTCTAGATGTTCAACTTGATGAAACATCTCATGAAGGCGATCTCAAATCCTTTTAAAATCTTCTTCAAACTTATCTAAACGACTAGAAATTTTCTCTAAACTTACAACGATGAAACCATTGAAGTAGGGTTGAGGATCCCTTGAGACCTTGTCCCTAGCCTCTTCTCCATGATTTCTCCTTTCCATTTCTTCAAAAATTTCTCAAATCTCTCAAGAATGAAATGTAAGGGACGTAATTTTGATTGTTTGATGGTTAGGGAAGAAGATGGGTAGATTTAAAGGGGAAAATCGTGTGAAAAACTGAAAATTTTCGGTTTTTGCACGACCCAGTAACCGTGGCGCTTAGGAGCCGAATCAGGCGCCTAGGCGCCAGACCTATTGATACATAGTTGATTCTGGCGCTTAGGCGCAGAATTCTGGCGCCTAGGCGCCGGAACTATGTTCAACTCCGTTTCGCCTAATCGTCAAATTTTCAAAATTTCGTTCCCCAAGATAGGTAAGTTATACTAGTAAGAGTAATTTAGACTCGATAACTCACATTATAAACTATCATAATGAAGGTTAACTTGATCTCCTTTTTACTCATATTTAAAATAGAGTGATCCTATTTTTAAATCTTACATACCTGAAAATAATTTTCAGCATAAGTCAACCAAGACTTATGAGCATCAAATTTTTCTAAAGTAATATAAAATTAATCAAGATCGAGGCATAACCTTACATTAAAACACAAAAAACACAAGAAAATTATGGGTTGCCTCCCACAAAGCGCTTGGTTTAACGTCGTCAGCCCTACTTAAGTAAATCTTTAATCTGGTTGACTCAATTCATAAGCCTCTTTATAAATCTTCTTAATATCTCCCAAATAAGGCTTCAATCTTAATCCATTTACTTTAAAAATTTTTCTAGTTTTGGGATCTTTAATATCCACATCTCCATAATGGTATACTTTCTCAACAAAATAAGGTCCAATCCATTTAGATCTTAATTTTCCAGGAAAAAGTCTTAAACGAGAATTAAACAGTAAAACTTTTTGTCTAGGCTTAAAAATTTTTCCTGAAATTTTCTTATCATGCAACATCTTCATTTTCTCTTTATAAATCCTTGCATTTTCATATGATTCGTTTCTAATTTCTTCCATCTCATTTAGTTGCAATAATCGTTTTTCTCCTGCTTTATTCAAATTAAAATTAAACTCCTTTATTGCCCAATAAGCTTTATGTTCATGTTCTATAAGTAAGTGACAATGTTTACCATAAATTAACTGGTAAGGTAACATTCCGATTAGTGTCTTATAAGCTGTTCTATAAGCCCATAATGAAGAATCAAGTCTATCAACCCAATCAGTTCTTTTAGGATTAACAGTCTTTTCTAAAATTCTTTTAATTTCTCTGTTTGATACTTCATCCATTCCACTAGTTTGAGGGTGATAAGCAGTTGCAATTCTATGTTTGATTCCAAATTTTTGAAGTAATGATTGAATTCTTATATTCCTGAAATGACTTCCACCATCAGTGATAATTACCTTAGGCATTCCAAATCTTGAAAATATCATTTTCTTTAAGAATTTTGAAACACTTTTGGAATCACAGTTTGGTAAAGCAACAGCTTCAATCCACTTTGAAACATAATCAACTGCTTATAAAATATAAATTTTTCCAGATGATGGAACAAATGGTCCCATAAAGTCTAATCCCCATATATCAAAAATTTCAACTTCCAATATATAGTATAACGACATTTCATCTTTCCTAGATATATTTCCCATCCTTTGACATCGATCACATGTTTTCACATATTGTCTCACATTGTTAAATAAGGTAGGCCAATAAAATCTAGAATTTAAAATTTTAAATGCAGTTTTATCTATGCCAAAGTGTCCTCTAAAATCAGAATCATGACATTTTTGAATAATAGAAAAAGTTTCCTCATAAGGTACACATCTTCGAATCATAGAATTTTTATCAATTTTAAATAAATGAGGTTATTCTCAAATATAAGATTTAGCATCATATTTAAATTTCTTAATAAATTTGTTATCCAAGTCATAAGGTAAAATATTGCTAATTAAATAATTAACAATATCAAGCATACCACGATGTTTTGTATCTTTGAATAACACATAAAGATTCATCGAGGAATTTCTCATTTATATTTTCTTCCGAAATAATATCATTTTTAATTCTAGCACAAATGATCAGCAATTTGGTTTTCAGTTCCTTTTATATCTACTATTTGAAAATCAAATTCTTGTAGAAGTAAAACCCATCTTATAAGTCTAGGTTTAGAATCTTTCTTAGATATTAGATATTTAATAGCAGAATGATCAGTATGAACTATGCATTTAGTACCAAGAAGATAAGGTCTAAATTTATCAAAGGCATATACTATAACTAGAAGCTCTTTCTCAATGGTAGTGTAATTTCTTTGTGTTTTAGTGAGAGTTTTACTAGGATAATATACAATTTTGAAAACTTTCTCATATTTTTGTCCTAATACAGCTCCAATTGCAAAATCACTTGCATCACACATTAATTCAAAAGATTTATTCCAGTCAGGTGCAACAATGATAGGTGCACTTATTAATTTTTCTTTTGGAATATTAAGAGCATTAATACATTCTTCATTAAATTCAAATTGTGCATCTTTTTCTAATAAATGACAAAGAGGTTTAACAATTTTAGAAAAATCCTTTATATATCTTCTATAAAATCCAACATGACCTAGAAAACTTCTCACATCAGTAACAGTAGTAGGTGGTTGCAATTCAAAGAATAATTTTCACTTTTGCTTCGATCTACTTCCATCCCTTTCCGTGATACTTTGTGTCCAAGTACAATGCCTTCTGTGACCATGAATCGACATTTTTCCCGCTTAAGACCTAAATTTGTTTCTTCGCATCTTTTCGTAACTTTGGCTATGTTTTCCAAACAAGATTCAAAAGAAGTTCCAAAGATCGAAAAATCGTCCATGAATATTTCAATTCCTTTGTCAATCAAATCACAAAATATTGACATCATACATCTTTGAAAAGTTGTAGGTGCATTACATAAGCCAAAAGACATTCTTCTAAAAGCAAATGTTCCAAAAGGACTTGTAAATGTTGTCTTTTCTTGGTCCTCAGGAGTAATAAGTAATCGATGATAACCGTAATATCCATCCGTAAAATAGAAATATGAGTGTCCGACTAATTTATCGAGCATTTGATCCAAGAAAGGTAAAGGAAAATGATCCTTTCTAGTGGCTTTATTTAGTTTCCTATAGTCAATACAAATTCGCCATCCAATAACTTGTCTTGTAGGAATAAGTTCATTTTTATCATTAACAATGACAGTTACTCCTCCTTTCTTTGGAACACAATGAATATGACTTACCCATTGACTATCCGAAAAAGGATAAATAATACCAGCATCTAACCACTTAATAATTTCTTTTTTAACAACCTCTTTCATAATAGGATTTAATCTTCTTTGCGATTCTATAGTAGGTTTAAAATTTTCTTCCATTAAAATTCTATGCATGCAAATGGAAGGGCTTATTCCTTTTATATCGGTAATAGTTCAACCAAAAGCTTTCTTATAATTCTTTAACACACCTAATAATTTTTCTTCTTGATCTTTACTCGGTTCGAAGAAATAATAACGAGTAAAGTTAACGAATTTCCAAGAAAAGCATATTTTAAATGGGAAGGTAACATTTTTAATTCCAGTTCATGTGCTTTTTTAATTGAGGGTAAAAGTATATCATTTTGAGTTATGTCTAAAGTTTCCCAATTATCTTTAATAAAATGAGTCTCTTCTTCTTCTACTATTTCATCTTCATCAGTTAAAAATTCAAATTTTTCTTCAGAAACAACTTTACATTTTTCTTGATAATTTTTTTTCAATTAAATAATCAATTATATCCATTCGATAACATTTCTCTTTATCAGGGTACTTCATTGATTTAAGAACATTGAATTTAATTTCTTGATCATTGACTCTCATGGTTAAATCTCCTTTTTGCACATAAATCATAGCTCGTCCGGTAGCTTGAAAAGGTCTTCCTAAAATAATAGGTATCTCTTTATCTTGTTCCATATCAAGTACTATGAAATCTACAGGGAAGATAAATTTATCCACTTTAACAAGGACATCCTCTATAACTCCTTTAGGATAAGTGATAGATCTATCAGCTAACTGAAGAGTTACATTGGTGGGAGTAATATCTCCTAAATCCAATCTTCGATAGATATAAAATGGCATGAGATTAATACTTGCTCCTAAATCACATAAAGTTTTTCCACAAAATTTTTCTCCAATAGCACAGGGTATAGTGAAACTTCCATGATCCTTAAGCTTTTCAGGTAATTTCTTTTGAGTTATTGCACTGCATTCTTCACTTAATGCAACCGTTACAAAACATCAAATTTTCATTTTTTGCTTAAAATATCCTTCATAAATTTTGCGTAAGTTGGCATTTGTTCCAAAGCTTCAGCAAAAGGTAAGTTAATAGTAAGTTTCTTAAAAATTTCAAAGAACTTAGAAAATTGATGATCAAGTTTCTGCTGTTTAAGTCTTTAAGGAAAAGGTGGTGGTGGTTTTTCAACTTCCACATTAACAGGTATAACGATCGATCTCGACTAGGAGAGAGAGTTTCTTTAGGTTTTTTAATCTCTTCAACCTCAATCTCTTTTTCAATTTCATTCTGCAATCTTGCTTTTAATTGCTTTCCACTTCTAAGTTGTACAACTTTAACTTGTTCATGTTCTTTTCTAGTTTCCTTTGGATTGATTTCAACATTACTAGGAAGTGTTCCTGCAGGTCTATTATTAATTAAAGTAGCAATTTGCCCCATTTGATTTTCCATATTACGAATAACAATATTTTGATTAGCAATTTGCCCCATTTGATTTTCCATATTACGAATAACAATATTTTGATTTTGTAATTGATTATTCATTTGCATAATTAATTCTTCTATTGATAACTTTTTCTGTTGATTATTAAATCCAAGAGGTTTATAATTTGAATTAACTTGATTATTCTAATTTCCAGT
The DNA here is from genome assembly GCA_022702705.1 of Papilionanthe hookeriana x Papilionanthe teres. NCBI lineage: Eukaryota > Viridiplantae > Streptophyta > Magnoliopsida > Asparagales > Orchidaceae > Papilionanthe > Papilionanthe hookeriana x Papilionanthe teres. Next base: position 39,861,875 of record CM040424.1, on the reverse strand, counting down.
GGGATGAGATTGATTATTACCCCATTGTTGTTGTGAATTATTCCAGTTAAAATTAGGATGATTTTTCCACCCAGGATTATAATAATTTGAATAAGGATTATTTTTACTTGCAATAGCTTTTAAAGTTTCAATAGTTTGAGGATCTTCAATATTAGTAGAATTATTATGTGAAATATTAATTGCAAAATTATCTAATTTCTTAGATATTGCTGCAACTTGTGAAGCTAAGATAGAAAAGGCTTCATTATCTTGAATACTAGCCATCTTTTTAGGGTTAATCCTTTCGGAAGGCCATTGAAAATTGTTATTAGCCACTTATTCAATTAAAGTGTAAGCTTCTTCAAATGATTTAGACATTAAAGAACCTCCAACAGCAGCATCAATAATTGATTTTAAAGATCCAATTAATCCATTATAAAATATTTGAATAATCAACCAATCAGGTAAAGCATGATAAAGACATTTTCTTAATAGTTCTTTAAATCTTTCCTAAGTTTTATATATTGTCTTCCCGTCAAATTGACTAAACGAAGTAATATCATTTCTTAATTTAGCAGTTTTAGAAGGAGAAAAATATTTAGCAAGGAATTTTTGTGCCATTTCGACCTCATGTTTTAATAGAACCAGTCGCTAATAAGTTTAACCACATCTTTGCTTTATCTCTTAAAGAAAAAGGAAAGAGTCTATGTCTAATAGCATGATCAGAAACATTGTTATATTTAAAGGTAGCACAAAGTTCTAAAAATCTAACAAGATGTAAATTTGGATCCTCATTTGGTGATCCACCAAATTGATTGTTTTGCACCATTTGAATAATAGACGGTTTAAGTTCAAAAGAATTAGCATCTACAGTGAGTATTTAAATACTACTATGAAGTTCATCAACTGTAGGGTTAGCATAATCCCTTAATGGTTTATAAACATTTTGATCATTATGTTTAATTGGATTTTGTAAAGTAGCCATTTATTGAAATTATTGAATTTGTTTTCCCTTTTTAATTTTTCTAATTGTTCTTTCCAATTCGAATCTAAAGGTATTAATCCTTCGTAACCAAATCTTCGCATAAAACAAGCAATAAAATTTAACTATTTTATTTCTTTCTTCCTTTCGATTTCTTTCCCGACAATGGTACCAAAAACTTGACTCGATCGTCGCGCTTAACGCAGTAATGTTTGCTTTCAAAAGATAGCCAAAAAGCTTTGACTCGATTTATAAATAGCGGCTAGTGTATAAAATTAATATTATATAAGTAATATTTTTACACACTAGGGGTACTATGCAAGTATACGTTTGGTTTCAAGTAAAATAGGGTTTTTAAACAAAGACCCCAGTATCGATCCCACAGGGAAGATTTATAGAAATAAATTTTCTATAAAGCGAAAGCAAAATATAATAGTAAAAATATTTTTATTTTGGTTATAAATTACTATTAATTTACTAGATGCAATTTAAAGAAAACAATAATAAGAAGATGATTTTATAAACTCTATATAAAATAAACAACTTTTTTTCCTTCAATTAATCTAAGATTTTTAAGATAATTTAATATTAGTTGGAGAATTTAATTTATGGTATTGTGCCAAGTAGAGGCATTCCTATTCTTTACCCTTTGATCCAGGTGCAAAGAACATTGACTAATTCACAGAATAGGTTCGGATGTATTGCTGGTAGAATGGGTTAATCTAGGCTCACACTTCTAGATGTCCAAGGGTGGCTATGGTCGGCCCTACTAGTGACCCTTTCCTAGTCTATAAATAAAATTATAAGAATTTAGTCTGTCACTCTAAAAACTTATCAATTCTATGCCCTTTAAATATTATCTTCCTATTTATTTACACTTCACCATGAATAGCCCACACATGGCCTTCGACTACCCAAGGATTCATGTGACATTTACAAGTTAAGAGTTCTTCTCCTACAAGGTTTTTAAACTCTTCAACGGGTTTTAACAATTCAAACGACCAATTTAAAAAGTAAAGTAAGATCGAGTATTAATGTCATCACAATGTTTTGAAAATATTTTGAATTTTAATTCTCCATCGAATCTTTATATTATCTTATCTATCTCTTCATAATTGAAGTAAGAAAGTAACTAACTACTCATAACACATTGAAAATAAATAACAAAACATGATAATTAAACTTTGAATCAAATGTAAAAATATACTTATCTCAAATATTTCTTCTATAGATCTTCTGATTCCTACTGACTCCACAGTGTAATGAACTCCAGATGCTATAACTTGAAAATAAACTCACTAAACTAAACAAAAGTGGCCCTAAATTTCTCTCTCTAATTCTCTCTCTAAGGATGAGAGATCTTAAAGTAGATAAGAGAAAGGGGTACAATGGGAGGGGCACGTTTTCTGAAGAATTGGACCCCCTATTTATAGGCTTCAAGAGTTGCCCTGAGGCACCTCTTCAAAACATGTCTACATTCAATGAATCTTCTAGAAGGTCGGTCTAGCACCTAGGTGCCAGAATCTGGCGCCTAGGCGCCAGACACCGTGTCCAGTTCTTCGCACCTCTTCACTTTGGCTCGCACCTCTTCGAGATTAAAATCGTTTTGGAGCGTCCAAATGCAATGTATCACATGTCCTATTATCAAGGAACAACTGCCAGCCTTCTATAATGTCCAATAACCTCTTACTCCGTCAAAATAACTGATCAAACGTTGTAAAAAACTTGACAGTTTTCGTATCGAGTCTGGCGCTTAGGCTCCAGTTTCTGGTGCCTAGGCGCCAGACCATATTTTTTTTATACTTTTGGTATTTTGCTCCATTTTTGCTCCTTTTTCCTTCTTAGACCTTTTTATATTACCTACATCCAAAAATACAAAAAATACCTTTCATTAAAGCATAATATCCTTAGAAATTAATAAGAATTAAGACATAAAGAAATATGTATTTTTTTATAGATCACAACAACATATGAAAACTCATAGGAAAATATAGAGGTGACTAAATAGATATCATAGGAGTATAAACCTTTCCCCTCTGAATAATTTCAATGAAACTTAGTTTTGATTTTAGATTTCAACATTAGGATTTTAAGACCTTTTACCTTCTAGAAATCTAAACCCTTCCAATTAAACTTAGTTGTGTAGTAAACTATGTTAGAAAAGATCATAAATTTCCTCGTGGGATCTGTACGTGGACTTTAATTTTGTATTTTAATTGATCGACTTGTATACTTGTGTGGTTGATTGATTACTTTAAAACAATTTTGGGCATCATATTTTTGGCGTTGTTATTAGGAAAGAAAGTCAAATTTTGTGATTTTAAGAGAATTTTAGTTGAATTTATTTGAGTTTAAGTTTGGAAAATTACATATTTTCTTGTTTATCTGTGCTTTTATTATAGTTTTATTTTCCTCTTTGCATTTAAAAAATTCAAAAATTTAAATAAAATTGTTGCATATTTTATTTTTTTGTTCTTTTGTTTTGCATGTAGCTTTTTTTGTAGTGTGTTTTCTTTGTATTTGTATTTAAATCTGATCACTTGCGAGAAAACTATAGTTGCATGCACAAAAGCTAATTAGATGAACTAGTACCTTTGACCCTGAAATGGAAGAAACTTTCCATAAAATTAAAAAAAATCCAAAAACTAAATAAAGAATCTCTTAAAAATGACAAATTATTGTGTAGACTATCTTAAACCCCTTATGGTGTATACTAACCCGTCAAAGGAGGAAATCTACATGAGTATTAGTTGCCTCTGAATTAAAGCCAACACATTTGAACCTAGATCTGTAGTCATCCAAATGATTCAAAACAACTAGTTTGTGGGATCAACAACTAAGTACCCAAACATTCAATTAGTTTATTTTTTAGAACAATGTGTCTTATTTAAGTATAATAACATCCCTAGCTATACCGTTAGACTGAGTCTATTTCTTTCCTTAGTTAGGGACAAAGCCAAGTTGGGCTAATTTCTTTAGCACCAAGATCAATCACTACTTGGACTGACTTAGCTAAAAAATATTTGTTCAAGTACTTTCCTCCATCAAAAACTGTCTATTTTAGGAATAACATCACTTCCTACACTCAATTAGATTGATAGTCAATTATGAAGCTTGGGAGAGGTTCAAAGAACTAGTTAGAAAGTGCTCATACGACACTTTATCTGACTGGCTGATTATATAAACATTATAATGGGTTGATGGAATCCTTAAGGTTGATTGTTTTTGTTCATTTTTTATTTTAAATTTAAAGGAGTCACCAGTTTGTGCATTATAATATACTTACCTTTTCCAAAAAAATCTCTCTTTCGGATCATATGAATGATTAGGAGGGAGGAACCGAAAAAATGGACATGCAACAAACCTCAAAAAAATAATTCAAGCATGCATGCTCGAATAAGATCATATCCAAACATCTTGTGTCAAATATCCGCAAATGAATGCCTATGAAAGCTACCCAAATCCAGAGATTCATGTATGTTTGCCTGTTCTAGGGCCCAAAATGCTCCCAAGGGAACTTCTTCCACTTGGTTAATTATATCTTAGGGGCTACCTAAGAATACTCTTGATCAAAGGAGTTTTTCATAAAAATAAGTGGCAATTATCAAGACTTATCAAAGGATGGCTTGTTTCATTGGAAACATCTTGATGCTTTATGAGCTCTCGCTAAGCCACATGGCAGAGTAAGTCTCTCGCGGTTCTAAATTGTTAACATCTTAAAGGAAATCGATGCTCATAAAATAACCATATCATCTGGTAGGAAATATCCCACCGCTTCAAAGTGAAATTGAAATATAAGGGCAGGGGAAAATCATCGTATCCCAAATGGGAAGCAGAATATTAGTGAGGTTGGTTAAACGACATTGACAGAAAGTCAAAGGAGTGACATGGCTCAACATTGGTACCCAAAGGAGGGGAGGAGTATCCTTAAAGATGTAGAGGTAGCCATGTTAGGGTACCACAGACCCATCAGCCCAAGCTACAATAACCCTAAGATTATCTAGTCATGAAGGTAATCGACCCAACACATTCAGAGACCCCCGGTCAGCAATCAATGAGTTGCGTCATTCACAAGGACCTCAGTACCACTTAGTTCAAAGAAACAAAAATATATCCTATGTTTATCAGTTGGAGCTTCAAGAGGTGAGAGTTATACCCGACGAACTGGTGAGGATATCTCCGAAAAAGAAAAGAAAGAGATTTTCAATTATGAAGCTGTAAACACTCCCAATAAAAGATTTATACCCTGTCTACATTATGGAGTCTTCTAATGATCTATGCATTCTAGAAAACATCTATGTAAAAAGATATGTCAGGCCAACAGACATGGAGGAGTGCGAGGACTCCTCCTCGGGTATATGCAATTGATGTGGTTATCTAGAGCAGTCCTTAGATACCGTGGATGCTTTATTAGCATGATAGGGTGTTTAACAATCAATGCAAAATCATTCTAAATATGGAACGAGGGCCATGTAGGAAAATAAAGAATATTTTAAAGTCCTGATTATTTTAATCCTAAAATTTGAATTATTTCAATCTTTTTATTAGGATTTTATGTAGAAAATTTATAATTTTAAAGACCTTAGAAAGAGCATATAGTATGATTTTTGTGACATTCCAAGCTAAACCATGCATGAAAGAAATAAGAAACAAATTCCAAGCACCCAAGCATGCAATAGAAAGAAAAGAGCATGCCAAAATATAGAAAAATACTAGCACCGTAGGGTCAGCAACATATCCTAGGAAAAGTATAAAAAGTGTCTAGGAGCCACATAATCATACTTGTTCCTAATTATATATACCAATGTATATCTAGACTTAAGGTAAGGCAAATGAGTCTACTGCTTTTGGTCCCTCATCACACAGCTTTATGCATCGTGCAGCTCAACGCCCACAGCTGTATCGTAATTCAGATACAAACTTGATCCTAGGACTCTACTAAATTCATATGAAAGAGAATAGACTCAAGTTGTATAAAATGTCAGCACAAGTTAATATGCAATGCATATGAGTCATGCCTGGCAGGAGGAGCCCAGCAGTGCCTGCAGAAAATTTAGTCTAAATCATTACGCACTCCTCACTGTTACACATGTGTGTGTGTGTATTTTAGGCATGGCTCAGTGCAAGAAAGGCTGACCTAGTATGCTATTAAGCATGCACAAACACGGTAAACATGCAAGCACATGAAAAGTACAAGTAGAAAAAGGCACCTAGCTAGAACAACCAAGACAACATAAAATAATAGTTGGTGCTGGAAAACTACCTAGCAGCCTAGTCCTATCCTTGCACAGAATCTAACAGAAAGTGTCCTAACCATCATCTAAGTGCTTATGGTAAAGTCTCTAGGTATATATGATTTTAATGGGGTCACCACATTGAACCCATCCTAATGATCTAATGGATCTAAAGGGTGTCACCCAAGATGAATTTTTAAAAGTCTTGGCCTGATATAGAACCTAGCTTACAATGTGCATAATGTTAAAATTATGCTGGGTATCATAAGTATAAAACTACATATATTATTTTAGTTTTAAAATTGGGCCATTAAATACAGACTCGTAACATGCAATGTGACATGAGTTAGATGTCATGGATTATTAGTACAGTCATACTAGTGTAGATCTCGATGCAATAACTCGCATTGTTCATTGAGATCCACCTGACAAAAAACGCTCGTAAAAGAATGGTAACCAATACAACGTCACTAGCATATCAAACCTGGCTCACTATCAAGCATGCATGCAAATGTAAAATGCAAGCAGACATACACCAAAGTGGTGATGAGTGCACCACGAAGGCATTGACTTGGAGGTGTGAGCATATCATAAAGGCATTGGCTCAAGGGTGTGAGTGTATCTTGGAGGCATTGAATCCAAGGTGTGAATGTACAATGAAAGCATTGACTCAAGAATGAGCATACCGTGTAGGTATTGACTCAAATTTGTGAGTGTATGATGCGACTTTTTTATAAGCAAGAATTTATGAACTCAAATTTATATATTTATAATGATTTTATAAAGTCACAATTTCAAATACAAGTATATGTATCACTCAAGTAATACAGGGCTCTAGTGGAGTCCCGTTTATCGATCCCACAAGAGGTTCTTAGTCAAATTCTAGTCTACTACTATTAGACTAGATTGGAGGGTCGATATAAGTGGTATTTTATCTAGCAACTACTCCTAAATGCAGATGATTATATGTAATGATAATAACTATTCCTAAATGCAAATATTTACTTCTAAAGATAACCTTTCTGGATGAGTTGGTTTGGTGAATTTTGAGATAATAAAATCTACTATTCTTTTGTAGTGAATTGGATAATGTAAATGAATGAGATGCATTAAATATTGTATGTGCCAAATTAGAGCAATCCTATTCTTTACCCATAAGAACATTGGTTAATCCTAGGTCTAGTCTCCAAATCAGTGGTTAGGCTGGGACGATACTGACTCTCACTCCAGAGCTCCTACTTCCCTTTGCCTGAAGGCTAAGTCTCGCTTTAGTTTCCAAACACTAGGACCGAATTGGTGATTTTAGTCTGTGACCCTAAAATCTCTAATTCTACGACCATTAAAGTATATTTCCCTATTTATTTTCACTCAACCCTCTTGAAATTCACTATCAATGAAATTTGAATGTGGTTCCACTTTGTTCAGAATTACACCGCCCTCTCCGATCATAGCGCGATTAAAATGAATTTTAACACTACAACGAGCTCTTATTATAATATAAATGAAGCACAAGTAAAAACATCACATTTATAATTAAAACATTTTCTATCATGCATCTTAATATCCTAAACATGAATCCTACTCATTGAAAAAGAAAAGTAAAAGGAAAATAACGACATAATATTCTCATGCCACTATTTCTTAAGAAGAACAAAGAGTAAGAGAAAGACATCACAAAGCACGAAGAATACACAACGAAAAATCTCATTTCAAAGAAAATCCACAAAATAAGTGTTTACAAAATCATAAGATAATTAAGAACACAATACTTAGCTTTTTCCCCTTGAAAGAAAGATAAAAATCTCTCCCATAAAATCTCCCGCTGATCCATGCAATGTTTGAACAAACCCTTACAAATTTTCTCAAAATCCCCTCACCAATCTCTCCAAAAGGTAGAAATCTACATTTCTACTCCTACTCTAAGATCTCTAAGCATTCTCCACATTTTCCCTAACATCTACAACCCTATTTTAGCTTCAAATTAGTTTTAAAATAGTGTAGGAACGAATTTCCCAAGAGGTGTTTGAAGACATCTTCCAAAAAGCATCTAGATTCAATGTATTTGGCCCATAACTGGTTCTGGCACGGTCCGATGTTATTTGAGTGTCTTTCGGTGCTATTTTCCATGACTTTTTCATGCTCTCGGGACATCAGCGCCTTCCGGCGCTGGATAGGGCACCGTTCGACGCCCTACTCTGCGCAGCTCCACCATTTTTCTTCGTTTGGCTCTGTTTCAGCTCTGTTTTGCTCCATTTTAGTTGCGTTGCATTCGTAATAGATAGCCTTACAAAATAAACATAAAAATAATCTTTCTTTAAAGTGTAATCTCATTCATAAATGTTTTCGCCATTCTTTTCTATTTTTTTATTTTAAAAGGAGTCGCCAGCTTGTCAGTCGTCGCATACTTCCCCTATTCGAATAAATCTCCCTCCCGAATCAAATAAGTGATTAGAAGAGGAGAGGAACTGATTAAGAAGGGACATACGACAAAGTGACAAACAAGAGAAAAGAAAAACATGGAGAGTCTACGTGCGATAAACCTCGCAAGGATAAGTCAAGCATGTCTGCCCAAACAAGATCGGGCGAGGCACCTCGAACCAATATCCGCGAAAGAAGTATCTACGTAGACTACCCATAACCGCAGAGTCGAGTGTATGTACCTGCTCTGGGGTCAAGAGCACTCCCAGAGGAACGTATTCCTACTGGTTAATTACATCTTGGGGAATACCGAAGAATACTCTCGATAAAAGGAGTTTCGCTTTATATTATCATAGACCTGGGGTATATGCAATAAAAAGGGAGATTATTCCGTGTGGGAAAGTCTCGACGCTTCAAAGCTCTCGCTAAGCCATCAGGCAGAGAGTGAGTCTCTCACATCCCAAATGGGGTAGCGGCTCATCAGCATACGAAACCCACAAAATAACCTAAATCATCTTGACGGGGTATCCCAACACGTCAAAGCACGTCCGGGCCATAAGGGCAGAGGACAAATCGTCGTATCCCAAACGGGCGGCAGCTCATTGGCATCGGGCCGTCAAAATGATATCAACGAAGTCAAGGAGCGAAAGGGCTCAACAGGGGTAGTTAAAGGAAGGAAGGAGTAATCCTAAAGGGGTAGAGGTAGCCAAGTCATGGTATCACAAACCCGTCATCCAAAGCAGTAGGACCCTAAGTCTACCCGAACGTGAAGGTAGTCGACCCAACACGTCCTGAGATCCCCGGTCAGCAATCCGAGAATTGCAATATCAACGGGGACCTCGGTAGCCCTAAGGTCAAAGGAAGGAAAGTCTATCCTATGACTATAAGTCGGAGCTCCAAGAGGTGGGTCTCACACTCGCCAAAGTGGCAAGGATGCCTCAGGAAAGAAGAGAAAGGGAGGTTCAGCTACAAAGCTGCAAACGCTCCAAACAAAAGGACTTACACCCCGTCTGGGCCGGGGAGCCTTCTAACACCCTAGGCGTACTAGACAACTACCTATAAAGGTATGCTGGACCAGTCAGGTTGGAGAAGCACGGGGACTCCTCCTCGGGACATGCAAGTATGAACGCAGTTATCTAGAGCGGTCCTTAAGTAATGTGGAGGCCCTATTAGTATGACTTGGGTGATAGCCATGCAATGCAACCCATTTTAAAATCCGGCCCGAAGGCCATGCAAGAAAGTAAAAGGGCATATTTTAAAATCTTGATTATTTTAATCCTAAAATTCATTTATCTTGAATATTTTATTAGGATTTTTTTTAACGTATAAAATTTACAATTTTAGGGTCCTTAAAGAGCCTAAATGATATCGTGAAATCCTAGATCACAGAAAGAAACAAGGAAAACACATGCAGGCATGCAAATATGCAATAAAAGCAAGAAAGAAAGCACTCCATAATAAAATAGAAGAGGCCAAAATTCCGCTGGACCGGCAACATAATCGAGAAAAAGAAAAATGCGGCCGGACTCCGCATATACATGCCCGGTCCTAATTCTATACATCAATATGAAAATGCAGAATTAAGATACGGGGCACGAGCATCTGCTCCTAGTCCCCTCCACGTGGTTCCCGTGCAAAACTCCTCGGAACCCGTGCCCGTATCTTATTTCTGCTACAGGACTCTCCTAGAATCTAAAAGTACAAAGGAAAATAAAAAGACTCAATCCTGCATGAAAACAAGTGTTAGCGGGGAAAGCTCACATGCAAATGACGTATAATGAGCCATGCTTTATAAATGGGGGAGCTAATAGCACTCGCAAACAAAAATGTCGAAATCATCACTTGCTCCCCCATAGCGGTACTCGTGTGTGTGTATAAATAAGCATGGCTCCCCGTAGAAAAGCGCCCTAACACACTACCATACATATGAAGCATGCAATCACATCACCGTAAAAGTGCGTAAGAAAGATACCCGACTAGGGCAACCAATCCATCAAAGAACAATAGCCAGGCATCAAAAAGACTACCTAGCAACCTAAGTCCTAGCCTAGCACACCATCTAACGAAAGTGCACAAACCTAGTGCCTAAGTGCAGGGTAAGTCTGGGTATAGTATGACTTTGACGGGGTCGCCACACCGGTCCCATCCTAAAGATCCGAAGGATCTAAAGGGCGTCACGAAGAGGGGTGACACAAGTTAGATCCAATGGATCCTTAGCACAGTCATACTTGTAGCCGATCCCGATGACTTAACCAGCATTGCTCATCGGGATCAACCCGAGCAAGCAATGCTCGTTAAGGCATCGCAACCGACACGGTGTCACTCTCCTAACGAGTAGGACAAGCCATCAAGGAATGGGTAAGCAAACAGTCATGCAAGAAGCCCACATTGTAATTGCTCGACTGAAGTACGAAACAATCACAACGGGCGCCCAAGAGGGCAAGCACACACATCATGCAAAATGCAAGGATGCTACATGCAAATAGAATGCACCAAAGTGGTGATGGTGAGTATACCATAAAGGCAGTGACTCGAAAAGAGCGGGCATGCCGTGAAGGCAGCGGCCCAAAGGATGGGTATGCCAAGGAGGCAGTGACCCGAAGGTGGGCATGCCGTAGTGGCAGCGGCCCGGAGGTGGGCATGCCGTAGCTGCAGCGGCCCGAGCAAATGAGTATGCCGAGGAGGCAGTGACTCAGAGGTGAAATAATTCTCACTAGGGAGAATCATAAAAGTGCGGTGCAAATGCAAATGCAAATGCAAATGCAAATGAAAAAAAAAAAACAGAATAAGATGCAACATGCAACCAGACCAACATGCACATGTCAGAAAACATGCAATAAAATGCAAAAGCATACAAACATGAGTGATCGGTCGACCGAACCGTGGTGGCTGGACAGACCAAAGAAATGGGTGGATTAGTTCGGGGTAACCAATCCGACCCTAAAGGATAGGTGATCGACTTGGGACAATCGATCGAACCCAACTGAGGATCGGGGATCGGCCCAGGACAGCCGATCAACCCGAAGTGCTCATGCGAACATGCATACAATGCAACAAATGACCACATGCAAAAATTCAACAAGATGATCCATGCACATGCGATGAAACCCAAATGGATCGACGACACGTCGAACTTGTCCTAACGACCTCACATAGGTACCTAGGGTTGACGCTCTTGGATGTGCGGCATCGCCGCCTCCAGTTTTGGCGTGGCTATGTAGAGGGTTTCCCGCTCCGATTTCTCGTAGGGGAAACTCTCCACCGTTCTTAGGGCGGACTAGCTACAAAGCTTTTTCCGCTCTACGAACGCCCCGATCTTATAGGACGGACTAGCTACAAAGCTTTTCCCGTCCTCTAAGATCGAACTCAACTAATCCCTCCAAGGGAGATTAGGAGCGCCAAAACCGTGGGGAATTGGGATTCCAACCCAGCATGATTAAGATCTAAAGCTCAGAACAGGGAATCGCTAGGCTACGAATAGGAATTGGCCAACACACAAGATTCCTAACCTATAGCTCACTCTAGGTAAATCAACGATCCATCACATAGGTGGTTCGACACACCAACATACGCTTGCGCACGCACCTCGTGTGGGCGATCGAACCCACACGCCTAGACCGGACTAAACCTAGGGTCGGCTAAGGGATAAGAAAATCTCACCGCCGCGAAGGTTGAAGACGCGTTCTCTTTATGCTGAAGAAGAGCCCACGCTTCCGGCAAACCGCCGGTGTTCGGTCCATGTGCCGACGCACCTGATAATAACAAATATGGAAAACGGGATCGAGTGAGGTATGCGATGTATCAAAATAAATAATTCGAGCATAATAAAAAAATGCATCGAAACATATACCTTAGCGGGAGGGGTCTCCTGACGACGGCGAAAGAGGCGAAACCACAAGATAAAAGACGCTTGCACCTCCTCGAATAGCGACGACGTTCGCTGTCCCGCGACGTTGAGGTGCTTCGGCGAAGTATCCGGTCACCGGGAAGGTACGACGGTGACGCGTAGAGACTAGCTCGTCGACGGCGCACCAAGAGCGAAGAAAATACAGAGGAGAGCTCAAAATTTGACGCTCTTCTCGCTGATTTTTCTCCGGCGTAAATGCGATGTTGGCTAGGCGAAAAGCCGGCGAGGAAGAGGTGGTGGCAGGACGGAGAGCTCGGGCCAAGAAAATACCGTGTGAGGAGGTCGGAAGGGGCGCGCTCGCTGGTGGCTGGAGGCGTCTCTGACGAGGCATAGGATTCAGCGGCTTTGTCCGCCGGCGAGAGGGAGGTAGTGCGTGCGGCTAGCCGAGAAGGAGGAAAGGAGGCGCGGGTTCTGCAGGCGGCTGGAGGAGATGCCGCCCGGAGAAGGACGTCGGCACCTGAGGAGTCGCCGGTGAGGAGGAAGGATCCCGGCGAGGTTCGCCGGCCGGAGAGGAGGCGGGGCGAGCGCAAGGTCCGCTAGGGTTCGCGAACGGGGGCTGCGGCTGGGTCGCGTGCGAGAGATCGGGAGAGAGGGGAGGGTTTAGCGTAGGTTTTATAATATAATATAATAATAATATTATTATAATAATAATGATAATAATAATATTATTATTATAATTATCCTCCGCGTTCTTTTAGCACGTACACGTCCTCGCAGCGAAGTAAATGTCCTTCTTGGCTAAAATCGAAGTTTCGGACGCACTGGCGTAGTCCGTTTCGTCATCCGGGGTCGTTCGGGGCCGCTCGAGCCACTTTTTAGCAAATTGGCCAAAAAAGAATAATTCGCATATTTTATGCCCGCTCGCGATGTCGTAGCAAAATGAACATCCTCCATAGGTAAAATCGACATCCCGGACACAATCGTGTGATCCGTTTCGTCATCCGGAGTCGTTCGAGTGACTTTCAGATGATTGCGCTAAAAACAATAATTTGCACAATTTTTACCCCGCCCGCAAAGCCGTAGCAAAATAAATGTCCTTCCTAGGTAATATCGATGTCCCGGACACACTCGTGTGATCTGTTTCATCGTCAGGGGTCATCTGAAAAGGTTCGCAGGTGGATGGACCAATTTAAGCCAATTTCCCGCACATGTAATATATAAAAAAAATGATGCCAACAAAGGACCCCCAACAAGTGTGGTGCGCCCCTGAGGCACAGTGCACTTGTTGGAAGCATCCTTAAAGGAGAGTATCCCTTGGTAGTCGAGGTGACATCCCAAGAAAAGAGTAAAAAAAACCTCGACCAGGCCAGATAAACTGGACATGGTATGGTCGAGGGTGTGGCTAACCTGTCGTGACCGGTCAATCACCAAAAATAGGTTCAGAGGCCGTAATGGCATAACCACAATACTAGGTTCAGAGGCCGTAAAGGCATAACCTATGGGGGTGGTTCAGAGGCCGTAATGACATATCCACAATAACAGGTTCAGAGGCCGTAAAGGCATAACCTAGGGGGGTGGTTCAGAGGCCGTAGAGGCATAACCTAGGGGGGTGGTTCAGAGGCCGTAAAGGCATAACCACAAAGAATCCCAACCGAGCCGAAAAGGCTGGGCGGGGTATGGTTGGGGGTGGTGGTCGATAGTCGAGCTAACTCGTCCACGGAAGAGCTTAACCGAGCCGGATAAACTGGACATGGTATGACTGAGAAAAGATTTGCCTGACCTCATTCGAAACGGCAATGTCGATCTGTCTGACCTCATTCGAAACAACATAATCAATGAAAATCCCGGACCTGACCACATTCGAAACGGTAGGAGAGAAGGACCCAGCCAGGCCAGATAAACTGGACATGTTTGGCTGGGGTTTTGCCTGACCTTATTCGAAACGGCAATATCAATCTGTTTGACCTCATTCGAAACAACATAATCGATGAAAACCCCATACCTTACCACATTCAAAATAGTAGGGGAGAAAACTCAGTCACCTCGTGTGACCAAATCTCCTGTTGTGTTTCCTCTGAAAGAGACCCTGATTGCGAGTCTACTGATCTCCTTGAGACGAAACACCCACCACTTTAATCAGGTGGCTATAAAGCACAACATATCCTGATCAGAGGTGGCGATCAAATCAATGAGTATAAAGTATGGTTGACCCAAAAGAAAAAAAAGAGGTGGTTCAGAGGCATTGAAGGCATGACCAAACACAGTGGTTTAGGGGCCATAAAGGCATAACCACAAATTAGGTTCAGAGGCCTTAAAGGCATAACCTAGGGGTGGGTTCAGTGGCCGTAGAGGCATAACCCAAGGAATGTCTGAAGAATGGATACTCTCGTATATGAACCGGCCCAAAAGGGACATGTGGTCCGAGAAGTATCGAAAGGCTAATGAGTCGAATACGACAATATGTCCTCATAAGAGCTGACTAGAACGCCATATAGCTCAAGATGTGTCGTATCAAATGACTACGGGGCTAAAATGTCAAAGGACGAGATGACCTCATAACAGAGCCGACTAAAGTGTCATATGGCTCGAGGAACATGGTTAGAAAGCCAAAAGTGTCCGGAGACGAGATACTCTCATAAATGAACCGGCCCAAAAGGGACATGTGGTTCGAGAAGTATCGAAAGGCTAATGAGCCAGATATGACAATATATTCTCATAAGAGCTGACTAGAGCGTCATATAGCTCGAGAAATGTCATAACAAATGACTACGGAGCCAAAATGTCAAAGGATGAGATGTCCTCGTAACAGAGTCGACTACAGTGTCATATGGCTCGAGGAACATGGCTAGAAAGCCAACAGTGTCCGAAGACGGATGTTCCCATAAGGAAGCCAACTAAAGTGTCGCATGGCTCTAGAAACATCAGGGTATATGGCTATGTGAAGCCGAAAAATGCTCTCATAAGAGAACCAGCCGAAATGGGCATGCGGTTCGAGAGACCTTAAAGCCAAATGGATACGAAACCCGACGTGCCTCATAATAAGGTCTTATCATCAGGGATCGGCCAAGTGAAGGCAATAGTGCCGTTGATCGGAACATCAAATGATCAGGAAGGTATATATCCCGATCGAGGTAGTCCATGAAGTATGTATCCTGACTACACATCAAGTAAAGTAGGAGGTATGTACCCTACTTCACATATCAAATGGCACAGAAGGTATGTATCCTGGCCAAGCATCAGAAAGGACAAGAGTTATGAATCTTTCCTACACATCAAACAAACAGCCCTAAGGTGAAACAACCTGAGGCAAGATGCTCAAAGTATAGTCGGATGTCAGAGTACTCTGACAGGACATGGATCAGTAGTAAGACCGATGCAACATGTCACTCGACATGGTGGATAGAACCAACCAAAGTAGTTGAAAATATCAAATAGGATAGGGAGAGATATCCTGCCTATGCACCGAATGAGCGACCATATGGCTAAAATAGCCCGAGGTATCATGCTCGAAGTATACGCTGGATGCATAGAGCGCTCTGGCCAAACATGGATCGGCGGTAAGACCGATGCAACATGTTACTCGATGTGGCGACGTAACTAACCAAATAATCGAAAGAATTAACGGGGTTAGGTAACCGAAATGGTCTAACCAATAAAGTGCTTTTATGTAAGCACTAGCGAGACAAATCTCGCGGGGATTCTCCCATTTAGCAAATAATTATGCTCGGGAGGCATCAAATATCCCGGTGTAGACATGGATCAACTGAGCGACTGATACAACATGTCATTCAATGAGGCGGACCAAACTAACCAAGCCAATCGAAATATCATCGAGGTGGACTCACAAGTCCAAATGTAGGGTGCTTTAAGCAAGCATTAGTGAAGTAAGTCTCGCTAAAAGGGCCCTCAGAACTAGCGAAGTAGGCGTCGCCGAGGAGAGCTCAACGGATATTTCCGCAAGAACCGGCTAAGGCAATTCATGCCGGGAAAATATCGGGTCAAATGTCATGCATCAAAAATGCAACTGACTAGGGACATGGATCGGATATACAATAAACGAAGTCTAAAATCGATACAACATGCCGCTCCAACAAGGCAATGAAAATTGACCTAGTCAGGCATATCAAAGAGGGTGGATGGTTAGAACATACCAACCTTATATGCGATAATACTATCAGAGATTTTGGTATAAAGAATTCCGCTTGGGAATTATCGCAGTATCTAAGAATGGTTGGTCAAAGTATAATATTCCAACCACAATGGTATATGGCTCTCATGCTAACCCAAAAACATCCTTCTAAGAGGGAAAATGCCACAATCATTTGAAATGAGTGGGAGACTCTAATTTGGATCCACACGGGGTGCTCAACCGAATAGAGGTGTCGAGGAAAGAAGCATAGCTTTCCCACACAAAAGAGGCATCAATCGAACTTGACCTCAATCAGTCGAGACACCTTAGAAAGGTTGGGCAAAATAGAGCGAACCAACTAAATGGTATTTAACCGAAAGACCAAAACATATCCCTTAAGAGGGAATACACCACACTCATCTGAAGTGAGCGGGATTAGCATATCCATGAAAAGGTGCTCAGTTCGGACCCTATGTAGAATGGGTAACCGAACAAGAATGCTAGGAAAGGGCATGACTTTCCTGCATAAGGCAAATATCAATCGAAATTGACTCCTGTCAATCGAGATATTGCGAAGGTTAGCTAAGCAAGATATGATAACCATAATTGCAAGATATGATAACCATAAAGCTATGCTCAAATCTTCCAAAAAGAGGGTATCTTCCACTCTCACTGTGACGAGAGGGACAAATCTATCTACCACACTCATTTATGATGGATGGGACACTCTTGCTCGGGTCCGCTCGAAGCGAGGAACCGAAGAGAAAAGATAAGAGAAGTACTTGGCTTCTCTTACACTGATTACTGGTTGCGCCAGGTATAAGCCGCTCGTAAGACTTCCACTTTATCTGTTTAGTAATTCAGCAATCAGTTTTAAGAGATGCACAAGACCTCTCTTACTTGCAACGAAGCAAAGGAATGGGTGGGTGTACAGTGTCGTACAACATACCCACAAAGAAGGCTAGTCAACTTCGGAAGGAAGGACTGCCAGGAACCCGAAGGTCAACACATAAAGTGTACAAGAAGGTGGGTAAAAAGCCCACAAGATGGCAAGCCTTTCATCCAAAGCAAGGGCTGCCGGACCCAGAGGGTTGACGCATAAAGCGTAAAGATGGTGGGTGAAGAGCCCACAAGATGGCAAACCTTTCTTCCAAAGGAAGGGTCGCGGACCCAGAGGGTTGACACATAGTGCATAAGGGTGGTGGGTGAAAAGTCCACACACAAAAAGAGAGTCAACTTCCAAGGAAGGACTGCTGGACCCAGAGGGTCGACGCATAAAGCGTGATATAATGTGGGTGTACGGTATGTCGTACAACATGCCCACAAAGCTATTGAGAGCCTTCCATGCCATTTATATTTTTTCATTGGCATTAAATATTATTATTTTTTTATTATTCCCAACATAAGTCGTTATGGGGAACAATTTGGCGTGACATGCCAACACAGTCTGGTAAATGGAGCTCTCAAGTAAGCATCCTAGACTCATGACCAGATATACCATGCAAAATATGAGATTTGCAAAATTCAGGTCCAGGTGGGATTTTCCTTAAGTACTCTTCCCTAGTCCCTATCCTTTAATTATTTTCACCTTTAGCCTAGATAGGCCTCGTCATTTGTATCTGGGTGTAAAGAAAATGTTTTCATTTTGGAGATGTCTTTAAATCCATTACTAATTTATCAACCATCCCAATGTCACTTAACAATTCTCTGAACCTTAATATTCTAAGGATCTTACCAGGAGAATTTTGAAATCAAAAGGTTCTTTATATCAAATTTTTGAAATCCCACTCACCTCAAGCTTCTTCTCAGGAGTGTTGATGATTTTTTTTAATCTTTTTTTCTTTTTTTTTATTTTGAAGCCTTTCACACTTTTTTTATCTCTCCTGAGAATTACTATATTGGTGAGCTTCTTTTCGTTATAAAGTAATTTACTCTGACTCAAAAATCTCCTGAAGAAAGATTCTTAGAATTTTATGGTACATTACTTGTCAAGCTTCCATCGGTCTAGCTGAATGGAAAAGTAAGAGATCTAAATAGTCTCTGAAACTACTCACATCTCAATGACACCCATCTAGTCACTCTGAGGTGTTTTCAGGACTTAGGTGAAAGTTCATTAAAGTAAGGGATTTGGTCATCAAGACATAATTCGAATCCCCCGAACCATGAAGATCAGCAAATCCTAAGAAGGTGCATACATGGTCTGGCTTAAACCCATCCTCAGGATCTATCATAGATTCAACCTCAAGAAACATCGAAGGAAAATCCAAGATAAGATCAACTAAGGAGCACAGTTCCTTTCGGAAGCGTCTCAACGGCCTCTGTAAATGGAGCCGAAATATCAAGAGGTACAGGGATAAGAAGCCACTGCCTCTTGGTCAAGGTATATCTCGGTTAGATAAGCAGCGAGGTCTAACCGGTAGTGTCGAATATCAAGGTATCCCGATGAGTCATGGATCGATTTATCATGACAAAGTGTTTTAATCAGTTCAACATGAATATTAACATGGTGATAAGAATCAACCAAGTCAAACAAAATATCCATGAGGTTGGATATAGGAGATGAATCCATCTCACAGTGATGCTTTCTCACCAAGAACAGACTAAAAAGTCAATAAGATTCTAGATGGGTGAGGCACCAAATCCTATTCAGGTTTAAAGTAGACTGACTAAGTCAAATGCTTAGACATAAGTGGTCGTAGCAAAGAAATGCTCTCATCAAGAGCTTAGCCAAAAGGTAAACATAGCTTAAATCAAATGAGGCACTCTCAAAACAGCCTGGGAGATGTGCATCCCAGCTAAACATGGATCGACTAAGGCTGGCAAAATGGACTAGTCAATACAACATGTTATCAACAAAAGATTTTTTTTTGGGGTGTCCCCCAATCGAAGTATAAAACTTCAACTATAGCCTTGCTTAATAAATGAAAGAGGTCGAATAAAGCACTCTTCAAAGCACAGGCAAGTAAACTCCTCGCTGTCAAATGTGGAAAGTCATTCTACATGTAGCGTCGGAATATCAAGAGACATGGTGGCAATAATTTGCCTAACACAATGAGTATTCGCCGAAGTACGGCGATCAACTTATGTCCTCAAATAAGGAGGGAATCGACGGGGTTTGTCCCGGATCTCCCTTTGTCGACATTGGACAAATTCATCTAGCGTGATGAAGAGGAAGCCACAGAATTTTCCTCATGATTTCAGGAAAGAGTTAGCACATCATGTATGGGCAAAAGCCACTCCAACAGGATCATCAATGATACCTGGCACAACATCTGGTAAGTGGCACTAAATACCATGCCAAAGGTTCCATGCAACTCCTCGGCGAGTCTCATGTCCTACACAACAGATGACAAACATCTAGATCTCGTAATGGACTGAGAGGTATATCTCGGTCTCCTACTATGAGAATCATGGGAGTATGGTAAGTAGAGGAGTTCTTACACAACATGCTTAGATATTTCAGAGATCTAAGCAAGGAACTCATCTCTAGAAATAGGACCCTGCCCTCTCAAAGAGGAAACTAGAGTCTCAACAGGTAAAGAGACCTACGGCTGAATCAGCCACTATGGTTGCAGCAGTCTGTTCCTATTCTTCTGGATGCCCTTGCCTAATGTAGGGACAGGAGAGACCTCAGAGAAACCAGAACAACTTGGGCTGGGACGATCGTCAAACCAGTAAAAACATTTCCACTTAAAGAGGAAGATGCTCCTATTATTTTCTAAGTCAGAGAACTCGTGGTAGCAACAACAGTACGAACTGCAAGGTGAGAATGACTTGCATCCGGAGGAGGGAAGAATCCCAAGCAAACCTGACTGGAGTGTAGTCCACATAACCAGACAGAGGAGATAAGATGATTTTCAGCTAATGGAATTTGGGCGTTATCCTGTGCTGAATCGGAAACAAGTCATGGCGGGGACATGGTCCACATTGCCACAAGATGAAGATGTGATTCTCAGTCGACGGGATTTAGCACCATCCCGTGCCAGAACCAAAACAAGCCATGACGTCAACATGGTCCACAACGTCAGAGGACGAGAAATGTGATTCTCAACCTTCAAGATTTAAGTATAAATCTTGGGCCGGAACCAAAACAAATCATGGCGGGGACCCGGTCCACACCGCCAGAGGACAATACCGTAGCAGGTAACTCTAGCACTCTTACAAAATGTAACATCCGTGAGGATGAAAATCCTCAACATATGGAAGGACTAAAATATAGGCTAGTAAGCAGGAAAGAGCATTATAGCATATCGCCATCTGACACTAGTACTTTCCTTAAGGGAAAAGTAACACCAATGCGGGTTGCTACAGCGAAAGTAGTACTACATGCACAACTCCTTTTCAAAGGGGGCCACGTAGCAAATGTCTAATGAGGACGTGGTCCGCTCAACGGGGAAAGTAGCAAACATGACTCAAAATGGGGGCCGAAGGCACCTCCTAAACGGGAGTCAAAATGGGTATAGAAACCTGATACAAGCAATGCTGCTAAATTTGCAACAATCTATTCCTGGTCCTAATGGCCTTCCTGTCTAATCGAGGGACATGTGGATCCTCAGGGAAAACTGTAACAGAAAGAGAGTCGGGACAAATGTCACAATGACGACAATAGTGACAAACCTACTGCTAAAAGAAGACTCACCTGCCTATGGCAAGGAGATATATGAGAGCACAAAAGGACAAGTCTAGAAAAGACCGTCAGGTGCTGCGATGCATCGCTATCGAGCGACGACCTCGCTTTGCAAAAGAAACAGATGCGACGCGAGCCACTGCAGCAAAAACAGCTAAATGTGTACGACTCCCCTTTAAAGGGGGAGGACACGGAGGAAAACACCTCAGATAGCGCAGGAACAACTCAATATGCACGTCTCCCCTTTTAAGGGGGATGGCATAGAGAAAATGCCTCCAATGGCGTATGAAAGACTCAATGTGCACGTCTCTCCTTTTAAGGGGGAGGGCACAAAGCAACATGTCTCAAAGGGCGTAGGATTACGTAAGGTAACCCCACGGGGTGCTCGAAAGAAGCCGAAGGTTATGACACCCTCAGGAGCACAGAAACGCTTGAGGAGAGGGAAAAGAGTTCTCCCTGGCGGCAGCGATCATATCCATCTTTCTACTCTTACGCGTAGCGGGGCAAAAAGGGACAATGATCAAAAATAAGGAAATGTTAAGAAACTAATCACAAAACTACAACGACATCGATGCATGCGATAATGCTGCAACCGAAATGTCGAGGGTGAGAGAAGGGACAAAATGCATCGAGTTGCTACCCCTAGCAACCGATACATGGACTGAAAACCAAGGTCTCACAAAAGGCTCAACTGTGACTCGAAGGAAGAGAACCAGGTCACGATAATATGAGCGAAACTCCAAGTATGGAGAGAGGCTATAACCCCGGAAAAGCGAAGCTCCAAGTATGGAGAGAGAGACTCATCCCCAGCGGAGTCGCCAGTTTTGCGAATACGCTGGGATCCAAAGGACTCATAAGCGAAAACTCCAAGTATGGAGAGAGAGACTCTTCCCCAGCGGAGTCGCCAGTTTTGTTTTCGCCATTCATTCTTTTTTTTATTTTAAAAGGAATCGCCAGCTTGTCAGTCGTCGTATACTTCCCCTATTCGAATAAATCTCCCTCTCGAATCAAATAAGTGATTCGAAGAGGAGAGGAACCGATTAAGAAGGGACATACGAAAAAGTGACAAACAAGAGAAAAGAAAAAACATGGAGAGTCTACGTGCGATAAACCTCGCAAGGATAAGTCAAGCATGTCCACGCAAACAAGATCGGGCAGAGGCACCTTGAACCAATATCCGCGAAAGAAGTATCTACGTAGACTACCCATAACCAGATGAGTCAAGTGTATGTACCTGTTCTGGGGTCAAGAGCACTCCCAGAGGAACGTATTCCTACTGGTTAATTACATCTTGGGGAATACCCAAGAATACTCTCGATAAAAGGAGTTTCGCTTTATATTATCATAGACCTGGGGTATATGCAATCAAAAGGGAGATTATTCCGTGTGGGAAAGTCTCGACGCTTCAAAGCTCTCGCTAAGCCATCAGGCAGAGAGTGAGTCTCTCACATCCCAAATGGGGTAGCGGCTCATCAGAATATGAAACCCACAAAATAACCTAAATCATCTTGACGGGGTATCCCAACATGTCAAAGCACGTCCGGGCCATAAGGGCAGAGGACAAATCATCGTATCCCGAACGGGCGGCGGCTCATTGGCATCGGGCCGTCAAAATGATATCAACGAAGTCAAGGAGCGAAAGGGCTCGACGGGGGTAGTTAAAGGAAGGAAGGAGTAATCCTAAAGGGGTAGAGGTAGCCAAGTCAGGGTATCACAAACCAGTCATCCAAAGCAGTAGGACCCTAAGTCTACCCGAACGTGAAGGTAGTCGACCCAACACGTCCTGAGATCCCCGGTCAGCAATCCGAGAATTGCAATATCCACGGGGTCCTAGGTAGCCCTAAGGTCAAAGGAAGGAAAATCTATCCTATGACTATAAGCTGGAGCTCCAAGAGGTGGGTCTCACACCTGCCAAAGTGGCAATGATGCCTCGGAAAGAAGAGAAAGGGAGGTTCGGCTACAAAGGCGCAAACGCTCCAAACAAAAGGACTTACACCCCGTCTGGGCCGGGGAGCCTTCTAACACCCTAGGCGTACTAGACAACCACCTATAAAGGTATGCTGGGCCAGTCAGGTTGGAGAAGCACGGGGACTCCTCCTCGGGACATACAAGTATGAACGCAGTTATCTAGAGCGGTCCTTAAGTAATGTGGAGGCCCTATTAGTATGACTTGGGTGATAGCCATGCAATGCAACCCATTTTAAAATCCGGCCCGAAGGCCATGAAATAAAGTAAAAGGGCATATTTTAAAATCTTGAATATTTTAATCCTAAAATTCATTTATCTTGAATATTTTATTAGGATTTTTTTTAACGTATAAAATTTACAATTTTAGGGTCCTTAAAGAGCCTAAATGATATCGTGAAATCCCAGATCACAGAAAGAAACAAGGAAAACACATGCAGGCATGCAAATATGCAATAAAAGCAAGAAAGAAATCACTCCATAATAAAATAAAAGAGGCCAAAATGCCGCTGGACCGGCAACATAATCCAGAAAAAGAAAAATGCGGCCGGACTCCGCATATACATGCCCGGTCCTAATTCTATACATCAATATGAAAATGCAGAATTAAGATACGGGGCACGAGCATCCGCTCCTAGTCCCCTCCACGTGGTTCCCGTGCAAAACTCCTCGGAACCCGTGCCCGTATCTTATTTCTGCTACAGGACTCTCCTAGAATCTAAAAGTACAAAGAAAAATAAAAAGACTCAATCCTGCATGAAAACAAGTGTTAGCGGGGAAAGCTCACATGCAAATGACGTATAATGAGCCATGCTTTATAAATGGGGGAGCTAATAGCACTCGCAAACAAAAATGTCGAAATCATCACTTGCTCCCCCATAACGGTACTCGTGTGTGTGTATAAATAAGCATGGCTCCCTGCAGAAAAGCGCCCTAACACACTACCATACATATGAAACATGCAATCACATCACAGTGAACTGCAGAAGAAAGATACCTGGCTAGGGCAACCAATCCATCAAAGAACAATAGCAAGGCATCAAAAAGACTACCTAGCAACCTAAGTCCTAGCACTAGCACACCATCTAACGAAAGTGCACAAACCTAGTGCCTAAGTGCGGGGTAAGTACGGGTATAGTATGACTTTGACAGGGTCGCCATACCGGCCCCATCCTAAAGATCCGAAGGATCTAAAGGGCGTCACGAAGAGGGGTGACACAAGTTAGATCCAATGGATCCTTAGCACAGTCATACTTGTGCCGATCCCGATGACTTAACTAGCATTGCTCATTGGGATTAACCCAGCAAGCAATGCTCGTTAAGGCATCGCAACCGACACGGTGTCACTCTCCTAACGAGTAGGACAAGCCATCAAGGAATGGGTAAGCAAACAGTCATGCAAGAAGCCCACATTGTAATTGCTCGACTGAAGTACGAAACAATTACAACGGGCGCCCAAGAGGGCAAGCACACACATCATGTAAAATGCAAGGATGCTACATGCAAATAGAATGCACCAAAGTGGTGATGGTGAGTATACCATAAAGGCGGTGACTCGAAAAGAGCGGGCATGCCGTGAAGGCAGCGGCCCGAAGGATAGGTATGCCAAGGAGGCGGTGACCCGAAGGTGGGCATGCCGTAGTGGCGGCGGCCGGAGGTGGGCATGCCGTAGCTGCAGCGGCCCGAGCAAATCAGTATGCCGAGGAGGCAGTGACTCGGAGGTGGAATAATTCTCACTAGGGAGAATCATAAAAGTGCGGTGCAAATGCAAATGCAAATGCAAAAAAAAAAATAGAATAAGATGCAACATGCAACCAGACCAACATGCACATGTCAGAAAACATGCAATAAAATGCAAAAGCATACAAACATGAGTGATCGGTCGACCGAACCATGGTGGCTGGTCAGACCAAAGAAATGGGTGGATTAGTTCGAGGTAACCAATCCGACCCTAAAGGATAGGTGATCGACTTGGGACAGTCGATCGAACCCAATTGAGGATCGGGGATCGGCCCGGGACGGCCGATCAGCCCGAAGTGCTCATGCGAACATGCATACAATGCAACAAATGACCACATGCAAAAATGCAACAAGATGATCCATGCACATGCGATGAAACCCAAACGGTCGACGACACGTTGAACTCGTCCTAACGACCTCACATAGGTACCTAGGGTTGACGCTCTTGGATGTGCGGCATCGCCGCCTCCAATGTTGGCGTGACTATGTAGAGGGTTTCCTGCTCTGATTTCTCGTAGGGGAAACTCTCCACCGTTCGTAGGGCGGACTAGCTACAAAGCTTTTTCCGCTCTACGAACGCCCCGATCTTATAGGACGGACTAGCTACAAAGCTTTTCCCGTCCTCTAAGATCGAACTCAACTAATCCCTCCAAGGGAGATTATGAGCGCCAAAACCGTGGGAAATTGGGATTCCAACCCAGCAGGATTAAGATCTAAAGCTCAGAACAGGGAATCGCTAGGCTACGAATAGGAATTGACCAACGCACAAGATTCCTAACCTATAGCTCACTCTAGGTAAATCAACGATCCATCACATAGGTGGTTCGACACGCCAACTCACGCTGGCGCACGCACCCCGTGTGGGCGATCGAACCCACACGCCTAGACCGGACTAAACCTAGGGTCGGCTAAGGGATAAGAAAATCTCACCGCCGCGAAGGTTGAAGACGCGTTCTCTTTATGCTGAAGAAGAGCCCACGCTTCCGGCGAACCACCGGTGTTCGGTTCATGTGCCGACGCACCTTGCAATAACAAATATGGAAAACGGGATCGAGTGAGGTATGCGATGTATCAAAATAAATAATTCGAGCATAATAAAAAAAATGCATCGAAACATATACCTTAGCGGGAGGGGTCTCCTGACGACGGCGAAAGAGGGGAAACCACAAGGTAAAAGACGCTTGCACCTCCTCGAACAGCGACGACGTTCGCTGTCCCGCGACGTCGAGGTGCTCCGGCGAAGTATCCGATCGCCGGGAAGGTACGACGGTGACGCGTAGAGACTAGCTCGTTGACGGCGCACCAAGAGCGAAGAAAATACAGAGGAGAGCTCAAAATTTGACTCTCTTCTCGCTGATTTTTCTCCGACGTAAATGCGTTGTTGGCGAGGCGAAAAGCCGGCGAGGAAGAGGTGGTGGCAGGACGGAGAGCTCGGGCCAAGAAAATACCGTGCGAGGAGGCCGGAAGGGGCGCGCTCGCTGGTGGCTGGAGGCGTCTCCGACGAGGCATAGGATTCGGCGGCTTTGTCCCCTGGCGAGAGGGAGGTAGTGTGTGCGGCTAGCCGAGAAGGAGGAAAGGAGGCGCGGGTTCTGCAGGCGGCTGGAGGAGATGCCGCCAGGAGAAGGACGTCGGCACCTGAGGAGTCGCCGGTGAGGAGGAAGGATCCCGACGAGGTTCGCCGGCCGGAGAGGAGGCGGGGCGAGCGCGAGGTCCGCTAGGGTTCGCGAATGGGGGCTGCGGCTGGGTCGCGTGCGAGAGATCGGGAGAGAGGGGAGGGTTTAGCGTAGGTTTTATAATATAATATAATAATATTATTATTATAATAATAATGATAATAATAATATTATTATTATAATTATCCTCCGCGTTCTTTTAGCACGTACACGTCCTCGCAGCGAAGTAAATGTCCTTCTTGGCTAAAATCGACGTTCCGGACGCACTGGCGTAGTCCGTTTCGTCATCCGGGGTCGTTCGGGGCCGCTCGAGCCACTTTTTAGCAAATGGGTCAAAAAAGAATAATTCGCATATTTTAAGCCCGCTCGCGATGTCATAGCAAAATGAACATCCTCCATAGGTAAAATCGACGTCCCGGACACAATCGTGTGATCCGTTTCATCATCCGGAGTCGTTCGAGTGACTTTCAGGCGATCGCGCTAAAAACAATAATTTGCATAATTTTTACCCCGCCCGCAAAGCCGTAGCAAAATAAATGTCCTTCCTAGGTAATATCGATGTCCCGGACACACTCGTGTGGTCTGTTTCATCGTCAGGGGTCATCTGAAAAGGTTCGCAGGTGGATGGACCAATTTAAGCCAATTTCCCGCACATGTAATATAAAAAAAAATGATGCCAACAATAAATATGCAAGAAGTGTAAAGAGATTAAGTAAAAAAAGACTTATCAAAATGTGTCAGGTCAAAATTTGCGTTTTTTCTCATTTTTGCTCCAAATTGCACCACTTTTGCTTCTTTTTCTCCAAAACCCATTTCTTATACCAAAAACTAAAAAAAATAAAAAATACTTTTCTTTAGAGTGCAATATCATCAAAAATGAGTATGAAATTGACAATAAAATGCTATCAAATTTTCAGTGGATCAGTGTACCACAAAGGAATTGACTCAAAGGATGACTAAACCATGGAGGAATTGAATCAAAAGTGTGAGTGTACCACTAAGACCTTGCCTCAAAGAATTAGTGTACCGTGGAGCCATTGGCTTGAAGGTGTGATTATATCATGAAGACATTAAATCAAAGGATAAGCATACCATTGAGGTATCAACTCGAGGGTGTGAGTGTACCATGAAGGCACTGACTTAAAGGATGAGTGTACCAAGAAGGAATTAGCTCAAGGGAATTGGTATGCCGAGGAGGCAGTGACCTAATGGAATGGGTATACTGAAGAGGTAGTGACCCAAAGAAACGAGAATGCCAAAGAGGCAGTGACTTAAAGAAATAGATATAGCGAGGAAGCTTCGACCCAAAGGAATAGGTATGCCAAAGAGCTAGTGACCCAAAAGAATGGGTACATTGAGGAGGCAGTGACCCAAAGGAACGGGTATGCCGAGGAGACAATGACCCAATTGCAACCCCAATTATATGGAAAATGACTATTTTGAGTTTCATGCAAACAATGTTAATGTGCATATAAGACATGCACCATGCAAATGAAACTAGTTGTTTGACCCACTAGGTCGACCGGGGTGGTCAAGCCGGGGGAACACGACCAGCGAAGTCACTCAGGCCAGGGCGACTGACTGTATCCAAGTGAACGGTTAACTGGGCTGGGGCGACCAGTCTAACCTAATGTACAAGGTTGATAGTGCCAAGGTACTAGGTCAAACCAAAATGTAAGGTTGACTGGGCCGGGATGGCTGGTCAAACCAATGGGTAAGGTTGGCCGTATTGAGGCTGGTCTAACCAAAATTCAAGGTTGACCATTCTAGGGCAACTAGTTGAACAAAAATGTAAGTTGACTGTACTGGGGTAGCCAGTTGAACTAAAATGTAAGGTTTACAATGATGGGGTGATTGATTGAACCAATATGTAAGTTTGATCATGCTGGGGTGGCCGGCCAAACCAAAATGCAAGGTTGACTGTACCAGGGAGGCTGGTCAAATCAAAATGCAAGGTTAACAATGTTGGGGCGGTTGGTCAAACCAAGAGTTACATGCAACATGCATCACAAAAAACACACATCATGATAAAACATGCTATGCAATTCAATGAATATGAACGATAGTAATCCACTATTACTCTAATGTACTTACATGGGAACCTAGGTTAAAAGTATGGATGAAGTAGTAGATTCCAGTCCTTTGTTCAACAAGGAGGGCCTACCTCCAACTAATCAACATAAAGTGAAAGGCTTTTTGATGTGATTTCATTTTCACCGAGTGGAAAGTCTTCTCACAGGCATAACATTCTTAATGGCCTTAACCCATTCATCAAGATTTGAGGCCACCAAATAGTCGCGAGATTACTAGTTTCCCGAACAATGGGTTTTTGGTGCTAAGGGTTTTGCAAGGGAAATCCCTTAGATTCATTAGGGATTTTTCCATGAAAGATTCATAACCTAAAAGGCTTCCCTCTAGCACAACAGCCCTAATCCTGAGTTCGCTAACAACTAACCTAGGGGCTCTAAGAAAGAAGAAATATAAGAATAGGGTTTCCAAGGATCTTCACCTTCGTGATGGTTGATGTCACATTTCTTTCACGGGATGAATCTCTCTTTTTTTAGGAGAGATACTCTTTATCCTTTTCCAAAGCAAGAAGAAGCTCTCTCTCTTAGAAGATGTAGATCTTCTTCTCCTTTTCCATCTGGTGGATGAAACTCTCATTATTAAAGAAGATGGTTGCTCTTCCTCCTCCAAAGCAGAAAGAAACACGAGATGTGAATCTTCTAAGTAACACACGATCACTTCCTATCTTAGAGATGGTGCAGGGAATGGGAGGTTTGATGGAGGAAAATAAAGTAGAAGAAGAAAAAGAGGAAGGAGAAGAATGTAGACTCTCTCATTTGCTCTCCATGCTTTTCTCCTCAGCTCCATCAAGAAGTCATCAGCTGAATGAACTCCTTACTATGGATATTTCAGTTTGGAGGCTTAACTCCCCAAGTGACCAATGAAAATGGAAGGAACTATCCATCCAATACATAAAATATTATGACTTTTCCACATGGCATGATGTGAGTGGCCATTTGGGAGGTGGATGCCACATGTAGCTCTCTTATTTGACCCCTTAAATCCATCATGGCCTATGAACTATCTGCTAACAAGTGTGTAGTGAAAAAGTAAAATATTTTGGTTAAGGAGGCTAATGGCTCGGCATGACCAATCCAGAATCAGGCATGACCACGCCAAGAGAAAGGGCTTGATGCCATAAAATTTTGAAGGGTGGAATGAACACACTTGAAATTGGCATGGTCACACCAGCACCCTAGTATGGATACACCAATTTAGTAGCATATTTAAGCCATTCTCTCTGTCTTGAGCATGGTTTCAGGTGATTTTTGTGTGACCATGCAAGAACTGGGCGTAGCTACAACAATTCAGGTTTGTAGTTTCATGCCCTGGGTGCACAGTGGAGGTTCAGGTTCTCTTGGCCTTAGAAGGTACAAAATAGATGGGAAATGATATCTAGCTATCTAAGAAGGCCAAAAAATGTGCCATAACACTGAAATAAACTCTCAAATAATGGTCATCCATGAACGACGCAAAGTGGTCCAAAACCCTAATTCGTACTCAGTTGTGCCCATAGGCATGTCTTGTGACTCTAATTGGCCATAAAACGAGTCCAAATTAATGAGGGTAAGGTATCCAAACATCGAGACAAATGTAAAACATGTATTGAGTCAAAACTAAGCCCATCCCATGATTAATTTACCTGGGTAGGAAAAAAATTGGTCTTGTCATGGCATGTACCAAGAGATCCAAATGAATATCTTGAGCTTCAGATGGTATAAATGGGTAGCAAGTCATCATGAATCATTCAAGTGAATGTCCTACTTAGGTGACATAAAAAGTTAATGCCAATAAAAGACCCTCAACAAATATGATGTACAGTTAAGGCATAGTTCATTTCTGGAAGCAAACCAATTTTTTATTAAACCAGGGTTAGTCGTAGAATCTGCATAACTTGGTTAACCCAAGAAAGGGAAAAACATGCTATTATGGAATGCTATAGTATTCATATCCAATTCTTAGAGCATGAGAAGGAATATACATGGGGCTTACTTCTTACTGACCACAAGAAAATATATTGAGAAATTCATACCAACTTCATATAAAATTACACTTTAAAGAAATGTATTTTCTGTGTTTTATTGCAGGAATGAAGATTTATAGGTGCTGAAAGCAAAAAGAGAAAAAAGGAGCGAATCTGGAGCAAAAAGGACTAAAAATGATGAAAATTGAACTGTCCCACCGACGACGAGATTTAAGCCGCCGACGGTGAGATTTTCCCGAAATTTTTTAATATATTATAATAGAGCTCACCGACGGCAAGATCAAGCCCGCCGACAGCGAGCCTGAAAGGTTAGCCTTGCTTCTAGAAGCCCACCGACAGCGAGATCGAGCCCGCCAACGGCGAGACAGTTGATTCAAGCCAAATACGATGAATCTGGATGCGTTTTGAAGAGGTGCTTAAGCAACCTTTGGAAATTTGACTCCTTCTATAAATAGAGATGATTTTATGTATTATTGTGTGTCAGTTAGTGTCAAATTAGTGTTTCCTTTTGTAGTAAGATTTAGTGTTTAGTGTCTTGGTGAGTTCTAAGTGTGTTGTACAAGAAGAAAGAGTCAAAGGAACTTGAGGAATCTGCTTGGGAGAAGAATTGAGATAAGTATATTTGTTTATTGTTTTATAACTTTAAATGAAATCCAAAATCTGTGTTATTATTCCCATGCGTTCTGAGTAGTTTTCTTATCTTTCTTCTTGTTGTTGAGATTTTGTGAAATGAAGAATTAAAATGAGTTGTGCCTAATACTATTAAATAGAGATTGTGATAATCTTTTAATTAAATCGTAATTTACTTTCAATTTGGCCAATTAAATTGTTAACATATGTTGAATTATCAACTATAGTAAAGATTACATCCAAGATTCAGGGAATTCAAAAGCCTTGGAAGAAGGGTGCAAATAAATAGAGAATTATTAATTATCGGGCGAAGAATTGAATATTTTAGTGTGACAGACTAAAATCTTCAATTCGGTCCTATTGTTTGGGAGCTGAAGTGTAGATGTTAGCCCTCATGCGAGGGGAACGTGGGAGCTCGAAGTGGCGACCGTATCCTCCCGACTTAGCCACGGATTCGATAACCAAACATAGGATTAGTCAATGTTCTTTGCACCTGAACCAAAGGGTAAATAATATGAATGCTCCTATTTGGCACAATATAATTCTAAAACTCATTTAATTATTTATTCACCTAATCCTCTTAATAAGGAGAAAGATAATTTTCTAAATTGACTTATATAATCTGTCTTTTAAGTATTAAGTTTAAGTTTAAGCGTTCTTCAATTTTTGTATATTATACTAAAATAGATTAGTAATCTGCTTTTACTAAAAATTAGTCTTGAAATCTCTAACTTCCCTGTGGGATCGATATCTAGGACTCCAATAGAGCTCTTTATTACTTGAGCGATATGTATACTTGCGTTGATTAAATTGGAGGGAGTACAATTGCTATTTTACTTTGAAAAACATTTACAACTTTATTAAGCTTAACAATTATATACATCCTTCTAATTATTATCCTACTCTCAACCGAGACTGAATTCTTATATTTGCAGTCGGAGGCCAAGTTTTTAGCGTCGTTGCCGGGGAAGTAAAGTAATTATTCAATTAAAAATATATATAAATATATAAATATAATTACTATATATTTTTAATTGAATAAATATATAAATAGTAACGGACTATTTTATTATTATTTTTAGTTGTGTATGCGTAAATTCAGAACCGAAAGTTTAATACCTTACGATTCAGAATTAGAGCTCACTATTAAAAGAATTAGAAAATAGAAAAGAGAAATCATAAAATTAAATCAAATTGAAAATATAACCAACCAAGACCTTTGAAAGATTACGCTAACCCTACATTAGATGAAATTCACTTAACTATTCAAAACCCTGATGTAGCGGCTAACTCATTTGAGCTTAAACCTGAAATTATCCAAATGGAACAAAATAATCAATTTAGTAGTTCACCAAATGAAGATCCTAATTTATATCTTGCGAGTTTTTTAAAGTTATGTGCTACTTTTAGATATGACGGAGTATCTAGTGACGCCGTTAGACTTATGCTATTTCCTTTTTCTTTGAGGGATAAGGCTAAGATGTGGTTAAATTCATTAACACCTGGATCAATTAAAACTTGGGGAGAATTATCACAAAAATTTCCATCCAAATATTTTCCTCCCTCAAAAACTGCAAAACTTAAAAATGATATAACTTCTTTTAGTCAGTTTGATGGAGAATCAATATATGAAGCTTGGGAGAGATTTAAAGATCTTCTTAGGAAATGCCCACACCATGCATTACCAGATTGATTAATTATACAAACTTTTTATAATGGTTTAGCAGGATCTCTTAGATCGATCATTGATGCTGTTGCTGGAGGTTCATTAATGTCAAAACCATTTGATGAAGCTTATTTATTAATTGAAGAAATGACTACTAATAATTTTCAATGGCCTTCTGAAAGGTTAAATCCTAAAAAAATAGACAGTATACATGATTCTGATGCAATATCTATGTTAGCTTCTCAAATTCCTGCCATATCTAAGAAATTATATCATTTTGGAATGAATTATTCTCCTAATATAACACAAGAAAATTTAACTGGACAACTTATAGATGCTCAATCTTCATATGAAACTATAAATGATGTTAATAATAGACCCAATAAACCTTATGCAAATTATTATAACCCTGGGTGGAAAAAATCATCCAAATTTTAATTGGAATAACAATTCTGCTAATCAGCAATGGATGAACAATTCAGAAAACCCAGTAGGAAATCCTTCTAACCAAGGAAATTCTAATTTTAAACCTTCTTATCCACCTGGATTTAATAATAACTCTCAATATAAGGATAAGAAGTTATCTATGGAAGAATTAATATTAAATATGGTCAACATTTACAGAATCAAGGTAGTCAGTTACAAATTCAAGGAAATCAATTACAAACTCAAGGAATAGTAATTAAAAATATTGAAATTCAACTTGGACATATCGCTACTACACTTAATAATAGAAGCCCTGAAACTTTTCCAAGTAATGTGGAAATAAATCCTAAAGATCAAGGAAAAGAACAAATTAAAGCGATACAATTACGAAGTGGAAAAGAATTAGAAACAAGAATACTAAAAGAAACGGAAAGTCAGAATGAGGAAGTGGAAATCGAAAAAGAAAAGGATCAGAAGGATCAAAATCTATAAGATTCATTGATACCTATGAAAATTTCTGTAGAAAAGTAACCACCACCATTTCCTTAGCGACTAAGGTAGCATAAAAAAGATAAGCAATTTTCTAAATTTCTTGAAATTTTGAAGAAATTAACGGTAATCATTTCTTTTGTAGAAGCATTGGAACAAATGCCCAATTATGTGAAATTTATGAAGGATATTTTAAATAAAAAAAGAAAATTCACAGATAATGAAACTGTTGCACTTAGCGAAGATTGTAGTGTAATTATTCAGAAAAAGCTTCCTGAAAAATTAAAAGATCCTGGTAGTTTCACTATACCTTGTGCTGTTGGAGAAAATTTTTTTGGAAAAACATTATGTGATTTAGGAGCCAGCATAAATCTAATGCCTCTATTCATCTTTAAAAGATTAAGATTAGGAGAAGTCTTACCTACTTCAGTAACTCTTCAGTTATCTGATCGTTCTGTTACTTATCCTAAGGGAGTTATTGAAGATGTGTTAGTAAAAGTGGATAAATTTATCTTCCCAATAAACTTTATTATTTTAGATATAGAGGAAGATAAATAAATACACATAATATTAGGAAGACCCCCTTCTTAGCTACTGGAAAAGTTATGATTGATATTCAAAATGGAGAATTAACTATGAGAGTAAACAATCAAAAAGTTACCTTCAACATTGCAAAATCAATGAAATATCCTGCTATAGAAAAAGATGATGAATGTTTTCGAATGGAAATTATTGAACATCTACAAAATGAACATTTTAAAGAATACTTTGAAGCAAAAATTCGAAATAGAAAATACTGACTTAAATGAAGAAATAAACAATGAAGAATTAGAATATATACAAGAAAGATTTGAATTGCTGGACAATATAGAAAATGCTGAAAATAATATAGTTCGTCAATTATTAAACCTCTGGAACTTGAATTAAAAATCTTACCTACCCATTTGAAGTACGCTTATTTAGGTAACTCTTCAACTTTACCAGTTATTATATCAGCAAAATTAAATGAATCACAAGAGCAAAAACTTTTGGACACATTAAAAAAAAATAAGAAAACTTTTGGCTGGACTTTAGCAGATAGTAAAGGAATTAGTCCTTCAATCTGTATGCATAGAATTATTTTAGATCCGAACACAAACCAAGAGTTGATCCTCAAAGGAGATTAAACCCGATTATGAAGGAGAGAGTCGAGAAAGAAATATTGAAATTGTTAGATAATGATATTATATATCATATTTCTGTCAGTGTTTGGGTAAGCCCAATTCACTGTGTTCCTAAGAAAGGAGGGGTGACTGTTAAAGCTAATGAAAATAATGACTTAATACTTATAAGGCAAGTTACTGGATGGCGTATATGTATTGACTATAGAAAATTAAATGCAACCACTAGGAAAGATCACTTCCCTTTACCATTTCTAGATCAAATGTTGGATAGACTAGCCAGACATAAATATTTTTGTTTTTTTGATGGATATACCGGTTATCATTAAATTCCTATTGTTCTTGAGGATCAAGAAAAAACTACATTTACCAGTCCTTATGGAACATTCGCTTTTCGAAGAATGCCTTTTGGATTATGTAATGCACCTGTAAAATTCCAGAGATGTATGATGTCTATATTTAGCAAATTAATTGATGATGGAATGGAAGTATTTATGGATGATTTATCTGTTTTTGGAACATCATTTGACGTATGCTTGAGTAATATAGAAAAAGTCTTAGAAGTATAAGAGAAAACTAACTTAGTTCTAAATTGGGAGAAATGTCAATTTATGGTTGCAGGAGGAATTGTATTAGGGCATAAAATTTCGAAAAATGGCATGGAAGTAGATCCTGCAAAAATTCAAGTTATAGCTAAATTACCACCTCCTACTACAGTGAGAGGGGTAAGAAGTTTTCTTGGACATGCCGGTTTTTACAGACTCTACATAAAAAATTTTTCAAAAATTACTAAACCTCTATGCCAACTTTTAAAAAAGGATAAGAAATTTGAATTCACAACAGAATGCTTAAATTCTTTTGAATTAATAAAAGATAAATTAATCACAACACCTATAATAGTTTCCCCTGATTGGGAGAAACTATTTGAACTTATGTGCGATGCCAATGATTATGCTATAGGAGCTGTTCTTGAAAAAAGATATGATAAAATTTTTAAAGTCATATACTATGCTAGTAAAACTCTCAATAATGCTGAAATCAACTACACAGTTACAGAAAGAGAATTATTAGCAATTGTTTATGTTTTTGATAAATTTAGATCTTACCTAATTGGAACTAAATGTATTGTGCATACCGATCACTCGCTTATTAAATATTTAATGCAAAAGAAGGATACCAAACCAAGATTAATCAGATGGATATTATTAATGCAAGAATTTGATTTTGAAATCATTAATAAAAAAGGAACTGATAATCAAATTACAGATCATTTATCAAGACTTGAATATAATAAATTATCTGACACTGATAATGAAATTTCAGACCATTTTTCTGACGAACAACTTTATAATATAAATGAATGTAAAATAGCTTGGTATGCTGATATAGTAAATTATATTGTAAGTGATATTTTACCACCCATGCTAACTTTACAACAACAGAAAAAATTCATTCATGATGCTAAAACTTATTTTTGGGATGAGCCAAATTTATATAAGCAATGTAAGGATTTAATAATTAGAAGATGTGTACCTTATGAAGAAACTGAACAAATCATTCAAAAATGTCATGATTCTGAATTTGGAGGACATTTTAGAACAGATAAAACTGCTTACAAAATTTTGCAATCTGGATTTGATTGGCCTACTCTTTTTAGAGATGTTTATAGATTTATCAAAACTTGCGATAAATGCCAACGAGTAGGTAATATATCTAGAAGAAATGAAATGCCTCTAAATTTTATATTAGAAGTTGAAATTTTTGATGTTTGGGGATTAGATTTTATGGGACCATTTATACCTTCATTTGGAAACTCATATATATTAGTTGATGTTGATTATGTTTCTAAATGGATTGAAGCACAAGCCTTACCTCGATGTGATGATAAGAGTCTTTCAAAAATTTTAATGAAAAATATATTTACAAGATACAGAATGCCGAGAGTGATTATCACTAACGGAGGATCCCATTTTAGGAACACATATATTCATAAATTAGTAGAAAAATTCAACATTATTCATAAAATTTCAACTGCTTATCATCCACAAACCAGTGGATTAGCTGAAGTTTCTAATCGAGAAATTAAACAAATTTTAGAAAAAACTATAAACCCTAATCAATTAGATTGGTCTACATGACTAGATACTGCATTATGGGCATACATGACTGTTTATAAAACTCCGATTGGAATGACTCCTTACAGACTTATATATAGAAAAACTTGTCACTTACCAGTTGAATTAGAGCACAAAGCGTATTGGGCGATTAAAGAATTTAATTATAATTTAAGAGAAGCTGGTGAGAAGAAATTATTACAGAAGAATGAATTAGAAGAATTAAGAAATGAATCTTACAATAACGATATAATCTATAAAGAGAAAAATAAAATTATGACATGATCAAAAGATTAAACAGAAAAATTTTGAGCCAGGACAAGAAGTTTTGCTCTATAATACAAGCTTAAAATTATTTCCTGGAAAATTGAAATCTTGATGGTTAGGACCTTTCACTATAACTCAAATATTTTCCTACGGAACTCTAGAAATTGAAGATCCAAAGACTGGACACAAATTTAAAGTGAATGGACATAGATGAAAACCATATTTTAAAGGAAGAAGACCAAATTTTAAAGAGGTTTTAATATTCAGTCAACCTGATTAACAAGCAGAATAGGTCGAGCTAACGACGTTAAACCAAGCGCTTTATGAGAGACAACTCATAGTAGTCTTAAATTATAGTTTATTTACTTGGTTTATTGATAATTATAGCATAAATGAATTCTGCTACTCATATTTGTTTTTATAATCATCACAATATTAAGATTAACAAAAGAAATTAAAAATTTTTGGAACAAAAGAGAAAATGGGCAATTTTGCCTTAGCCCACCGACGGCGAAATTTGCGCGCCTTTATTCAGTTTAAAATTATAATTATCCCACCGACGGCGAGATCGTTACCGCTGACGGCGAGATCATTACCGCCGGCGGCGAGACTGGTACAAGAGCAGTTTTAGGGAGTTATCTTGGCGGTTTCGGGCGATTCTAAGTGTTTTTCTCTATATAAGACGTCTAGAACTTAAATTTTTCACATTCTACTTCCTAGAAACGATTAGAAACTCCACTAAAACAAGAAATTATGGCATCTAATCCACTTGAAATCACGAAATCCCAAGTGTTCAATCGGAGAAAGTTTTTTAGTTATGAAGCACAACGGATATTCAACAAGGTTATGACGAAAAAGCGATTGATTAAAGAAAGAGGATTCGTTAATAGAGGAGTGGAGAATTCGACAACATCTATTGAAGAGATGATTATTCGATGATGTTGGGAGGTATTATGCTATACAACTTCTGCGGTAGTTATCCCTGTAGTCAAAGAATTCTATTCCAATCTTCATGGAATCAACAACGGAAGTGTATTTGTACGAGGTAGATGGGTAACTTTATCTCCTTCAAGAATTAATGAGTTGTATTCAATTAAGAATACACCTGTTTGCCACTATTCAAATTTCATCCCTACAAGATACAATATGAATGAGATTTACCGATATTTAACTGATGAACCAGAAGATTGGGAAATGCGAGAAGACATGTACATTAGTTTTTTTGCATCACTTCTTAACCCCGTATCTAAGCACTAGCACTTCTTTATTTCCTCAAAATTATTACCCATTATGAGGGTAAATAAAGTCTCTAAAGAATGTGCGATTTTGAATTATTGTATTCAAACTGGATTACCCATCGACGTTGGAACTATTATTGTGAAGTTTGCCTTAGGCCTCATTGTACATGAATCTATTCACGGGCTCGGACATCCTTTAACAATTTTCGCATTATGTAGTCAATACCAAGTTTCTTACGAAGCTTGAGAAAAGGTACTATTGCCTTGAAAACCATTAGATCCGACTGATATGTTTCCTACTTTGGATAACGATAATGAGACAGCCATTATTACAGATTAAGCATCTC
Organism: Papilionanthe hookeriana x Papilionanthe teres; assembly: GCA_022702705.1. Classification (NCBI taxonomy): domain Eukaryota; kingdom Viridiplantae; phylum Streptophyta; class Magnoliopsida; order Asparagales; family Orchidaceae; genus Papilionanthe; species Papilionanthe hookeriana x Papilionanthe teres. The sequence goes on along the minus strand of CM040424.1, from coordinate 39,822,893 downwards.
AAAACAATCCTTCAATCAGGCCCTTGACTGATATAACTAACATGATCTTAAGGAAACTTAAAGGATTGGAGAATGAAATACAAAATGTGATGACTTCCATTGACAATATCTCTGATTTATTTGATCACATTGACTGGAGATTGAAAGAGCACTTTGATCATTCAGGACATCTGGAGGCTAGTTTTATACGACTTTTCAGAAGGAAGGGATGGATTGAAGAAGATTCTACCTAAGAATTCCCTTTCAGACCTTTCTATAATCTATTCGTGCATTTATGTTCTATTGGAAATATCAAAGAAGAATTAAGTTCAGATCTTGATGAGTAGAAGATATTCATTCGTACTTATTTATGTGCGATTGCTTCAATTTAGTTTTTATTTTCACTTTTTATAGTTAATCTCAGTCTAGATATGATTATGTGTTATTTGTTTAGTCTCAGCGTTTTGAGTAATGTAGTGTGGATTGCGACGTTGAATTGTGTGTGTGTTAAGATTTTTCAAAGCAATTTGTTAGTAATGTAAAGTGTGTAATTTGTAATCACCTGGATTTCATATACATAAAGTTGTAATGTTTGTGTTGTGTAAATTTATGTGTTAAAATAGTATATAATAATGATAAAGTATATTTTAGAGTGATCGGACATAAAACAAGTCTTAAAATGAATTGAGAGTATTATAAATCTTAAAAATTTTAAAAATTCGAAAACCTCGCCGATAGGGAGATCGATCCCGCCGACGGCGAGATTTTCCAGAAACTTTAGCCCTATTTGATTAATTAGCTCGCCGACGGCGAGAAATTTCTCGCCGACAGTGAGATTCCGTAAAACACTATATTTTGACCGGTCAACCGTCACTATTCATCATCCCCTTCCTCAAAACTTCGAAAAACCGACCTAGGGCTTGATAGATCGCAGATTTGGAGCAGTTTCAACACATTTTGACACCAGATTTCGTCTTCCCTTGGTAAGAGCTTCCCTCCTATGTAAAATTTTTTTATTTTCACCATGAATTTCTCCCACATTAAGAAATTTTGGAAAATTTGAAAATGTGGAGAAAAGATTTGGGAGAAGTTCATGGAACTTGATTTAGAGTGATTTTAGTCATCTTTGGAAGCCATTTTATTAATATTTCGGAGATTAGTTAAGATTTTTGTAAATTTAATAGATCGAAAAAATGGCTCCGCGACGAAAGAGGCGAATGGATTATGACGAGACATGATTTGTAAGTGCTCGAGCGCAGTCAAGATACTTCCACAATATCCAAGCAAGGAAGTGCATTCAAGATCGAGTATTTAAGAATCCGGGAGGAGAAGTGGAACGAATTATAGAAGAAAGGAGGTGGGAAAATTTCTGTTACACCACAAATAGAGCTGCAGTGGAAGTAGTGAAGGAATTTTATGCCAACTTAACTGAAATAGAAAATGCACCAATAAAGGTTAGAGGATTTTTAGTCAATTTCAATGCTGCAAGAATCAATTCTTTTTACGAAGTACGCGATTTATACACCAGCGAGTATGATACTTTTGGAACAATGGAAGGACCGCTGGAAGAAGTAATCAACTTTCTCACTGATGGGAAAGGAGTTTGGAAAATCAAGCAGCGTGAATGGGTAAACTTCCCTATTTCTATGCTGAATGCAATATCTAAAGCTTGACACTATTTTATTTGTTCTACCTTGTTACCCACCTATCACCACAGTGAAGTAACAAGAGATAGAGCAGTTCTAAATTTCTGTATTCAGAACCAAAGAAGTATTAATGTGGGAAGTATTATTTACAAGAATGTATTAGCCACTGCAAGAAGTGAGAGTGGAGGAGGACTAGGGCATCCCGGTGCAATTTATGCACTCGCCAATTATCTGGGGCAGAGGCAAGAGATGATGAGGAATGGGTAGAACCTATGAAACCCATTACCCAGGCTAATATAGATACTTATGAATCCCACGAAGGATGGAGATCTGGAACTAGGAGTTACGTACCTTCTACTAGTAGGGATATTCCCTCCACCAGTTATGATCCTCCTACTTATAGTTCTCCTACCCTTCATGATTTGATGAATGAAATGACCCTGCAGCAGAAGATTTTTGAAAAAGATTGAGGAAAAATTGGAGCATATTGATCAGAGAATTGGAGGATTAGAGCGAAGTCATGATTATGACAGTGAGTATCTCCAGAGACATTCGGATTTTGAGATAGCTTATTATGATACTGAGAATCGTTACAGGAGAGGAGAGCTTGATGTTATATTTCCTGAGTGCGCCCGCTACAGTCATTACCAGCCTACTCCACCCACTGATCAAGGAAACGACGATATAGTTTGGGACTTTGGTGTGGAAGATTAGATTCTATGTTTATTTGTTTAGTTATTTGATTTATAAACTTTGATTATTATGATGTTATGATTGATTGTATATTTTTCTTAAAACTTTAGTATTAATGTTTAGTTTATGAACTTGATTGTGATATGGTGTAGACCTTTTTAAATATTGTTGTTAAAGTTATATAGTTTGTAATTTTGATATTTCAGACTGTTATTATAACCTTAAATTGAAATAGTCAATTATGTGTGTTTAGCATTAAACTAAATATAAGTTGTGATAGTGTTTTGTACTTATTTTGAAACTTCTTTACACAACAATTTCTTTGATATTATATATGTGCAGAAAGTTATTAACGGCACAGGTAATTAAGTGATGAAAAGAACCTACAGAACTTCAAAGAGAAGAAATACTTAAAGCACGAAGGTATGATTTATATTTATAGTTTGTTTTCTTTTCACCCCATATAGATAGATAGAAAAATTTAAGTTTGGGGGAGGGAAAAATACAAATTTAATTATTAAATTGTTCTTAAATTATATTTTCAAAAAAAAAAATATTATAGAAAGATTTTCTGTAGTAATTTTAATTCAGTAAAATAGAATTAATTTATTTAATTTTTATATAAAGTTAAAGAGAAATACTTTTAATGATTAACTAATTTTGTAGATTAAGAATATTTAGTATAAGAGAATAAAAATATAGTTAACTATTTAAAGTAATTAAAACTATATTTTCAAATATAAAATTCTTAGTTATTTAGTTGAGAAAGAAAAGATTGAAACTCAATGAAGTAAAAACTTTGAAATACATATAAGAGAAGTAAATGTTTCGAGTTTCAAATTTAGGAAGAGGAAAATGAAGTTCAAAATTATTAACAGGCTAACCAAAAATAGTGATTTTCACTTGAAAAAGAAAAGAAAAAGGGGATTGAAAATCAATCCAAAATAAAAAGAGAGAAGAAAGAAAAGAAGAAAAAAATATACATATAAGTGAGGAGAAGCTTGAGGAAATGTCTTGTCAAAAATTGGCTTTATTTGAATCAACCTAAATGGTAAACTTCAGTTACATTTCTGAGCTTATATATATGGATTAATATTTTACTAAGTAGTGCTTTCATGAAATTCCTATCATCTAAATATCTTAAGTATTTTAATATTTAAAAATATAGTCATTCTTGAAATAAATAGGAAACTAGAAATCTTAAACTTGATGACTAAATAAGCTTATCTCTACAAACTTGATTTAATTATTTAAAAATATTTCTAGAAAACTCTACTATAATATTTATTTGAATCAAATTCATAGTAATTCTGAATTAAAACTTTACTACAAATAATCATTACTTTTATGTAGTATCTAGATTACTTGAGGACAAGTAATAATTAAGTTTGGGGGATTTTGACGATAAGAAAATATATTGAGAAATTCATACCAATTGCATATGAAATTACACTTTAAAGAAATGTATTTTCTGTGTTTTATTGCAGGAATGAAGATTTATAGGTGCTGACAGCAAAAAGAACAAAAAGGCGCGAATCAGGAGCAAAAAGGACTAAAAATGATGAAAATTGAACTATCCCGCTGACGGCGAGATTTAAGCCGCCGATGGCGAGATTTTCCTGAAATGTTTTAATATATTATAATAGAGCTCGCAGACGGCGAGATCGAGCCCGCCGACATCGAGCCTGAAAGGTTAGCCTTGCTTCTAGAAGCCCGCTGACGGTGAGATCGAGCCCACCGATGGCGAGACAATTGATTCAAGCCAAATACGATGAATCTGGACTCGTTTTGAAGATGTGCTTAAGTAACTTTTGGAAATTTGACTCATTCTATAAATAGAGATGATTTTATGTTTTAGTGTGTGTCAGTTAGTGTCAAATTTGTGTTTCCTTTTGTAGTAAGAGTTAGTGTTTAGTGTCTTGGTGAGTTCTATGTGTGTTGTATAAGAAGGAAGAGTCAAAGGAACTTGAGGAATCTGCTTGGGGAGAAGAATTAAGATAAGTATATTTGTTTATTGTTTTATAACTTTAAATGAAATCCAAAATCTATGTTATTATTCCCATGCGTTCTGAGTAGTTTTCTTGTCTTTCTCCTTGTTGTTGAGATTTTGTGAAATGAAGAATTAAAATGAGTTGTGCTTAATAATATTAAATAGAGATTATGATAATCTTTTACTTAAATCGTAATTTACTTTCAATTTAGCCAATTAAATTGTTAAAATATGTTGAATTATCAACTATAGTAAAGATTATATCTAAGATTTAGAGAATTCAAAAGCCTTGGATGGAGGGTGAAAATAAATAGGGAATTATTAATTATCAGGCAAAGAATTGAATATTGTAGTGTGACTGACTAAAATCTTCAATTCGATTCATTGTTTAGAGTCGAAGTGTAGATGTTAGCCTCCGGCGAGGGGAACATGGGAGCTCTGAAGTGGCAGCCAGTATCCTCCCAGCCTAGCCACATATTCGGTAACCAAACATAGGATTAGTCAAAGTTCTTTGCACCTGGACCAAAGGGTAAAGAATAGGAATGCTCCTATTTGGCACAATATAATTCTAAAACTCATTTAATTATTTATTCACCTAATCCTCTTAACAAGGAAAAAGATACTTTTCTAAATTGACTTATATAATCTGTCATTTAAGTATTAATTTTAAGTTTAAGCGTTCTTCAATTTTTGTATATTATACTAAAATAGATTAGTAATATGCTTTTACTAAAAATTAGTCTTGAAATCTCTAACTTCCCATTGGGATCGATATCTAGGACTCCAATAGAGCCATTTATTACTTGAGCGATACGTATACTTGCTTTGATTAAAGGGGAGGGAGTACAATTACTATTTTACTTTGAAAAACATTTACAACTTTGTTAAGCTTAACAATTATTTACATCCTTCTAATTATTACCCTACTCTCCCCCGAGGCTGAATTCTTATATTTGCAGCCGGAGGCCACTTACTCAAAGGATGGGTCCATACTTCGTAGAGGCATGCTCAGAAGGACAATTTCAGGGGTGGTAGAGGCATGACTCAATTAGTGGTTTAGAGGACATAGAGGCATGACTAGATGGACATGTCTAAGGGCAATAGAGGCATGACTTAATTTATGGTCTAGAGGCCATAGAGGCATGATCGAAAAGACAAGTCCAAGGGTCGTAGATGCATGATTCAATTGATGCTCTAGAGGCCATAGAGGCATGACTAAAAATACGAGTCCATGGGATGTAGAGCCATGAATCGACAGGTGGTCTAGAGGTCATAGAGGCGTGACTAGAAGTACAGGTCTAGTGGCTGTAGAGCCATGACTTGAAGGAAGATTCCAAGGGCCATAGAGGCATGATTTGATTGGTGATCGATGTATTGAAATCTTAAATGCCTGTGCTACAGTGATGAAGATTCTTATAAGGCATTACATCACTCTTCTAGAGGTAGGCATGTTGGCTAGGAAGTTGACTGATACTTCAACAAGGAATATCAAAGTGCCTTTCATCGCTGGTTAAGCAGTAAAAGGTTGACCAAATTGGAAAGGAACATCGGTGGTCCTACATCGCTTCTGTGGGCTAGTTAGTGTTGGTTAGTTAGGAAGGTGAGCCAAGAGACTAAGGTTTGCCTGCAAACTGGCCGAGGCACATAACCTCAATGCCCGCACTACATTGATGAGGGATGCCAAAAAAGTTTGCATCTTTCTACCAAAGGTAGGTAGGTTGGTTAGAGAGCTAAGCAATAAAGCTAAGGATGTTCATAAGATAAAATGCTCTCATAAACACACCGAATTGAGAGTCATGTGGTTCAGGAAGCACTGAAACTGAATGGCTTAAAAACCAAAAGAAAGAGACATCAATCATAAAGGAATGCGCATGTGCTTATATCCAATCTGAAAAAAAGGTCTAGAAACCACAGGGGCATAACCCAAAAGATGAGTCTTGTGACTGTAAGGGCATGACTTAACAATTGGATTCAAAGGCCATAGAGGCGTAACCCAAAAGGTGGGTCTGGAGAACATAGAGGCTTGACCCGAAAGGTTAGCCCAAAGGCCGCAGGGTGGTTACTCGACAACTGGGTTCAGAGGTCATAGAGGCTTTACTTGAAAAGTGAGTCTAGATGTTGCAGTTGGGTTCAAAGGCTATAGAGGCTTGAATTGAAAGGTGAGTCTAGAAGCTGAAGCGGCATGACTCATCCTGAAAAGTGATGAAGCCTTAAACACTTATTATGATGAAGAGAGATACCAAGGGATCTACATTCATTCTTAAGGTAACGAGGTGGGAAGGTGAGATTATTTCATGTAATCCTAGTTGCGTGTAATGCTCTCATGAATGAACTGTCTGAAAATGTCACATGGTTTGATAGACATTATATGATTAATGAACAAAGCAGACTAACATTTCAATACGTGTTTGTAAGCGGCAAACAAGAAACTTCTTATCACGTACAACATCATGAGGTTGTCAGATTTTAAGATATCACAACCATACCTGGATTGGTTGAATACCTTGTACAATTTAATCAACGCGACATGTCTTTTGACAAGACGATGAGAATCAACCAAGTTGAGAAAAAGTGTCGAAGAGGTAGGATGAATTGAGTAGTCCTATCATAAAGAGCGCTTTTATGCACATTGACGAGATGACAACAACTGGGGATTTTCATGATTATGAAGATATCCCGCCTAGACATGGATTAACCAAGAAACAAATGCTTTAAGTTGATACAACACATTTAATGATGACAAGGAGATGATAATCAACCTAGTCAAACATGGTGTCAAAGGGGTGAATGATCAAAGAAATCCATTCTTCCAGTGCCTTTGCATGCTTTAGCAAGGCAACCCTCGTTGAGAAGGTTTTATGAGCATGAAATTACCTGGCTTTAGCATGGACCAGTTGAGCGAGCAAGTGCTTGGATTGATACTATATGCACTTTGTCATAGCAAGAAAAATTAGACAATTCAAGAGGAATCCCTAAGAAGATAGGACGAGCTAAGTGAGCCTACCATAAAAGTGATTCTCAAGTATATCCACGATGGGCTCTCAGTAGGAATAACTTCTACGCTCCACCAAGATTACTCCGTGGGGGTTTGAATTTCTCATTCCGGCATGGATAGAATAGGCGACCATAAATCATGGTCAATGCAACACACCTTTTAATATGGTGAATAAGCTTAAACAATTCAAAAGAGAGACATCAAAATGTGTTGGAAGCATGAAGTAGTCCGACCTTGTTACACTTTTGTAAGATATTAACAAAGTGACCATTGTTGAGGATATTTAATGATCCTCACTTGGCAGTCTCTGTGGGAGGAAACTTGTCTGACACATGGACTAATCGTGACAACTAGGGGCTCAAATTAGACCGACATGCACTTTTACATTGAAGATTATCAATTTGGGCTTGATCTTGGCAAGAATCACCCTGTAGTGGTTCAGGATCTATAAAAACTCATTATAAAATGACAACCAGTGAACCTACTAGAATTGGTATCTAAAAAAAATTAGATCCCTTCTAAAGTCATTGGTCACCCAATCATCCAGACCAGTGGTTCAATGACGGCTAGAGGACTCAACCCTTATATATAAGGTGCTAGAGGACTCTGAAGCATCTCAGAGCAGTCATACTTCGATCTCAAAAATTTGAGTCACATCAAAAAATAAATTCAAGGGAATAATAATTACAAAAATAAGATTATTTGAAAATTAATTTTAAAAAAAATTTATTCAGATAAGAAATATTTTACAAGTGGTTCAATGATGACTTCAATCAAGACAGGCCCCCGTTGAAGCAGCATGGTACAACACTCTCCCTTAAAACCTAAACCTATCAACACTATCTGCTTGAGCTTGAACTTAAAATTGAGTGAGTCGTTCGAACGTCGACTAGCTTTGTCTGAAGAGCAACTAGCTCCGGCAAGTGCCCCTACCTCAGAGTCTCTAGTTCCACTCAGAGCTTCTACATCTCTACCTCCTGTCACAGAGCGATGACACATATGACAACCACTAGTCATCAGTTTCCCTCTCTGTGTCTCTCTATGGGTTAGTTTGGGCGTTGACCGCCTCCCCTTGCTCAATGCCGGAGTTGGAGTATCGTCGGCCACTCTAATAATGCAACCTCAACCGATGTCTGTTAATGATGAATCAATGTTCAGGACCACCTCCTTTGCACCAACAAATAAATGTTAGTACTTAAATTTTTTTAATCATATCGTATCTCCTCATACAACAGAACGACAGAAGGCTCTCACATGTTAACGACAGGGTGCCCATTATCTAGTTTCTACTGATTGGTAGCTGAATCATATTCTCCATTTCCTTATGCAGTGGAGCCCTGAGGGTTTCTTATGTAGGTTGCTTGGCCAGCTGACTACAGGCTGCACTAGGAGAATGAATCGAAACATAATAAAGTAGATCACCCAACTTGCCTCCCTCTTTTTTTAGAGATGTGTCAGCGAGTCCGACAACATAACCTTGTCCCTAAAGTCTTCCACCTATTTCTTCTTATGAGCGAGTTGCTTAACTCGCCTTTCCTTTTTGGGCCGCCTCCTTTCCACTGACCACTTTACACCCCCAAGGTTCTTCTCTCCCTCAGACTGGATCCCACCTTTCGGGTCTATTGTTCCCTAAGGCCTCTTCTCATCTTCCGTCTGACTCCCTCATTCCAGACACTTCTTGCTATCAAATTCCTCAGAGTAGAATCACGACGTATCAACTCTAAAGGCCTTTATTTTTATTTTCTCGCTAAGGGCATTCTCTGCAGGTCGCTCACCATAAAAGCCTTTTAAAATCGACCGATTAGGAGAAGCACTAGAAAGTAAATGCGGATAACAAAAAACACAAATCACACTCTATATATAGAGGTCATGAGTACATAAATCTAGGGAGTTCAATTATTAAAGTACTTATCAAAAAATAAATGATTTACTATTTGCACTTAATTATCCTATTCTTATTGCAGATATTACTTTCAAGTAGGGGAATTTAAAAATTAAAATATATAAATTAGAAATATGTCAGCACAAATCTCTTGGAAATCTTATGGATTAAGAGACATGAAAGTACGAGCAAGAATTACTAATAAAAGAAAGACCAAATGTCCCATCACCGAAAGATCAAAAGACTTGATTTACAAAATACAAATTTTTTGTGTCGGGCCCTGAAGCCGACTAGACGCAGGCAGTCCAAGCTAATGACCAAGATCTATCGAGCCAAAAGAACGCATCAACCCGACTCTTGCCCCAACATTACAAGTATTCTCATAAAAGCCTTCGATACTCTTCACTAGGAAGCCGAAGGTTTTACCATGACCATGATATAGTCTACAAACAACCCGGAGGACTTTTTGTCAAGGGGGTGAGCTAGTTTTTAGATTACGGTAATTCACCATCTATTGATAGCATAGTCTCATCCTTGTGATAAAAACTTGTCATCTAGGGGTCGATAATTGACATCTAGACCAAAGTAGCCAACCAGTGCTCAAGAAGACCGAGCCAAGTCTGGACGACCGAAGTTCAATATGAGCCAATCGACAGTCCCCAAATCAGCATAATAGGTTGAACGAGTATTGTCGGTCCAAGACTAGCTAATGTTAGCCGACCGAGCAATAGAGTAGTCGAGTCATTGGTTCATTCATGTAAATACCAAAAATATCCTATATCGCCCCCTATTAAAGCAGGGTTAATCATATAAATATGCATATTGTACCCCCATATCTATAAATATGATGATCATTTTTATAGTAAAGAATAATCGCATACAATTCTCTTATTATTGTTTGTTATTGTGCACTCTCTCTGTCTCTCCCTCTTATTCTACACTATTTTTGAGTGTGACTCTCATATAGATTTGGATTGAATACTGAAAGAGCTGTAACATTCTCTTGATTTAGTGATGCGACTTATCCTTTCATCAAATGCCATTGCTGAAGCCTAAATACAAAAAATGAAGCCAGGAGAAGGAGACGAGAACAATGACATGCATTTTTTCTTCTCTTCCCACGGGAAAATTTTTACATCAGGACTCCGCACGTTGAGCTACGTGCGGAGTCCAGTAACATCGCGTCACGTGACGTGTGTTAGAAAAAAAAAACATAATAACACAGAGAATATTCACCCCTGTGTTATCCATGTGTTATTTATGTGTTATTGTGTGTTATTCATGTATTATTCATGTGTTATTGTGTTATTATAACACCAGGAATATTCTTGAAGCAGAATAACACCTAAATAACACACAATAACACATGAATAACATGGAGGGAATATTCATTGTGTTATTCTGGCCGAATACTATTTTTTTTGCCACGGGCGCCACATGACGCGATTTTACAGGCCTCCGCACGTAGCTCTACGTGTGGAGTCTTGATGTAAAAAATTTTCCTTCCCACGAGATCCAGGTCGATGGAGATAGATGAAACGGAGATCAAAGTCGAGATGAAATAGTAGTATACTTGGTGTACCTAAAAAATTTTGTGGCATATAAATAAATAAAAACTTTTGGGACTTAAAATTGTTATCTCGAGATTAGTTTTCATTGTAAATCTCCCAAAAATAAAATGTAGGAAATAAATTGGACATTTAAAAAAGGAGGAAAACGGTCTTTATAGCAAGTCGGCCTTTGGACAAATTTATTACTTCTTTCACCTATTTTCTACATGGAGGGCACAGGATCTCCGAGATTTAATCACTCACGCCACCGACAGCACTGCTGCTTGGATTTCGGGGGCACTCTCGTAAATTTATGGAAACCAGATCCACACGTTCCACCTACGGGGAATATCGACGAACTCAAGCTGGCTCAATCGATCTCCTTTTTTTTAGGTTTTTTTTTTTTTTTTTTTTTTCCCTAAAACCAGTTTTTCAAATTCCAATATAGCCCTCCAATTATTGTTCTTATTTTTTTCATCCAGTTTCAACGGTGAGGGGACAGAAGGATAGCACATTGGAAGCTCGCCGACGAGCAGACCTATAAATGCGAGGCAGAAATGTGAATTTACTGTCCTGAGATCGTCCTTCTTCTCCGAGGGTCTTCATTCTTCCGAGTCAGATTTGTTGGCGGGGAAGGAGAGATCCGGGTAGGTACTACCACTCTGCACCAATTGTACTGTTTTTTCTTCTGATTGGAAGATTGGCGGCGCTTTTTGCTGGCTTCTGGCGTAGCATTATCTAATGGGAGTCAGGGTTATGCGTTTTATTCGACGAGAGTTTGGTGTATCGGAGCCGGAGCGTTTCTTGTGTTTCGCTTGTGTTTTACGCTTCATTTTGGCTTCTTAGTGACATCTTTTTATTATTTGAATTATATAATTTCTAGTTACGAGTTTGGTGATTTCTGTCCGAAGATATCTCATCCCTTTGTGCTCAGTTCTAGTTTGTTCCTCCTTTTTGTGTTTTCAGATTTGGTGCGTTTGGAATTACGCATGTGGAAGCTGTGGTGTTATTTGAGTGCACTTCTTTTCTTGAGTGGTATTTCAACGGGAAGATTGGGAATTGGGTTTATGTGGCTGTGCATATTGAGAGTCGCTGGCGGGATTGGTATCTTGTTCCTTAAAAAGACTTGGGGGCTATCTGGCAACGGATTTAGAGCAGAATTTAACCTAGATTTAGGCTAAATCTTGCAAGACGGTTAGTTTTTACAAATAAACCTCTGGATTTGATAAATCCGAATTTCACTGATTTTGAACGTAAATCAGGGAACGCACGCGAAGAAGCAGGAGGCGAGGAGGCGAGGAGGCGGCGAGGAGAAACACAACACGAACCTTCCTCTACGGTTTCGTGGTAGGAGCGGAGCGGAAGGGGGAGAGATATGGGAGTTTCGGTGTTTTTTGCATGCCATCCCATCATTGCCTTCCCAGGAAGCTCTAACCGCAACTGTATCTCGAGAGCTTCAGTGACGAGAGGGGAAGGGGAACCGCTACTGTATCTCGAAAGCATCGGTGACGAGAGGGGAAGGATAGGCCGGGGCGGGGGGGGGGGGGGGGGGGGGGGGGGGGCGGTGGTGGGGACGGGTGGTAATTTATCAATTTTTAATTTTTGAACTATTAGTTAATATGTAATTAATTTATCAAAATCTTTTTAATGCTCAATTTATTTAGTAAATAATTAATTATTGACTCGTATAACTAAAATAAAAAAATTAAATAAAATTTCATTAGACTTAATAATTAATTAATCAATATTTGCTATTAAATTTATTTTTCAACTAATAAATTTAAATCCTGAAATTAATTAATATTATTAATGTTAATAAGTTAACCTAATGAGTAATTAATGTAAAAAAATTACTTAAAAAATTAAATAATAAAATTCATGAACTAAGCAATGATTAATTATTATAAATTAAACGATTGATTAAAATTTTAATAAATGAATATAATAAAAATTAATTAATTTCCATCATAAAAATAAAATAATCAAAATCAAATTTTTTATGTATTTTAACAATCATAAAAAATCCCTACAGATGTTATCAAACAATTTAACAGTATTTAAGTGTATTTATTAAACCCATTTCAGGATTTAGTAAATCCTATTAACTTGAATCCCAGAAATTTCCATACAACCCCTTAACGTGGTTTCTATTGTCTTTTATTTGCCAACTATAAGGGGGTGTTTGGCTACATGAATCGAAGGCAAAATCTGGATTTAGCGTTAGTAGGACTTAGTAAATCTGGATTTATTAAATCCATCTCCTTATTGGAGTTATTAAATCCGGATTTAACATGAAAATCCAGATATTAAATCTGAAATTTCTTAAATCCATAGAACTTTATTTTATTTATGTTTGGCTGGATTTACTAAATCCAATGGATAAATCCTATTAATATGGCGCTACCGAACACCCCATTAGGAATATATTTTCTATATTGAGATTCTTATAGCAAATTTTTTATTATGTGATGTGTGAGTCTAGCTTTATAGACAAAGAACTATAATCTTATATACGATTAAAATTTAGCCTGCTTTATGAAGTATCTACTTGTCAATGTTCATTTGATTGTATTTTTTATTTTCCTGATCTTGTTGTTCACTTTAGATTTGGATAGATGATGTTATGGATTTTGCTTTTACCCATGAATAAATAGCAATTTTTATCTTATATTCCTCTTTGTTACGCTGAGGAAGCTAAAGATTCTTGGATTTGATTTATGACTATGTATTCAATCAACATAATTTACTTTTTAATGCTGTGGTACTCCTGAATCCAGGGTTTAGATCTTGATCTTGGAAGTTGCATTTGCTATAAAACTAGAACAACTTGACAAAACTCTACATTTTGTACTAGCATCCGATTGATAACTGTAGAAATTGTTCTTGAAGGTTGTTTTAACTTGAGCATTTGCTCATCCCGATGCCCTATTTTAGCAACCCTCAATGGATGATGGTTACCTATGAGTCAACGACCTGACAGTCTTATTTCAACAATATTATTTATTGATTAGCTTACTTTGATCAGTAAATATTGCAATTACGAATCAAAATGTCATTTTTTTAATCTAATCTTGTTGATCTTTAAGTTACTTTATTGAATGCAATGGCCTCAAGGTTTATTTTTTAGTTCAATTATTGCTATTTTCCGGTTAGATCCAACATATTACATAACAAAATTTTTCTATCCAATTTTTAATCCTCTTGAATGCATGCAATCTCGATTTTGCTTTCATCTATCTGTTCTCTTTTTCTTTTTTATTCTTTTTTTTTTTAAACAATTATTTACTTTTGTTGACTGCATGCTTGTTCTGGAGTACCCTTTTTTGATTTGGATTCTTTTTCTAGTTTACGCTTTAACAGTTTCATACTTGAACATAACTCATGTTTGTTGCAATGCATATTTTTGCCATCTTTAAGATCCATGATTTTCTTTCAAAAGCACAGTGCGTCATCCAAAGGGTTTTACAAGTTTTTTATTAGTGTCATTAGGTCAATTGGTTGTTCCTTTTTATTTGCGATAGGTAGGCCTTGGGTTTGAATTCTCCCAACCTAAAAGAAAAAATGGGTTTAATCCATTTTTTTCAAGTAGCCTTCACATGTTTTTGGTGGCTCTGCTACTTGCACTTAAGTTGTAGAGAGCATGAATTTATTTTTGCTTTTAACAATAGATTTAGCTCATTTGTATTAATTAAAAGATTATTTTGAATTTATTTTATGTTCATTGGCTGTTTTGTAGGCCGTTGGAGCATATACAAGATGAAGAGTAAAGATGGAAAGCTTGGAAATAAAGCTGAAAAAAATTTCAGGGCAATTCCTATGGTTTTAATATGTGTCATTTTATGTGGTTTTTCATTCTACCTTGGAGGCATATTTTCTTCAGAGAAAAGCAGTATCATCTCAAGTGATTCAATGCCAACAACAGTAAATCGTAAAGATAATTCACTCTATTCTCTTAAAATTGAGCCTATTACTTTCTTGGATTGTGGAATTGACTACCAAGATTACACTCCATGCACGGATCCAAAGGTAATTTAGAATCGGTGCATATATTCTTTTTTTTAAGTAAGATTGGATGACAGAAAGCCTCTGTAAAATATTTAGGATTCATTAAAAGAGCTTATGCCAATTCTATCTTTCTTGGTGATTGCTTGAAATTTTGAAAAGTTGGTGAAATTGAATAACTAGACTTGTTTATAATGTCTTTTTGTCAAGAAGGAATGGCTTAAAATGAGGACTCTCCAACTAACATGCTAAAATTTTAGGCACCTCATATTGAGCATCTCTCTGACCTCCTTTATAGCTTTTTCCCATTGTCATTATTTATAATAGTAAATTTAATAATTTAATCCTTATTTCTATGCTTATAAAAAAATTAAGATGATGTTCTTATGACAGCCCAATCTCTCACCCATCAAGATATCGTCCGTTTTCACCTAGTTGCCTCACAGTTTTGCCCCCATGGTGTAACTTCCTAGAAGGTTACCTATCTTGGGAGTGCTCCGGGAGTACGCTTAACATTGGAGTTTCTAATGAAATTCCAACGTTACACCAAAAGTCACCTTGAAGTTTAAGAGTTCAGCTTCATTCTACTTAAGGTGTTTCACAATGTCTCCCGTTTAAGTATTTGACAACCTCATCAGTGTTCTATACTTAGAATCATCCGCCAGACATATCTGATTCTAACCCTATAGATTTAAGAGGTGGCTCTTCCCATGTAGCATTTTATCTCATCCAGGATTCAAAGTGATAGCTCCCATGGCTTAGCACTTTGTTCTATATGACACTTAGTTCCCATCTTCCGTCCAGTGTAATGTTCTGATATCACTTGTGACAGTCGGAACTCTCACCCATGAAGGTATTGTTCACTTTAGTCTGGTGGCTCATGTATAACCTCTCAGAAAGTCACCCATCCTGGGAGTGCTCCAGAACGAGCATACATAACTTTAGAGTTTCTGATAAAATTCTATCATTACATCAAAAAGTACATGTTTAAGAGTTCTACTTCATTCTACTTAAGATGTTTCGCAGTTATGCCTATGCCTATTTGAGCCCACAATATCCATATTCACATGTTCATGTGCTTGTCATCTTATTCATGCATAGTAAACCATTTTTGCTAACATGTCCGACAAAGTGGAACTACTATTTGGTTCTAAGTAGTTTCCTTCACTATTTATAGAGATGGCGAAGATATGGTAATTATAGACTCAGCTTCATGGAGCGCCATTGCCCGGCAATTAGTGAAAGGAAAGAGTGCCTAGTGCCTCCACCAATCGGTTATAAAGTTCCAATCAGATGGCCGCAAAGCAAAAAAGAATGTTGGTATAGGTATGGCTTTATTATATTTTATTTATTCTTCAACCTTAGAGATGCATTGGATGTCTTTCAAAGGTCATATCTCTTTCGTTTTCAAATTTAACAAATATGCATATAAAATATTTCCATTTAATGTACATGTTTCAGAAACGTGCCATATGATTGGATAAACAATCAGAAATCAAATCAACACTGGCTAATAAAAGATGGTGAGAAGTTTCTCTTCCCTGGTGGAGGTACTATGTTTCCCAATGGGGTTAGTGAGTATGTTGACTTGATGGAAAATTTGATTCCTGAAATGAAGGATGGGACAATCCGAACTGCCATTGATACCGGTTGTGGGGTGAGTATTTTGCCAAAGTATTTTCTATGATGCCATTATTTTTTAAGATTAGAATGCATCCCATGCTCTTCAAAATTGAGTGTTAGTATTTAATTTGTTTATTATTAATGTCATACTGGTGCTCTATGGTTCAATAGAATGAGAAACAAAATTTATAATACTGCAGTTCATGCTCTTTTGTTTTTATTCCTGCAAATTTTTTGCTGTTTTTATTTTTTTGAAGATATATTCAATGTCTAGTGCAGTGTTATTAAAACTACCACGTGAATGAAATGATGGTTTACTTGTTGGGGTAAGACCTATCATCTCTAGTAGCAAACATGATGCATTATATCATGATGCCAATGATTCAAGTAATTTATTTTTTATTA
Source organism: Papilionanthe hookeriana x Papilionanthe teres (assembly GCA_022702705.1). NCBI lineage: Eukaryota > Viridiplantae > Streptophyta > Magnoliopsida > Asparagales > Orchidaceae > Papilionanthe > Papilionanthe hookeriana x Papilionanthe teres. The sequence goes on along the minus strand of CM040424.1, from coordinate 39,806,128 downwards.
AATTTCAACAACACTGACTATTTGGTTGAGCTATTTAATTGGATAAATAGTAGCATATTTTATTTTTTATGTTTTTGGTTTGCTCGAATAGCCAAGAAACTCATTCAACGGCTATCCAACAGACAAATTTTGTGATCCTACATGTAAGCACTTTCAATTCCCTTCTCATTTTTCAGTCGTTGCCAGTTGTCTATTTTATTGGAAAGGGTGGCTTGCAATCCATAGAGTTGCTTAAATATGCCAATGATATATGATAGCATCTATGCTATTCTTCAAGTTAGCATCTTTTTCATTCTTCATTTGATCTTGATTGAATTATAAATGGAAGCCGTTTTCATTTCGCTCATAAAATTTTGAGCTAGAAGAGTTATTTTACACATTTTATCATCGTCCTCTTGTTGGCGAAAAATGCAGGTGTGGGAGAAAGTTATTGTAGATGAGGCCAGAAAAAAATAGAAAATAAAGGAAAAAGGTCAATGTGCTTTGACAAACTTGCCTATGTCCATGCATAAGTGGTATATTTTATGTCTAGATATAAGTACAAAAGCACCTTCAAATGCTTTCTCTCATCTCACTAATATTTCCATTATCTCTGTTTATTCTTTCTCCTCTTATACTCTCCTTTCTAGTCAATCCTCATCTTAAAAAGCAAATGAAACCCAAAACACTACTCCAAGAAAGGTTCAGTATATTACCTTTAACTTTCCTTTGTAACCAAAAAGTTGACCTAGCCATCAGTTTTACACAGTGGTCATTTTCTTTTATACAACCATCTCTTGACAGTGACTAGCTAGATTGCTCCACCATTGATGATCTTGTCACTGGTGCTTCTTGCATCAATGTTATTGGCCTCATTTCAAGCTTTAGCCTCTAGCACTAACCAAACTTTTTAAATCATGCTACTGAGTTTTCAAGCTACTTGAATTCGTGTCAATCCATGTTATCCTCATTATTGATAATTGATGTACTCTCTTATCGTTGCCATCCACCACCATGAATCTTCTTTGATAAACCTCTTCACCATGAGGGACTCTATGGCTACTGATTCCCCTGCTTTTGGAACTTCACGTTATTGACCAGCATTGTGACTGGTCAAGTTGTTTAATTGGCCATTTATAGTCTCACTTCTTGTCTACCGCTCCGATTATTCTGGGAAGATCCTTTTCATTGTCTACAGCAAGTAGCCATATACTAGAGGAATTAAGATGATATATAATGCAACTGGTGAAATGAATGCTATTTTGTAGGAATAATAAGTTGTGGAGATATAACAAATCAATTAAAACTATGTGTCGTAGTTTCAAGGGTAAGTTTTGATCAAACTTTGATTAGAGTCGTCTCAGACTTAATACATAGGCTTTTGAACTTGAATCTACTTTGTTGGGTGAATGGGCCATCTATTGTCTTACTTAACTCTCTCACCGAGTGCTCTGAGAAATTCCTTCTCATTATGTAATAGAGGAATCGAGAGGAGACATGTTGCAACCAATGCCTTAAATGCCATTTTGCAGGAATAATAAATCATGGAGATATAACAAATCAGTTAAAAATTTGTGGCAACTTTTAAGAGTAAGTTTTGATTAATGTGTGACTAAGGTTATCTCAGATTTTAATATAGGGACTTTCGACTTTGAATCTAGTTTGTTTGGGGAATCTGCATCTTAGATCTTAACGCCTTTCATAGTAATACAGTCGTAAGATGTATGAAGGTTCACATCTTAACAATCTAAATAAAGGCTATTTTGCCCCGTCAATTGAAATGAAAAACAATCAGGTGATGTATGCAGAAATTAGGAAAGCCTTGTACATCAACAGTTGGAGTGGTTATTCTTGAGAATTATTCTTAACTGAGTTATATTCTTATGTAGATGAACTCTATCTGAAACTAGCATGATGCTTTAATTAATTTCTTATTGCCCTTTTGGTTTGTGCATGACTTCTAATCACGTTATAATTTGTCAAACTGCAGCAAGACAACATGAAAATATTGCGTTATGTTGCTTTCTTCTATCACCTCATTCACAATCAAAATGTTTTACTTTTTGTAGGTTGCAAGTTGGGGTGGTGATTTATTGGACCGAGGAATTTTGACTCTTTCGCTTGCACCCAGAGACAATCATGAAGCACAAGTGCAATTTGCCCTTGAACGTGGCATTCCAGCTATTTTAGGGATTATATCTACACAACGGCTTCCTTTTCCATCCAATGCTTTTGATATTGCTCACTGCTCCAGATGTCTCATCCCATGGACAGAATTTGGTAATTTTCTTCTTGTATTTTTCTTATATGTTGAAATTGAGCACTACTGTCCATTTAGAATGTTGAGAAGTTAGTTTTTGTTATTAGAAATCAAGTATAATCTTAAGCTTCTTTGTTTTTTGAATTTTTATAATTTTTGATGCTCATAATCTGAACCTAATGGTCAAGCATTTGTTTTAAATTAAATGTTTCGTACATGTTTCCTCGTCTTTTGACTGATAAACTTAATGTGGTTATTCTTTTCAATTGTTCAAGTACTTCAACATTGTGATTTTAGTATCATTTATATTTTGTAATTGGATGCTTGGCATGAGATAGAAATATTAATTTCTTGTACAGCGCCAGATCATTTCCTCACGGGCATACCTTATTAACATGTATTTTTCTCATCCATGACTAATGTTTTTTTTTTTCACTAGGGCATTTTATATTAAAAATACATTTCTTAGTTTATAGATATATTTTTTAACGTGCGATAATCAGTAGCTTATGAAATATCTATAAGCATGCTAGGTTATAATATGCTAGTCAGTATTAGCATTATATGTTTTTTCTTATGTTTTGGAGAAGGGAAGGATCGTAATTGTTATTCAGATCAGAAGATCATCTTTTTTAAGCGACAATAATATAATTTTGTTTGACAGCAGCTTGTTTCATGTATTAAGTACTTCAAATCTGACAATTATGGTTGCAGGTGGGCTGTATCTTTTAGAAATACACAGAATTCTCAGACCTGGGGGATTCTGGGTGCTCTCTGGACCTCCAGTTAATTATCAGAATCGATGGCGAGGATGGAACACAACAATAGAGGAGCAGAAAGCGGATTTTAACAGTTTAAAAAAGTTGCTGACAAGCATGTGCTTCAAATTGTATAATATGAAGGATGACATCGCTGTGTGGCAAAAGTCTACAGATGATAATTGCTACAATAATCTAACTCCATCTTCCTATCCTCCGAAGTGTGAAGACAGTAGGGATCCTGATTCAGCATGGTACATTCCACTGCGGCCTTGCATAATTATCCCTAACCCGGAATTGAAGAAACTGGACTTAAAATCTACTCCAAAATGGCCTGAACGTTTAAATGTGGCTCCTGATCGTCTTTCATTGATACCAGGTGGACATAATGTATTCAAGCATGATCAATCAAAATGGAAAATTAGAGTGAAGCACTACCAGAAATTGCTTCGATCTTTGGTTAGTGATAATATTAGAAATGTAATGGATATGAATACACTTTATGGGGGATTTGCAGCTGCGCTCATTAAATCACCGTTATGGGTAATGAATGTTGTGTCAACCTATGGTGCGAATTCTCTTGGTGTTATCTATGACAGGGGTTTGATTGGTACCTTTCATGACTGGTGAGTGACTTCTAGCCATTGATGGTTCATTCTATAAATTTTCTGGTTTTCCTAGGACAAATTCTCATAATATGAACTGTTGGATGGTAACCTGAAAGCCACATTTCATTTGATCGACATTTTAGAATGGCAAATAAAATGGATAATAAACTTCCACATCATTTATGCGTCATCCTTATTTCTGGAGCTTTGGGAATGCATACTTAAACTAAGTTTTGTAGCTTAGTATGGATGTTGCTTTAGTTGCAAAGGCAATCACTAAGTGCCGTTTGGGATCACTAACACGATTTGGCCTAATATCTTAGAATTAACCAAGTCAGGGACTACGGTCCGACGGTATTAAGTTTTAATTTACTTTCTATAGACTTTTAGAACTTCCAATATATATAAAAGAGTCACTAAGAAATAATAAAATGTACTACACATAAATCAAAACATTCAAAAATAGCAACATAGTCTGTAGACAATATCTTAAACCACGATACAGCAGTATATCACTACACAAATGAAAATAGTATAAAAAGAAAACTACAATTACATAACATGATACCTATTAGTTGTAGTCTTTCTCCTGTAAATTAAAAACTAAGTGTCTCTCGTCAAACATATCAATTTAAAGTTTTTTCTTTTCCAGACAGAAACAATTAAATTTAATTGTAAGTTTTTACTACTTAGTGAGCAATTATGATCTTATTATACATTAAATTCATATGCTAATGTTATGCATGAATGATCAAAATAAATATAGTTCATTACTTAATAAATTTAAAAAAGTTCATTTTAAATTTAACCCTTATCAGTTCAATATATATACTTACACTTTTTAACCTCTATAATAAGTCATGTAAGGATTATTGTCACACTCAAAAAGTATTTTCAAAATTCTACTCATAGGTACCCTAACAAATTTGCACTCTATACCGTGCTTGGTCTCTTAACCCATGCACGTGAGCTTAAACTCCTCCGGTAGGAAACGACTCCTCTTCCTCTATTGCTTCACATGGTAGCATCGCACGAAGCTGCCTCTTTCTCCTTCCTTCTTCTGCTTTGATTCCTCCTTCGGTTAGGGCTCGACACGACAGTGACATCGCACTTGAGGTTTGATTATCTCATGTGCTCGAACCTTCCCGCAGAGCATTCCTCTTCTCCTCTTCTTCTTTGTCGATTAAGAAAGAAGTAAGAAGGCTTGTTGGGGCTCCTGTTTCGACTCTCATACGCCTCTCCTCTCCTCCAACCCTTCGTCTTCTCTTCTCCATCATACACAAAGCTCTTGGGGTCAATCTCCTACAAGAGGGTTTAAATTCTTGGTATGAGAATAAGACGACAAAACCTCCTTCCTTTTCCCACTCTTGCTCTCCTGGTCTAATCGTCTACATCCCTTTGGTTCAAAGGAGGTACTTGTCTCTTAAGGAAAATCGCGCAAACGGTCATGCATTTTTAAAATTTCTTTTCCTTATTTATTTTATATTACTATTATTATTATATTAAAAATCCAGTTATTACAATCACTTTCTATTTTTTATTTTTAATTTGTTTTTTTATGAAACAAAATTTTTTTTGCTATTTAATTTAAGATAAAATTTAAAAACACTTAAAACAACCAAAACTTATTTTGAGTTTTTTATAAACATATTATTTTGTTGTTAGAAACAAAAAATAAAAACACGTAAAAAATGCTCTAAACAAATAAATTTTTAAAAATAAATGAAAAAAATAAAGATAAAAACAAAAAACAAAATTATCCCATACAAGCCCTAAATATACAGAAAAGAAAAACCGAAACTAAATTTGTACATTTTACAAAAAAGAACACTAAGCAGTGTTTGAAATGCTTCGCATACGGATGCGTTTCAATTTTCTTCAAACTTGTTTTATGAAATTCTGATAATTGGGAATTTGCCTTATTTTCTTATTCCAGGTGCGAGCCTTTCTCAACATACCCTCGAACATATGACCTTTTGCATCTTGATGGCTTATTTACTGCTGAAAGTCATAGGTGAGTTAATTCTCATCTTTTTTTCTTTTGTTACTTGATAGCTTGCAGCAGAAATATTTGTGGGAAAATTTAATAGATTTGGCATGCTTGGTTGGGTTTACTATTAGACACATCCTTTGATATGCTGCGTTTCTGTTAATGTTTGCAAGGGATCTGACATAAGGTGGTAGCTTGGGGTTTCTAGAAGCCCAAAGCACTTTCAAATTTTAGGGAATATGGAAGTTTAACCTTTTGTTGTGATTTTATAAATGGCATGGGTGTTGGTTCCATGGACAGTATCCATGTTTTCATTAAGAAGCGTAGTCCTTTGGCTTTGTTTGCATAAAGTGATATTTCGGATGCTAATATGATTATAAAGGAGACCTGAGGGGGCATATGATAAGATCTTAATATGGCATGTTTAAGGAATTAGAGTTTATTAATGCAAACTAGGATGAGGTGCTTTGTGAGACCAAAAAAATTCACAGTCCGGAAGTTGCCAACTCTCAACTTTAGTAAAGATTAATCACTTGTAGTAAAAAAAGAAAACATATTTATTTTATGCCAAAAAAAATAGAGCAGTTACAAAAATATGAAGGAAGATTTACATGCATAGCACTCAATTCTCACGGACATATATATCTAACACCTAAACATCAATTTTTGCATACATGCCACCTTCCATAAGTTGTATATCACTTTTTAAATGTTAAAGTGGCGTATTTTTTATGTGATATGAAAGATTTGGGCGGTATAAATGTAAAAATTAAAGTTTAGGTGTTAGAGATATACATATATAAGAATTGGGTGGTATGCGCATAAACGCCCCAGATAGGAACCATTACAAGAAGATCAAGGGTATATAAAATTTCAGTATTTATCAAAATTCACACCTAAAAAAGAAAAAATCCAGCAAACATCATAATTGAAAATGTTATTAAATCAGTCACACAATGTGGTCACTAACAAATTAATTGTAAGAAAAAATGATAATTGAAGATCTAAGTCTTATATAGATGATAGAGAACACCACTGGAAGTTGTCTGAGAGGAATCAAGACAACTTCCATAGAAATTTGGGCAGAAGTAATAGATTTTATTCAATCGATATCAAGTCAAAGTAATATAAATTAAAATACATAAAGATAAACACCTACAATTCGAGGAGTAGGCAATCTCCCTCAAACCCTATACCTAAGACTCAGGACATAATCTCATAGCATACCTAACCCTAAGAATAATAAAGCCTATTTGTACCACAAAATAATAGTTAATAAAAGTTACTTCTCTCCCAAAAAGAAACTTTGTCCTCAAAGTGAATAAAAAAGAAACTATTGCTCGATCAAGTTGGGTGGCTCCCACTCAGAAACTAATACGATTCTAGCTCTCGCCGTAAGCTCTTGATTAAAATAAGTGATTAGTCGTTGACACTGCATGAGGACAGAGTCAAATTCATAGCCTAAAGCATCCGCCTCTATAATGAAAGGTTAGCTAAATCCTGTAACTCCAACACTAGTTCACTCAACATGGTCTTCCTTAAGTTTTTAAAAGTATGGGTTGCCGCTTTCCTGCATTGAAAATTATCCATTTTCAATCTCTTTAAATAACTATAGAATCGAATTACAACATTCACGAACTTCCGGTAATGTCCTAAAAGTCTCAAAAATTTTCTTAAATCCTTCCAGGTCTTAGGTAATGGCCACTCTAACATAGCCACCGCCTTCAGTGGCTCTGTTGCCACCAAAGTATTGCACAAACTAGGGTCACCGTGAAGGACCACCATCTTATCTCCTTGCTGAAACTCCATGGTTAAGAATTTCCAATTTGTGTAGGTCTCCTATAAGGATTTGAACCATTTCACACCCAATATCACACAAGTGTTTCCAAAATGATACTGGATTGCAATTTTATCTACCCAAGCTATTTTATGAAGTTGTAGGTGTGCTTCAACATTTCAGCTTCATTTATTTGATGGCTTACTTTGCTGCAACATTCATATAACTTTATTAAAAATGAGTTTAAATAGTTTTTCATTATGTCCTTAGTACATTTGAATTCAGATTTAACCTTAGGTGAGGTAATTATGCAGCGATGAAACTTAAGCAGTGTTTTCTATCAAAGCATTTTTGTCATTCTCATTACTTTTTAGCATTAATATGTAGGTTCTTGCTAGGACATTCACTTGTAAAGTGACTCATTTGGTGACATTTAGATTAATTCAAAGAAAAAAAGAAAAAGGGTTATGATGCCAGAACTATTGATTTTCCTTCGGAATCTTTATTGAGGTTAGTGTTATTAAATTTAGATGCAATTGTTTGAGTTTGATTAAGTTGGAAAAAGTAGGGTGTTCATAATATTTAAGAAATTCTTTAAGGTGCAAGAAATGTTCGTGATTATTATTTGAAATCTTAAACAACATGTGAAACCTGCCCATGTGAATCAAAGTTATGTGGTGTCATCATAAGTTTAGATTTTTAGCTAAACATAGACATCTAAAACATCCTTCCATTTATCCTCCTAAATATGGAAAGTGAACAACAATTCTTCAAACTTGTTCTTGCATCTACATTATTTGTTATTTATTTTTATAAGTTCATTGAAGTCTATCTTGGTAGGGTAAACATTGTTTTTTCTTAACTTAAATCTTATATTCGCCAAGTAGTGGTAAGTTTTAATCCTGATTTTTTCTGCCTCTCCATACCCATCCTACATTTCTACACAATCTTTACCTCTCACTCACCAAATATTGTATCCAATTTAAATAGTTATATCCATTTTCCAGATACCAAAAGTTCTAGGATTTATTCTCCCACAGAAGGTCAACTCATCTACTTTTTTAATTTTGCTTTTTTCAATATCATATGTTGTTGTCTATAGTTGTGATAATATTTATTTGCATACTATCTATGACTTATATTTTGGTTATTTCCTTATTGGTGATATTCTTGTCTCCTAACTATTTTGTAAATTATTTTTTCATTATTGTGGGTGAAATTGCTTAGCTTTAATACTGCTGTCTATCTGTATCTTTTTTTTTTATTATATTTTTTATTTCAATGCTCATTTGATTTTTGTTAGAAACACCTTCAAATGCTTATGCAGCGTAATTAAAATATCATCCTTTTTGTGATTTATTAACTGAATCTGATAATTTATAGAACTTTGATTGATTTGTTGATGCAATCTAAAGCTTTGATACCATTTTAAGTAAGGATAGAAGCTTATCCTATATATTTTATAAGGCAGCACAAGGCTAATTATAATGTTTTAAGATAAAAAAATTTAAAGGGACAAACCCTTGATACTAGAGCTAGGTGGAAGTGTGACTGATGATTTTCTATGGAATAAGCGACAATGTTAGTAACTTTGATTGAGCCAATGATTTCATGTTTGGGTGTTGAGACATGAATCATTAGGCCAAAGCCCAATTCATCATGCTCTGATAATAAATTTTAAACGCTCTAACACCAATTTAAAGTAGGATGTATAGGCAGGGTCTAGGGTTCACCAACAAAATGTAAGATTAAATTTACAATAAAACACACAAAGACAATTTGTATGTTGCGACCTCTTAAACAAAGTTTAGTCATATTTAATGTAAAAATAAAATATATTCTTATCTTATTTCATATAAAAATGTAATAATTGGTATAATCTAAATTCCTCATAAGATAACATTATGCAAATACATAATTTACCAAATGATCAAGGTTCACACTAAAAGGAAATCTAACATTTATCACAATTAACTAAACTTTAATCATACATGTGAAAGCCCAAAAGATGGGTGAATCTCTCAGGTTTCATCTTGATCAGTGACGAGCTCAATCAGACTTTCTAATTTGTCTTATCAATGTAACTCGCTCGAGTTAGGAAGACTTTCCTTGTAGAATACTTGCTTAGGGTCCTGGGGTTTTGTTCTGATCTAGAAAATAAGGTCTGGTTGAGCTCGTCACTGATCACACCAAAAGGAACACTGAAAGATTCTCCCATCTTTTGGGCTTTCACATGCAGAAATTTTGAACCTGATCATGGCATGCATGTGTTATATAGAAAATGAGTATTTATTTATTTATTTATTGCAGTGTCCAAAAATCAGTAAGGGGTTCAATTGTGTATGAAAGGACACCTGCATTATTTTGAACTTCTTACAAGAATGTATAAAATACAAAAAGCTTTTTTCTCTAGATCTCTTTTTCCTTCCTCTTCATTCACTCTAATTTCGTTCTCATCATCAATTCTATCTCGCAAATTCAGTTAGTAGGGCTTTTGTGTCAGCACATTCGGACTAACATTTTCTTAGGTGTAGTGAGCATAAGCTGCTGTCAATGATAAAAAAAAGTTACTTTGAAAAGCTGATCACTTCAATTCGAAAACTATTAGTGTAGATCTTGCCTTTTCACTTGCTTGAACTTGCAGCCTTGCTTTGTCATTGCTTTGCCACTATCGGCGGACAGTCTTACAATTTCACCATCGATTCATCACCTAATATTTCTTCATGAGCGAAAATGTAGTTCCTGGTAGGTCTTTTGTAATCAACTCTATTCTTACAAAGCCAACACTTTCTCATTCTGGAAATTGGCTCCCAGCTCCCATATGTGGGTATTTATATGTCTGGGGCATCTCAAGCTTGAACCAAATAAATTCAAAATGAATTTGTATTTTGAATTTCTTTCTATGAAATGTTATATGCCAATAGTTTTGATTGGTGGGACTCCAGCTGGAACTATTGCAGTATCAACCGTTATGACTGCTACAGGTATGTTTTGAACAAATATTAAACACAGGATGCATCTATTATCTTATGACCCTACATACTCTAGATAATGGTTCTCTAAATTTCCATGCACCTTTTTATATGCACTCGCAGAGAGTTTACTCTCTCCTTTTCTTTGTATCCTGAGGTAAATTGCTTTATTTATTTATTTATTTTTATTTACTGAGGGCAACAATACCTTCCAAATTCACTGAAGCTTAACTGGGTGCACATACTGACAGAGTGGCTGCTGTTTCTTTCAGGTGTGAAATGAAGTATGTGCTCATAGAGATGGATAGGATACTTCGTCCCAGTGGTTATGTTATTATTAGGGAATCACGCTACTTTATACATGCCATTTCTACAATGGCAAGAGGAATGAAATGGCGTTGTGAGATTAAAGATACAGAATATGGTGCGGGCAATGAGAAGCTTTTGATTTGCCAGAAGATGCTCTGGTACTCAAAAATCAGCGAGGATTGACTTACAGTCACATCTACAGAAAGGAAGCAATCGTTAGAAGTTACATTTTATATTTACTTTAACAAATCACAGTAAAAATCAGGGATTTATGATTATTTGCTCCGGCTTGTTTCTTGATTTCTCCCAGAAAAGTCTGCTGCTTTTTCAGGAAGCCGAGAGCAGGCGAACAGAATAATAGGATCATTACTTATAATGTTCAGTTATTCTTTATTATGGGTCATCGGCATAAGCCTTAAGTTTATTAGATAGTTTGGAGAAATTGGCTCTGCCAAACTTTATGCTATATATGTTACTTTGGGTCGATGGTTAAAGTCGAATGAGTGAGATTTTGTTATAAAGCAATTGTAACATTTATACGTATTTTTATATTGATGAATTTGTGGAATAACCGTTCCTTGAATTCTAGTGAATTGTGTAAATTGGTATACAATCACGAGTTCCAATACTTGCCATTTTTATTGCCAAATAACGTGACTGTTGTTTGATACTCGGATGTTGGTCCAACATTGAAGGACATGTTTATTTGTCGAATTTAATTGGAAGTAATATTCCTACTTATTTTGTCAGTTTGTAAGCGTTGCTCACTAAAATATTTACGATGATAGATGTAGAGATGGCAATCTGCAACATAAAAAAGAAAAATTAAGGTTGAAAAAATGCCTACTTAATAATAATAATTATATATCCACAATATTTTTATTGTTATTGTGAGAGTTGAATGGTAATTGATGTCGTTATCCCCTTAATTAGAGGGGATGCTAGCGAAGAACATAGGTTTATCGATATATTAATGGGACTTTTTGGTCATTTCTTATCAGAAGTAGATGATTGGATGGTTTGAATCAAATCCTTCTGGGTTGAATGTGTTTTGTTAAACTTCCAAGAGCGATCCCAAGTTCATTATATTCATCTCATTATAATGTTTGTTTCGATTATAAGCCTGATATTTTTGAATTATGTATATTCCATTTGACAACCGCAATAATTTTGTATTATGCATTTGGATGGTTGATTTAGGCTTATTTGGTCAAGTCTAAATGCCCTTAATATTGCTGGGGATTGAGTTACATTAATTCGATTACAAATTCATTGAGAATAGAATTTAAATGCTCTTACACTTAATTTTTGAAGCTTTTAATCTAATCGCTATTCGCTAATGCCATTTAAAATTTGCATTGAAATATTTGCTTGATGAAATGAAGTTTTCTGCAAGGCTTTTGAGTTGCAACCCAATCTTTTTAATATCAAAATTTGTGTTTGAATATATCTAACGTATCAAAATATTTTTGGCATAAAGTCACAAGTTCAAAGAAATCCTTATTTTAGACCACCATATAGGTGTTACGATAGATTTTGCTTCTGAGCATAAACCAAGTAATTCCTTCTTGATTTATCCTTAAAAGTTAATTTTTTTCTATTATACAGTTTATCCAAAAAAAAAAAAGAGGTCAAATTTAATTTTTTTTTTAAATGTCTCAAAAAACTAACCATATGTCCAAAAAAAAAAAAAAAAGGTGTAAGCATTAATTTTTTTAAGATGTTTGAAAAGCTCACCATATGCTTTGTTTGGGTTTGAAAATGTCAAGAATTAATATGAAATTTTGAAATATGATTTTAAGGTCCCAAAATGCTGCAAAATAACAAAATATCTTTTTCAATAAAATCTTCGACTACCAATCCTTTGTTTTTGTTTGTATTTAAGGGTGCTTTTGGGGTGGCTATAACTATTTCAATAAGCAATTGTAAAGCTGTTTTTAGAATAAACTTATATTAGAAAATAATTGATTATAAAGCAGTGTGGTTGTTTGGATGATCTGCTATGCTACAACTATTTCTAAGAAAAAAATATTGTAATGTTATTATGAAAAATTGTAAGCTATAAGTATGTAGTTTTAGAAATATTTCAAACAAAACGATAAAAAATAAATTGTAGCAATTCAATAACCAAACACATATAAGTGACATAACCAAACACTCCCAAACACACACATAAGGAGTGCTCCATAAGCTGCTCATGCTCATTAACTCACATTTCGACATACTAAAGAAATTAAATAAATCCGAGAAACTCACATAGATGCCAAAACCAAACACACACAGAATGAACAGAGCTTATAATCCTCCATGCTTATCATATCATATTTCAGCATTCAACAACATAATAGAAACTGGCCCCACAACATACGAGAGGGAAATTATGAAATGCATTAAGCCTAATAAAAAAATAAAATAAAATAAAATAAAAACAAGAACATGAAGACAAAAGATGAAAGAATGACCCGGCCCACAATTACACAGATATTTGTATTCCAAATGATTGTAAAAAACTTGACCCATTTATATTTTAGCGGCTAGTGTGAACAAATAAAATGATTTAAAAAATAGATAATAAGCTTTTACACTAGCGGTACTATGCAAGTATACGTATCGTTCAAGTAATAAAGAGATTTCTTTAAAAACCAAAATATCTATCTCATGGAGAAAGCTGTAACTTCTATAATGACTTAGAAAGATTTCTATTAAAACGACAATCACAACTTATAGGAGAAGAATGTCAAAGTATTTTAAAAAGATTAAAACTAAATGTATGCAAGATTTAATTTTAAACAAAATTAAAATGCAGAAATTATAAACTAATTAAATGTAGAAAAGTTCAAATTATTTAAAGAATCTTTCCCCTTCCAATTAATTCGTAATCAGTGTTGGAATCAAAAGTTTAAAGGTTTAAATATTGTATAGTGACAAATAGGAGCATACATATTTTTTACCCCTTCCGAGCATAAAAACATTGACTAATCTAAAGTAAGTTTTAGCTTGTGTGGTAGTGCTGAGTAGATTCTAGCCAGCCACTTCTAGATTACCCACCGTGCCCACTCAATAGGACATACCGAGGACCCTTAGTTCCAGCATTAGACCAAATTGGTAAATGATCTAGCCTATCACTCTAGAAACACTAATTCTAAGTCCATCATAACTAATCTCCCTTTCTACTTGCACTCTCCTTATATTTTGGTTCCTCTCATCATAAGGTTAGTGTGGTACTCACTAGTTAGGTGAAATCATAGCCCTTCCGGGTCATTATGTTTCACAATGACTTTTAACATTACAAATGATCGTAAGTAAAGTAAATGAAGAACCAATGAAAATACCATCACAACTTATGAAATAAAAGAAGTTTTAAACAAGTTACATTCTCCACATGATTACTTTTTATTACAAGGAGAAAGTAAAGAAAACTACTCAGAATTCATGGGATAACACAACAAAACATGATTTATATTAAAATCCAAAACTTATACAAATACAAGTAGTTATCTTAGACTCTTCCCTAAGCAATTCCTGAAGTTTCTTTCAAAATATCTCTAAACTTTTCTTACACAATCAAGGACTCTCCTCTCTTACAAAAAATCTCACCCCTATTAACTCAAGCACCCTTGGGAGCCTCCTTTTCGACCAACCAATGTTCCTTTTTTAATAAAACATTGAAAATAACCAAGAGTCACTTCAAGCACTTTTTTAAAATTTGTCCAAGTTCACTGCACAAAAGCCAAATCGCTTCTGGTGCTGTGGCGCTATGACGCCTATTACATTGAGAACTGGCGTTATGTCGCCAAAAGCTAGCAGTATAACGCTAGACTATGTGGTGCCATTTGTGTTCCATTTTAACCTCATTTCACTTGATTTTCTCTAAAGCTTCATTTCCCGTACCTGAAACCAAAATCATGCAAAATACATTACATTAAAGTGCAATATCATATAAAGTAGGCATTAAATACATATATAAAAGGTTGTCAAATTTTAAGCATGTCAATACCCCCAAACTTAAAAGTTACTTGTCCTCAAGTAACCCATTTTATTATGTGAAAACCTTATAACTTATGGTAGTGGGTTTTACTTGAAGATTTCTATAGTTTTTTTCTATAAATGCAATTGTGAAACCTTAGGAAAATTTTTCAATAACATATAGAACTAAAATGTAAGAATATCCGGCAATCAAGTTTCATGAGTTCTAATTTTCTATTCATTTCAAAAATAACTATAATTTTCCATACATAGTAATCTTTAGAAGAATTTAAAGAAAAAATTATATGAGAACTCTACTATCAAAGATGCTAATATTTTTACAATTATAAATAAGCTTAGAAATATGAATAAGTCTCTTCCTATAAGATAACTCAAGTGAAGCCAATTTTTAATTAGGCATCTCCTCAAGTTTCTCCATACTTTTTTTTTTCTTTTCTTTTTTTTCTCTTTTTTTCCTTTTCTTTTTCTTTCAGGATCATTTACAATCCTTTCTATTATTTTCTTTTTATGTGAGGATAACTATATTTGGATAACCTTTAATGATTTTGAATTTCACTATCCTCTTCCTAAAGTTAAAAAATGTCTCACAATTCATTAATTAATAATGTGTATTAGCTTTGAAAAGATTTTTCATAGAGTCTCAATTCTGTCTGAAGTGTATATCTAAGATCCTTAATATTTTAAGAATACATTTTTCTTTACTCAGAATAGTAAAAGCATAATCTTTTACTCTTATACTAAATATCTTAGCTCTAGAACTAAACTTTATTATCTAAAGCTTTTACTTAAGTCTACTAAGACATTTATAAAATCAAAAATATAGATAAGGTGGAAAGGCTAAAAAGAAAGTCTGGTGTAAAGGGCTCTGGAGATGGGGCTTTCAGTGGAACACTACCTCTTTAGCACTGGGGATGCTCAGGGAACAATCAAATTGAGGTTTGGTGAAGTTTGATGAGGTGTCCAGTTTTTGGCCTAATTTTGGGTGATGAAATTGGCTTCAGGAAGTGGAGGCAATGGTTGGAGAATGGTGAGGATGAGCTTCTCTCAGTTGGTAGAGCATCTGGGAACAATTTGACAGAGTTCTGTTTAGGTTTTTGATCATCCTTCATTTTGGTCGTGAAGGGGGTGGTCTTAAATAGCCATGGAAGGGGTGGCCAATTGGGCTTCAATTTGGGTGCAAAGTGGTGCTCAGGTGGAGAGCTGAGCGGCGCCAGTGACCAATTAGGGTTAGCCACATTGGATGGGTGGAATTGGGTTTGGCTTATGGTGAGGTAGCTCTCGATTTTGAGGTTCTCTGGTGACTAGGCCAGCCGGCCAGGTCAGGGGAGGTGGCTAGTTGGGTTAGGGAGGCCACAGTAACTCTTAATAGTGTTTAGTTGGGTGCCTTGATGGCTGATGGTAAAGGTATATTTGGTTTAGCCAAATAAGGGAAGAGATCTCCCAATTCATGGGACCTCTTGTCCATGGCTCATGTAGGTTGGCCTAGGTGTATCTAGCTTGGGTCCTAGGGTTAAAATCTTGGCTGTGGTGACCATTGTTTGGTTAATTTGAATTGATTTGGTCAAGTTTAGTTCTTGGGTTCAAAATTGGGGTTTTGGCTTGGACTTGGGTATAGGTTGAGTTTGGGCTAATATTTGGTTCATTTGATTGATCCATTTGATCCAATATATTGCCACAAGGGTTTGAGAAGTCAATTGGGCTGAAGATTGAGGGGCTATGAATTTCAATTTGGATGATTTTTGACTTTGCGGCAAAATTGAGGCTTTTGACTTAAGTGGGATTTGAGTGAGATTTAAAGCTATGTCAAGGCAATTAAGGGCTCAATTTGATTTAGGGAATGATATGAAGAGTTTAGAATTCAAAATTAGAGAAATTGATTTGATTGTGGTTCAATTTGGGGAAATTTGAGAATATGATTAATTTGGGGCAATTCATTTAAGCTTGGAACTTATGCTTAAAATTGGGTTCAATTGGGTTTGAATTTGTTTCAATTGGGATTAGAGATGATGAATTTTGATTTGGAATTGAAATTAGGTGAGATTAAAGTCAATTTGGTGGAAATTAGGGGTAATTTGGGCATTTTCGGCCTTCCGGGCAATTTAGGAATTTTGGTTAAAATTGGTCACTTGGGTCACATTGGGCTCAATGAAGTGGTTTGAATTGATTTTGGGAATATTTGGAGTGATTTTGGAGATTTTGGGAATTTTTGGAGCATGAAGGGCATTTGGTAATTTTGACAAATTTGGGGGTATTTTAGAAATTTTGAGAATTTTGGAGTATTTGGGGCAATTTGAGTGGTTTGAAATGATTTTTGAAGAGAATTTGAGAATTCGGGCAATTTTGAGAAAATTAGGGTTTCAGGGGCATTTTGGTAATTTGGTGAAAGTTTGGGGCTAGGAGGCCAAAGTTGGGGGTTTTGGTGAAATTGGGGTTCATTAAGAATGTTGATCATGAGTTTAGCCTATTTGAGTCATGGACCAAGGGAAATCTTATTTTGGATCCTCCATGTGTTGGTCTTAGCCAAAACTTAGCCTAGGGCTAAAGGTTTGAGGGACCACCCACATGAGTTTCTGATGCACCAAAAATATTTTTGATTTTTCATATATATTTTATAATCATTTTTGGTGATATTACACTTAAAAAAATGTATTTTTCATGTTTTGCTACAGTTATGACGATTTTAGGCAATTAGAGCAAAAAGAAGCAAAAAAGAACGAATTCAGAGTGAAAAGGGTAATGAGAATGGCCACCGACGACACATTTATCCAGAGAGCCTAAATTATTTAAGCGTGATAGGGCACCGACGATGCCCAATGTTTGTAGAGGCCAAATTCAATGTATTTGAACAACTTTTGGAGGAATTCTTGAAGCATCTTTTGGGGAAATCGTCCATAGACTATTATAACTTGATTTTTGCACCAAAAATTAAAAAGTGGAGTATGGAGAAGAAGTGGTGTGAGTGTTTGAAAAGTGTTTAGATTCTAGGATTTGGTGTAAAGTGTTATTTTGTGAGGGATTCTTCTCAAAAAAGTTGTTGGAGGAGAGAGAAAGTGAGAGATTGCTTCTTCCCTACTATTTTAAGAGGGAATTGTGTGTTATTGTGTAGAGAGAAGGAGATTCAATGGAACTTCAATGGATTTTCTTAGGAAAGAAATTGAGATAAGTTGTATTTAATTATTATTTATATGACTATGCTTTTACATATAAAATCTTTGTTTTGTCATATCTTCCACATGAATTCTAAGTAGATTTCTTAGTCTTTATCCTTGCAATGGTATATTGAACTGATGGTTCAGATTGGATGTGTCATATAAAAGTTAAGAAATTGTGATGATTTTTCACTTTGTACTTATTACTTTTCGATATGACCAATTGAATCGTTAAAATATGTTGAGAAACATACGATCTGAAAGGACTATACTTTCTACAACAAAAGTGAAGATTATATTCAATGTTCATGAATGAGTGATGGACTTCATGGGTATTGGATGCAAATAAATAGGGAAATATGTTTATTGGGCATAGAAATGGAGATTTTAGGGTGACAGACTAAAATCCCTAATTTGGTCCAAGTGTTTGGAAACTAAAGAGAGAGTTAGCATTCAGGCGATGCGAAGTGGGAGCTCTGGAGTGAGAGCTAGTATCCTCCCAGCTTAACCATGGATTTAGTACCTAAACCTAGGATTAGCCAATGTTCTTTATAGCACTCGAAGAGGGTAAAGAATATGTATGCTCCTATTTGGCACAATATAAGAATCTTACTAATCTTTATCATTCACTCACAATAACATCATTGTAAGGGGGAGGGCAGTTTCTCTAAATTTGGACCTTGCATTACAAAACTTATAGAAGTAGTAGTTAGATGTAATTTGAAGTATGTAAAGTACTTTTGTGATCTTAAAATCTCTAGCATCATTAACTTTAGCAACTTTAGTATTTACTTTAATTGCATTGCAAATTTGAATATTGGATTTCTGTGATACTCTTTAAAGTTTGCTTCCTCCCTGTGGGATCGATAACCAGGACTCCGCTAGAGCCCTGTATTACTTGAACGGTACTATACTTGCGTATAAATTGGCTGCTTTCTTATTAAACTGATTATACTTTATGACTGAACAAAAAATAACTTTTCAAATATTTATTCCTAAGTTGCATCCACGCGTTAAGTTTTAGGCGTCGTTGTCAGGGAGGCAATAGTAAATTGAGTAGTAACTGAAAACCTTTGTTTCATAATTTGTATTTGTGTGTGCTTGCTTTTAAATGTGCTTATTATAATTGTGTATGCATAGTTTTAGATCTGAAGGTTTAGTACCTTATGATTTAGAGTTAGAAAGTACTGTTAGAAAAATTTGAAAACAACAAAAAGAATCTAAAATTTTGAAAAAAATGGTGAACAATTTAGATAATCAATGAAATGCAAATGAATATAAACCTAGACCTTTAAGAGATTATGCTAACCCTACAGAAGATGAAACTTATTTAACTATTAAAAATCCTAATGTAGCTCCTAATTCATTTAAGCTTAAACTTGTTATTATCTAAATGGTGCAAAATAATCAATTTGGTGGAACACCGAATGAAGATCCTAACTTACATCTTGCTAATTTTCTAGAATTGTGTGCTACATTTAAATATGATAGAGTGTCGAACGTCGCTGTCAGGATTAGACTTTTTCCTTTTTCATTAAGAGATAAAGCTAAGGTGTGGTTAAATTCGTTAGCAACTGGACATATCAGAAATTGGGGAGAATTATCACAAAAAAAGTTTTCAAAATATTTTCCTCAATAAAAAACTGTTAAGCTTAGGAACAATATTACATCTTTCTGTTAGTTTGAAGGGGAATCAACATATGAAGCTTGAGAAATTTTAAAGATCTCCTTAGGAAGTGTCCACAACATGTTTTACCAGATTGGTTAATAATTCAAACATTATAATGGATTTGTAGGATCTCTTAGATTGATCATTGGCGCTGCTACTGGTGGATCGTTAATGTCAAAACCTTTTGATGAGGCATATTCTTTAATTGAAGAGATGTCTACTAATAATTTTCAATGACCCTCTTAATGGGTAAATCTAGAAAGAGTAGCTTGTATTCGTGATTCTGATGCAATATGTATGTTGGCTTCTCAAATTACTGCGATTTCAAATAAAATATGTCAATTTCAAATGAACTATTCTCAAACACCTTAGGTATTAAAGGAAAATTTATTGGGACAAATAGTAGACTCTCAATCATCTTATGAGACTTTGAATGATATAAATAACAGACCTAACAATCCTTATTCTAATTATTATAATTGACAGGGCAGTGCTGCGTAACTTTATAAGTGTTAACAAGTGTAAAAATAAATATTCAATAATAGCAAAGTTCCCCTTATCAACGCAAGTATACGTATCGTTCAAGTAATACAGGGCTCTAATAGAGTCCTAGATATCGATCCCACAGGGAAGTTTAAAGATTACAAAATAGTTACAATAGCTGAAATAACTATCTTAGTAAACGTAAATAAAGAACAATTATACTAAATTCTACTACTAATCTCGAATGGAAAGTAGCAAAATAGAAAAGTATCTCTTTCCTTTTTAAGAGAATTAAGTGCATGAATAATTAAATTAGTTTGAATTATATTGTGCTAAATAGGAGCATTCCTATTCTTTACCCTTTGGTCCATGCATAAATAACATTGACTAATCCTATGCTTGGTTACTAAATCTGCGGCTAGGCTGGGAGGATACCAGCTCTCACTTCAGAGCTCCCACATTCCACTCGCCTGAGGGCTAACATCTACACTTCAGCACCTAAACGATAGGACCGAACTGAGGATTTTAGTCTGTCACTCTAAAATCTCCAATTCTACGCCCGATAAATAATATTTCCCTATTTATTTGCACCCTCCTTTCAAGGACTTTGACCTCCCCAATTCTTGGATGTAATCTTTACTTTAGTTGTGAAATCAACATATTTTAACAGATCAATTGGTCAGATTGAAAGTAAATTAAGTTTTAAGTAAAAAGATTATCACAAAATTTTTTGAATATTTTAGACACAACTAATTCAAATTTTCATTTCACAAAATCTCAAAACAAGGAGAAAGACAGAGAAGACTACTCAGAATGCATAGGAAGAATAACAAAAAACTTGGATTTCATATAACATAAAAGTTACAAAATAGTAAACACAACTTATCTCGAATTGTCTCCCCAAGCAGACTCATTGAAGTTCCTTTGACTCTTCCTTCTTGTACAACACACTCAACTAAACTCACTTACTCACTATTAAACTCTCTAGGACACACTGGACACACCTACACACACTTTGAAGACACTCCGAAGACACCGAAGACACCGAAGACACTAAAAATACACACACTTCAGCCTAAATTTGTCCCTTTTTAAAGAATTAGAAATATTTCCAAAGGTTGCTTAAGCACCTCTTCAAAAGGCATCCATATTCAATGAATCTTGCTTGAACCGACCTTCTCGCCGTCGGCAGGCTCGTTGGCGCCATCAGCGGGCTTCTAGAACATGGGCCAACTGCTAAGTCTCGCTGTCGGCGGGCTTGATCTCGCCATCAATGGGCTCCTTTATAATTTATTTGTATGCTATCGGGAAAAATACGCCGTCGGCGGCCTATTCCTCGCCGTCGGCGGCCAATATCAACTTTTGTCTCTTTTGGTCATTTTTATTCTAGTTTCGCTCATTTTCTCATCTTTTTGCTCCATAACCTATAAATCTTCATACCTGTAACAAAACATAGAAAATACCTTTCTTTAAAGTGCAATATTATCAAAATTAATGTAAAATCGGTATGAATTTTTCAATATATTTTTCTTTGGTCAATAATCCCGATTGAAAATATCACCAAAACTTAAACTCGGAATAATAACACTCACTATCGTTAATCCACAATGGGGAAACAATTCTGTGAACCCATTGGGAAATTCGAACAACTAGGAAAACACTAGTTATAGACCTTATCCTCCAGTTTCAATAGTAACAGAAAATTTAAGAAAAATAAGTTGTCTGTAGAAGAATTGATATTAAACATGGTTAATCAATTACAAAGTCTAGGGAACCAATTACAAAGTCAAGGGAACCGATTATAAAGTCATGGAGCTGCTATTAAAAATATTGAAGATCAATTAAAACATATTGTTACTGCCCTTAGTAATAGACCATCAATAATTTTTCCTAGTGATATTGAAATTAACCCAAAAGATCAAAATAAAGAAAAAATTAAGGCTATACAGTTATAAAGTGGAATCAAGAGTGCAAAAAAGACGTTGAAATTGAAAAATAGAAAGTGTAAACTGAAAAAGGTAATGATAATATATATCTTGATTTGGAATATCCGCTTAAATTGATGAAAATTACTCTTGAAAGACCACCAACTTTATGTCCTCAAAGATTGAAACAATAAAAGAGAGATAAACAATTCTCAAAATTCCAAGAAATCCTTAAAAGATTAACAGTAAACATACCTTTTGTTGAAGCCTTAGAGCAAATGTCTAATTATGTGATGTTTTTGAGGATATATTAAATAAGAAAAGGAAGTTTACAGATAATGAGATTGTTGCACTCAGTAAAGAGTGTAGCGCAATTATTTAGAAAAAGCTTCCTGAAAAACTCAAAGATCCTGGTAGCTTCACTATACTTTTTGCTATTGGTGAAAATTTTTTTGGTAGAGCCTTATGTGATTTGGGAGCCAGTATTAATCTCATGCCTCTATCAACTTTTAAAAGGTTGGGAATAGGAGGAATTTCCCCTACTTCAGTAACTCTTCAGTTAGCTTATCGTTTTATTAATTATCTAAAAGGAGTTGTTGAAGATGTTTTAGTAAAGGTTGATAAATTTATCTTCCATGTGGAATTTATTGTTTTAGATATGGAGAAAGATAAAGAATTCCTACCATTTTGGGAAGCCCATTTCTTGCAACTGGAAGAGCTATTCTAGATGTTCAAAAAAGAGAATTAACTATGAGAGTTAATGATCAAGAGGTGACATTTAATATATCAAAAGCTTGAAATACCCTGCAACTGAAAAAGATGATGAATGCTTTCGAATGAACATTTGTGACAATTTAAAAGATGAGCATTTTAAGGAAAAGTTTAAAGAAAAAAAGGAACAAGAAGATTTGAAATGTAAGGATGAAAATGAAATGAAAGATAAATATGATGAGATAGATAATAAGGAACTGGATTATGTTCAAGAAAGGTTTGAGATATTGGATATTACAAAAAATGATAATAAAAGTTTAATCCATCTATCATAAAACCTCCTGAACTTGAGATGAAAATACTTCCTAACCTTTTAAATTATGTGTTCTTAGGAGAATTATCTACATTATTAGTTATTTTATCCTCAAATTTGAATGATTTACAAGAGCTGAAATTACTAGATACATTGAAAAGATATAAAAAAGCTTTTGGTTGGACTTTAGTTGATATTAAAGGAATCAGTCATTCAATCTGTATGCATAGAATTTTATTGGATGAACAAAATAAAGCTAAAGCTAATCCACAAAGGAGATTAAATTCATTGATGAAGAAAGTAGTAAAGAAAGAAATTTTAAGAAGTTGGATGATGAAATTATATATCCTATTTCAGATAGTGCATGAGTAAGTCCGATCTATTATGTTCATAAGAAAAGAGGAGTGACAGTTGAGACGAATGAAAGAAATGAATTAATAACCACGAGACAAGTCACTGGTTAGCGAATCTGTATTGATTATACAAAATTAAATGCCGCCACTAGGAAAGATCACTTTCCTTTACCTTTTCTAGACCAAATGTTGGATAGGCTTTCTAGATGACACGCCTAAAAAACTGCTTGATTTTACATATACATTTTATGCATAATTTTAATGATATTGCACTTTAAAGGAAGTTATTTTGTATGTTTTTTGTTTTAGGTACAAAAAATGGACTCTTGGAGAAAAAAGAGCAAAAATGGTGCAATTTTAGAGCAAAAACAAGCATTAAAGCAAATTTTGGCCTGACACATTTTGATAAATCTTTCTATTCTTAACCTTCTTTAAACTTCTTACATATTTTTGAATGAGATTACACTTTAAAGAAAGATTGCTTTTATGCTTATCTTGTAGGGCTATCTTTTAGGAACACAACACAACTGAAACAGGGAGAATCAGAGCTAAAATGGAGTGAAAAGGTGGAGCTGCTACAGATCGGCGCCGTCGGCGCCCAAATTAAGAGAATGAAAAAAATAAGGCGCTGATGGCACCCTATCCAGTGCCGACGGTGCCCAAGACGGTTTAGACGCGATTTTGGGCAATTAGTGGCCATATACATTGAATCTGGATGTTTTTTGGAAGGTTTCTTGAAGCACCTTTAGGGAAATTCATTCCTACTCTATTTTAAAGTAAATTTGAAGCAAAAAAAGTGTGTAGAAATTAGGAAAAACATGGAGAATGTTTAGAGATCTTAGAATAGGAGTAAAATGTAGATTTCTTCCTTTTTGGAGAGATTGGAGAGGGGATTGTGAGAGAATCAGTAAGGGTTTGTACTAGCATTGCATGGATCAGTGAGAAAATTTATGGGAGAGATTTTAATTTGTCTTTCAAAGGGAAAAAACTAAGTATTGTGTTCTTCATTATCTTATGATTTTGTAAACACTTATTTAGTGGATTTCCTTTGATGAAATGAAGTTTTCCGTTGTGTTTTCTTCATGATTTGTGATGTCTTTCTCTTACTCTTTCTGCTTATTTGGAAATACTGACATGAGAAGATTATATCGTTATCTTCCTTTTACTTTTCTTTTGCAATGAGTGAGATTCATGTTTAAAATATTAGGATGCATATTAGAAGAATTTTTAATTATGAGTGTGATGATTTTTACTTGCACTTCATTTACATTACAATAAGAGCTTATTATAGTGTTAAAATTCATTGTAATTGCATCAAGACCCACATTCAATGTCCATGAATGCGTTACGAAGTTCATGGGGGGTTGGGTGAACATAAATAGGGAAATTTGGTTTGATGGCCCCTGAATTGGAGATTTTAGGGTCATAGACTAAAATCCTTAATTCAGTCCTAGTGTTTGGATACTAAAGCAAAAGTTAGCTTTCAGGCAAAAGGAAGTGGGAGCTCTGGAGTAAGAGCCAGTATCCTCCTAGTCTAACCACAAATTTAGAGACTAAACCTAGGATTAGCAAATGTTCTTTATGCACTTGGAAGAGGGTGAAGAATATGATTGCTCTTATTTTGTACATACAATATTTAATGCATCTCATTCTTTTACATTATCCAATTCACTATATAAGAGTAGTAGTTTTTAACATCTCAAAATTCTCCAAACCAATTTATCCAGAAAGGGTTATTGTTAGAATTAATTTTTCCATTTAGGAGTAGTTATTAGTTGTTTTAATCTTAAGACTTACCTTTAGGAGTATTTGTTAGAAAAACCACTTATATCGATATTCTAAACTAAAGTCTGATAGTAGTAGACTAGAATTTGACTAAGGACCTCTTACCTCGCTTCCCTGTGGGATCGATAAACAGGACTCCATTAGAGCCCTGTATTACTTAATACGATATGTATACTTGCGTAGAGCCTCTAGTGTGTTCACATACATACAAACATACAAATACATAGAAAAATAACACAAGCCAGGGGCACATTAAGTTTTTATCGCCGTTGCTGGGGTAGCTTTGGCAAGAATTTTAGGATAATTTTAGTTGAAGTAATTAGGCTTAGAATTAGAAAACTTTAGTGTCATAAAATATTTTTTTGGTGTGAAAAGTGTTTTTTGTATGAAAAAGTGTTAAAAAGAACTGTTTGAGTTGTTTGTAAAAATATTTTGTTGTGTTAATATATTTTTTGTTTTATTTGTTTTATTGTTAATCTATTGTTTGTTGTGTTGAGTATGCAAAATAAAGGATCTGAAGGACTTGTGCCTTATGGTCCCGAGTTAGAAAAATGAAAAAAAATGAAAAAAATATAAAGGACTTGAAAAACTAGAAATGCAAATAGAAAACATTCAAAAAAATAACTTCAAAAAACATCATAAATCATTAAGGGACTATGTAAATCCTACAATAAATGAAATTCACTTAAGTATACAAAACTCTGTTGTAGAAGCTGACTCGTTCGAACTAAATCCAGCGATTATCTAATTGGTGTAGAACAACCATTTTGGGGGAACTCCTTCGGAGGATCCTAATTTTCACTTATCTAGTTTTCTAGAACTTTGTGCTATATTTGTTATAAAAGTATGTCAGACGATGTTGTTAGGCAAAAGAATTTTCCTTTCTCACTAAGGGATAAGGCTAAATGTGGTTATACTCATTAACTCCTGGCTCTATTAAAAATTGGGAGGAGTTAAATTAGAAATTCATAGCTAAGTATTTTCCACCTTCAAGGACTACTAAACTTAGAAACAATATTATCTCATTTTGTCAGTATGAAGGGGAATCAATATATGAAGCCTAGGAAAGATTTAAGGAAGTCATAAAAAAGTGTCCACATCATGCTCTACCAGATTGGTTAATCATTCAAACTTTTTGTAATGGGTTAGTAGGATTCCTTAGGTATATTATTGATGCTGCTGCTGGTGGTTCATTAATGTCAAAACCATTTGATGAAGCATATGCATTAATTGAAGAAATGACTACAAATGAATCTCAATGGAACTCTGCAAGTGCAAATCCTAAAAATGTAGCTTGTGTTCATGATACATATGCGATTGCAATTCTTGCATCTTAGGTTGCTATAATATCAAGGAAGTTGGACCAATGTGGAATGAATCAGTCTCAATTTTCTCCTATAAGTGAGGAAAGTTAATAGAGCATATGATTGATTTCAACTTATTATATGAGACTTTTAATACCATAAACAACCCGTATTCTAACGTTTACAACCCAAGTTAGAAGAATCATCCTAATTTTAACTGGAATCATACTACTGGGGATGGAAACCAATAATGGGAAAATAATCATGCAAATCCTAATGAAATTTAGAATAATTAGGGGAACACAAACTATAGACCTTCATATCCACCAGATTTTAACAATGATCAACAATTTGAGGATAAGAATATGTCTATAGAAGAAGTAGTATTACAAATGGGAAACTAGTTGCAAAGTCAAAATGTTGTGATTAGAAATATAGAGAATCAACAAGGAGAAATTTCTAATTCACTAACAATAGACCCCAAGGAACACTTCCTAGCAACACTGAGATCAAACCTAAAGAGAACAATAACGAACAAGTAGAAACTATCCAATTAAGAAGTGGAAGAGAGATAGAGGATGTGGTTAGAAAAGAGAAAGAAGTAAAAAGACCCAAAGAACATGTTTCTAATGATCTAGAAAAATTAATATCTCTAATTAAATCAATTTGGAAAGGCCACCACCTCCATTTCCTTAAAGACCTATACATCGTAAGTTGGATAAATAATTTTCAAAGTTTATGAAAGTATTTAAGAAGTTAACAATAAATATTCCTTTCACAGAAGCTTTAGAACAGATGCCAAGTTATGCAAACTTTATGAATGATATATTAAACAAGAAAAGGAAATTTGGGGATTACGAGACAGTTGCACTAAGTGAGGAGGGCAGCTCTATACTTCAGAAAACGTTTCCCCATAAACTTAAAGATCCTTGTAGCTTTACAATTCTTTGTGTAATTGGAGAAAGATTATGTGTAAAAGCTTTATGTGATTTAGGAGCAAACATTAATGTGATGCCTCTATCTATATTTAAAAGGTTAGGTTTAACCAGTATTTCTCCAACTATTGTAACCCTTCAGTTAGCTGATCGATTTATCATTTATCCAAGATGTGTTTGTTAAAAAAGATAAATTTATCTTTTTTTATGGATTTTATTGTATTAGATATGGAGGAAGATATAGAAATTCCAATTATTTTGGGTAGACCTTTCCTCGTTACTGGACAAGCTATGATAGATGTGCAAAAAAGAGAGTTGATTATGAATATTAATAACCAGGAAGTCACTTTTGATGTGTTAAATACTATGAAATATCCAACTAAGAGAAAAAATGATGATTGTTTTTGGATGAATGAAATTAATTATCTAAGTAAAGACCATTTCCAAAAAGTTTTGAGAGTAAGTTAATAGATGAGATCGAAATGGACTTTCTTGATGAGTTGAAAAAGTTGTCTAAAGAATACTGTATGCATGTTCAGGAGGTGTGAAATGATAGACGCTACCAAAAATAGTGAATTTTTAATTCCATCTGTTAAAAAATCTCATGAACTTAAGATGGATGAACTCCATACAATTTTAAAGCCTACCTATTTAGTGAATTCATCTACACCACCAGTCTTTATATCTTCAGATCTCAAATACAAGAAAAGCCTGAATTGAATGATGAACAAAATAAAAGTTATTAAACTAAGACTTGGAAGAGAATTTATGGATATATTTCAAAAGAACTCTGAGTTGAGAAAAGAGGATAAGGTCATTGAATGACCAATGGAAGAAATTCCTTTGGAATTAGAAAAACCTATTTCCTCAACTAAGATAAATATAGAATGACCGCCTCCATCATTTACTCAGTACCAAAGGGAAGAATTGGAAGATAACTTAAAACAGAAGAGTAACATATAAGATTTTAATCCAGAATATTAATTATTTAGAGAGAATCCGATCCAAAATTTGGGAGATCTTTAAGTATCTTACAGAGATCCATTTCTTATAAATTTCAAGGATGATATTAATATTTAGATTGAGAAAATCAATAGAAGAATAATGGATCTAGAAAGAAATATGAAGAACAATGATATGAATCAATCTGAAAAGGAAGAGCTAAATGAAAAATTAAAATTTGAGGATTTTGTAGGAATCCATGGGTTTGAAAAATATTGGGCGATTGATCGAGGATTACTTAATTGGAATTTTGATTCAGGAGGAATCATTTGTCAGGCTGGTGATGTTAAAATAAGCGCTTTATGGGAGGCAACCTACAGTTATCAGTGCAGTTTAATTTAGTATGCTTGAGAGTCAAGATTGTTAGTGTTGTATTGTGTTTTTTCTTTAGAGTGGATTGACTTGATGTTTATGTGTCATTATGGATTGATCAGTTAAGATTGTTGATTGGTAGATGTTTGGATTGTTAGTGGTTTGATTTGATCTTTTTTGTCATGAGGGAGGTGATTCCTTAAATTTTCATTATGACTAGACTTTTATGTTCTCTTGTAATAGTTGGATTGATGAGTCTACTATGATTCGGGTCTTACTCAGACTTGAGTTTTACAAGAGAGATCATGAATTTAAACAATGACAGTTCCATCTTAATTTTGTTACTTCCTATCTCTGACTTTGTTTTCATTTGATAGGAGTCATGAACGTATTTTATGAATAACATGTGGATGATTTACACTACAATTCATAACTGTTAGAGGTGCTTAATTAGTGGGATAAGGTGATGCCTGAGGTTGGTGTTTGTGACCCAACTTATTAGAGATAATCTTATCTTTGGGATTATAATCTATAAAATCATTTAAAATGTACCTAATTTATTAGTATAGTGATTCCGTTAGAAATTATATGTAAGTTAGTGAGATGTGACGAGTTAATAGAAGAACTAACCTCATTTATCATATGTGTTTATTTGTGTGTTACAACTTTATATAAAACTTGAAGAACATTTTCATATTTCAATGTTTATACCTGCTATGCTAGTTAGACTTTTGTTTAGTCAATTTCATTCTGGCGTGCTTAGTTTAGATTTACTTTCTGTTGCATATTTTTCTGTCCTGATTAATAATTTGTAGATGTTTTTAATAGACATTTGTCATAGATAGAATTTCTGAACTATTTTTCTTCTTACTTTTATTTTCTGTACTAAAAGTTATATATGTTAAAATCAAGTTTGGGAGTAGGAAGAAAAAAAATATTTTAAAGTTATTATACTTCATTTTAGTTTAATATTATTGCAAGCATGATTTAAGCTAAATTTTCTTTTTCCTGCAGTCATTCTATCCTGATTATGCATGTATATGAATTTGATATAATTTTGTAATAGTTAGTAGATTCATATTTTTCTTTTTCTTCCGCCTACATTTTATGGAATTAATTGCAAAATATTATAAAATTCAAGTTTGGGGGGAAGAAGATTTTTAAAATGTAACTTTATTTGTCCTCAGTAGCTTGTATTTAATTAATATCACTTTTAAAATGACGTATGGCTTGTGGTGTTATCTTTAGGTTACTATAATTTTGATTTTAGGAATGTTAGAAAAATAACTTAGTTGAAATCCTATGTGAAGAAACTGTTATAAAGTTAAGATATTTTGTAGGAAACATTGGGAAAATGATTTTGCTATTTATGGTAAAAAAGAGTTGAATATTTGAAAAGCTAAGATTCTTAGATTTATACTTATTGAGAATTGAACCTTTATTGAAAATGCTAATACTTACACTTTTAAAAAGTGAGGGAAAGTTTTAAGTTTTGGACTTTAGAAAGGGGATAGTGAAATTCAAAATTATTAAAGGCCTATCCAGATATAGAAATCCTCACACAAAAAAAGAAAAGAAGAAAAAAAGGGATTGAAAATGATCCCTAAGAAAGAAAAAAAAAAGAAAAAAACAAAAAAAAGAAAAGAAAAAGAAATGTGAAAAGAAATAATGTGAGGAGAAGCTTGAGGAGAATCCTAATAAAAAATTAGTTTCACTTAAATCTTTTTAAATGAAAAGACATAAAAACAATCCTAAGCTTATTCTTATTTCAAAAGATATTGGTTAAATTGGTAGAGATATGGTGCTAAAATTTTATTTTTTACTTTCTTTGAATATTTAGTTTGACAAGTTTCAATAACTTTTGAAGTAAATAGAAAATCAGGATTCATAAATTGAATATGAAATATTCTTACACTCTAATCCTAGGTTGGTTTGTTAGAGTTTCTCCTATGTTATACTATAATACTTTTGAGATAAAATTATAGGAAAATCTATTGAAACCCACAACCACAAGTCAACATATTTGGTTTTTAAAGTTATAGTGTTACTTGAGGACAAGAAACAATTAAGTTTGGGGGACATGACACACTTAAAAAACTGCTTAATTTTACATATACATTTTATGCTTAATTTTAATGATATTGCACTTTAAAGGAAGGTATTTTGTATGTTTTTGGTTTTAGGTACAAGAAATGCACTCTTGGAGAAAAAGAAGAAAAAAAGGTGCAATTTAGAGCAAAAACGAGCAAGAAAGCAAATTCTGGCCTAACACATTTCGATAAGTCTTTCTATGCTTAATCTCTTTTACACTTCTTGCATATTTTTGAATGAGATTACACTTTAAAGAAAGGTTGTTTTTATGCTTATCTTGTAAGTCTATTTGTTAGGAACACGACACAACTGAAACGAGATGAATCAGAGTGAAACAGTGGAGCTGCTACAAACCGGCGCAGTCAGCACCCAAATTTTGAGAACAATGAAAATATGGTGCCGACGGTGCTCTATCCAGCACTGAAAGGGCCCAAGATGGTTTGGACACGATTTTGGGCGGTTATTGGCCATAAAAATTGAATCTAAATGCTTATTGGAAGATTTCTTGAAGCATCTCTTGAGAAATTCTTCCCTACACTATTTTAAAGTGAATTTGAAGCCAAAAAAAGTGTGTTGAAGTTAGAAAAAATGTGGAGAATGTTTAGAGATCTTAGAATAGGAGTAGAAATGTAGATTTCAACCTTTCTGGAGAGATTGGAGAAGGGATTTTGAGAGAATGAGTAAGAGTTTGTACTAGCATTGCATGGATCAATTGGAGACTTTGTGGGAGAGATATTCATCTGTCTTTCAAAGGGAAAAAGCTAAGTATTGTGTTCTTCATTATCTTATGATTTTGTAAACACTTATGTAGTGGATTTGCTTTGATGAAATGAAGTTTTTTCGTTGTGTTTTCTTCATGCTTTGTGATATCTTTCTCTTACTCTTTCTGCTTATTTGTAAATAATGACATGAGAAGATTATGTCATTATTTTTCTTTTACGTTTCTTTTGCAGTGAGTATGATTCATGTTTAGGATATTAGTATGCATGCTAGAAGAATTTTTAATTATAAATCTGATGGTTTTCACTTGCACTTCATTTATATTACAATAAGAGCTTGTTGTAGTGTTAAAATTCATTGTAATTGCATTAAGACCCGGAGGGTGGTGTAATTCTCATTAAAGTAGAACCACATTCATTGTTTATGAATGAGTTATGTAGTTCATGGGGGTTGGGTGAAAATAAATTTGGAAATTTGGTTTGATGGGCGCAAAATTGGAGATTTTAGGGTGACAGACTAAAATCCTCAATCGGTCCTAGTGTTTGGAAACTAAAACGAGAGTTAGCCTTCAGGCGAAGGGAAGTGGGAGCTTTGGAGTGAGATCCAATATCCTCCCAGCCTAACCACGGATTTAGGGATTAAACTTAGGATTAGCCAATGTTCTATATGCACTCGGAAGAGGGTAAAGAATAGGATTGCTCCTATTTGGCATATATAATGCATCTGATTCATTTACATTATCCAATTTACTACATAAGAATAATAGTTTTTAACATCTCAAAATTCTCTAAACTAACTTATCCAGAAAAGGTTATCTTTAGAATTAATATTTTCATTTATGAGTAGTTTTTAGTTGTTTTAATCTTAAGACTTACATTTAAGAGTGTTTGTTAGAAAAACCACTTATATCGACCTTCTAAACTAAAGTTTGATAATAGTAAACTAGAATTTAATGAAGAACCTCTTAACTCGCTTCCATGTAGGATCAATATACGAGACTCCATTAGAGCCATGTATTACTCGATACGATACGCATACTTGCGTAGAACATCTAGTGTGTGAACATACATACAAACATAAAAACATGCAGAACAATAGCACACGCCGGGGGCGCATCACTAGACATAAATATTTTTGGATTTCTAGATGGATATACTGGCTATCATCAAATACCAATAGCTTCTGAGATCAAGAAAAGACCATATTTACTAGTCCTTATGGAACATTTCCTTTTTGACGAATGCCCTTTGGATTATGTAACACACTTGCAACATTTCAAAGATGTATGACGTAAATTTTTAGTAATATTATTGACAATGGAATAGAAGTTGTAATGGATTATTTTTCCATATTTGGAACTTCATTTGACACCTGCTTAAATAATTTTAAAAAAATTTTGGGGTTATGCAAAAAAACAAATTTAGTTTGAAATTAGGAGAAATGTCAATTTATGATTGTAAGAGAAATTGTATTTGGACATAA
Organism: Papilionanthe hookeriana x Papilionanthe teres; assembly: GCA_022702705.1. Classification (NCBI taxonomy): domain Eukaryota; kingdom Viridiplantae; phylum Streptophyta; class Magnoliopsida; order Asparagales; family Orchidaceae; genus Papilionanthe; species Papilionanthe hookeriana x Papilionanthe teres. Next base: position 39,773,254 of record CM040424.1, on the reverse strand, counting down.
AATTTTTGAATATGGTATGGAAGTCGACCCTGCAAAGATTCAAATCATCATGAAACTATCACCTCAAACTACTGGGGAGAGGTTAGAAGTTTTTTAGGACATGTTGGTTTATACTGGCATTATATTAAAGATTTTTCAAAAATTACTAAGCCTCTGTGTCAACTTTTAGAAAAAAGATAAGAAATTTGATTTTAATGAAGACTGTATAAATGCATTTGAATGATTAAAAAAAAATTAATCACCTCCCCTATAATATTTTCACCTGATTGGGGGAAACCTTTTAAACTTATGTGTGATGACAGTGATTATGCAATTGGAGCTGTTTTAGCACAATGATATGATAAATTTTTCAAAGTTATATAGTATACTAGTAAAACTCTTATTGAAGCTCAAATTAATTATACCACTACTTAAATAGAGTTATTAGCAATTGTATTTAGGCTAAATGTAGGTTGTATTTAATTAAGACTAAATGTATAGTGCTTACAGACCATTCTTCTATTAAGTACTTAATGCAAAAGAAAGATATTAAACAATGATTAATCAGATGGGTACTTTTAATGCAAGAATTTGACTTCATGATAGTGGATGGAAAAGGATCTGACAATAAAATAGTTGATCATTTATGTAGACTAGAACAACATGAATTATCTGATTTTGAAGATGAAATCACAGAAACTTTTCCTGATGAACAACTTTATAATATTAATGAATGAAATTTATCGTGGTATGCTGATATTGTGATGTATATTGTAAGTGTTATTTTACTACCTGAATTACCTAAATAACAACAAAAAAAAGTTAGTATGATGCTAAATTTTATTTTTGGGTGACCCATAAGTATATAAACAATACAAAGATCTAGTTATTAGGAGATGTGTACCTTATGAAGAAATTGAACCAATTATTCAGAGATGTCATGATTCTGAATTTGGGGGACATTTTGGAACTGATAAAACTGCACATAAGATTTTACAATCTGGATTCTATTGGCCTACTCTTTTTAGGGATGTTAATAGATATATTAAAACTTATGATCGATGTCAGTGAGTAGGAAATATTTCTAGAAGAAATGAAATAACCCTAAATTTGACCTTGGAAGTTGAAATCTTTGATGTTTTGGGATTAGATTTTATGGGACCATTTATTTATTCATTTTGGAATATATATATTAATTGTAGTGGATTATGTATCAAAATGGTTTGAAGCCATAGCTTTACCCAGATGTGACGCTCGAAGTGTTTCAAAATTTTTAATAAAAAATATTTTTATAAGATATTGAATGCTGAGAGTTATCATTACTGATGGTGATCTCATCTTAGAAATAATATCATTCAAAGATTGACTGAAAAATATAATATTATGCTTAGAGTCTCAATTGCTTATCATCCTTAGACAAGTGGTTTAGTTGAAGTATCTAATCACAAAATTAAACAAATTTTGGAGAAATTTGTAAATCCTTATTAATTAGTGGTCTGCGAGATTAGATACTACATTATGGGCATATATAACTGCTTATAAACCTTATATAGGAATGTGATGCACCAAAAATATGTTAGATTTTTGTTATATAATTTGTACTTATTTTTGGTGATATTGCACTTTAAAGAAATGTATTCTTCATGTTTTGCAACAAATATGATGATTTTAGGTGATTGAAGTAAAAAAAAGTGAAAAGGAACAAATTTGGAGCAAAAAGAGGTAAAACGAAGAAGTCAGTCTATTGGCGCCATCAGCGCCAGAATAGGCGTCGTCGGTGCCATAATACAGAGAGTTCAGAATTTAAATGGCGGCCCAGCGTCATTGGCGCCCTATGTCGGTTTAAGTCAAATTCAATGTATTTGGATGATTTTTGAAGGTTTGCTTGAGGAGACTCTTAGGGAATTCATTTCTAAAATATTTCAAATAAATTTGGATGCTAAGAAAGAGAGAGAGGAGAGTGAGAGAAGTCTTTTGGAGTGAGGAAAGTGTGTTAGGGTTTGTGGAGAGTGTGTGGTAAGTGTGTAGAAGTCTTGTTTTGTGAGGGATTCTTCTCTAAAGAGTGTAGGAGAAGGAGGAAAGTGAGAGATTGCTTCTTCCTTACTATTCTAAAGAGAGAATTGAGTGTTGTAGTGAAGAGAGAAAAGTATTCAAAGGAACTTCAAGGGATTTTCTTGGGGAAGAAATTAAGATAAATTGTATTTACTTTGTGGTTTGTATATCTTTGCTTTTATATATAAAATCCATATATTGTTGTATCTTCCTCATGAATTCTGAATAAATTTCTTTGTCTTTCTTCTTGCAATGAGATGTAGTGAAGTGTTGATGTAGATTTGATGTGCATAAAAATGTTAAGAAATTGTGATAATTTTTCATTTTGAACTTCATTTACTTTTCGATCTGACCAATTGAATTTTTAAAATTTGTTGTGAAACATTCAATCCGAAAGGATTAAGTGTTCTACAACAATATTGGAAAATTCATTCAATGTCCATGAATGAGTTGCATAGTTCATGGGAATTGATTGCAAATAAATATGGAAATGTGGTTTGATGGGTGTGGAATTGAAGATTTTAGAGTGACGAGCTGAAATTCCCAATTTGGTCCTAAAGTTTTTTAACTAAAGCTAGGGTTAGCCTTCAGGTGAATGGAAGTGGGAGCTCTGATGTGAGAGCCAGTATCCTCCCAGCCTAACCATGGATTTAGGGACTAAGCCTAGGATTTGTCAATGTTCTTTACATAACTTGGAAGAGGGGGTACTCTGACGAGGGTAAAGAATATAAATGCTCCTATTTGGTGCAATACAAATTTATTATCAATCTATAACAAACCCCCGTCATAGAATCATTGTAAGAGGAAAGATACTTTTCTATATTTGAACCTTCCAATACAAAACTTAGTGTGTGTTAGTTAGTCCTATTTAGAAATTTAGAAAGTAATTTTAGTTAATTTAGCTTTAGTTATGTTTGCACTAGCAACCTAAACTGTACTTGAACATGCATTGTAAATTGGATATTGGATTTCAAATCTTTACTATACGTTAAAAATTTATAAACTTCCTCGTGGGATCGATAACTAGGACCCCACCTGTATTACTTGAATGATACATATACTTAAGTATACGAGTGACTGCCTAATTATTAAATTAATCTTATTGTGAAATTGAACTGAAACTATCTTTTGAATATTTTTGTTAGAGGCAGAGCACTGGATCAAGTTTTTGGAGTTGTTGCCGGGTAAGGTATAAAACGGTAACTATTAAACTTGTAGTATTTGAAAACCTTTGCTTTGTTGTTTGCAATTGTGTGTGCTTGCTTACTTTTTTTAGTGTGTTTTGTGTTATTTTATATGCGTAGGATTCGATCCATAGGTTGCGTGTCTTACGATTCATAATTAGAGCATGTTATTAGAAAAATTCAAAAATAAAAAAAACAATCTGAAGATCCTCACAAAATGGTGAAAAACTTAGATAATCAAAGAAATGAAAATGAAAATTTACCAAGACCTTTAAGAGATTATGTTAACCCAGCAGCAGATGAAATTCACTTAACTATCTAAAATCCTGATGTTCCTGCTAATTCATTTGAGCTTAAACCTGCTATTATCCAAATGGTACAAAATAATTAATTTGGAGGAACACCTAATGAAGATCCTAATTTATATCTCGCTAATTTTTTAGAACTATGTGCTACTTTTAAATATGATAGAGTGTCGAATGATGCTGTCATACTTAGACTTTTTCCTTTTTCATTAAGGGATAAAGCCAAGATGTGGTTAAATTCATTAGCACCTGGATCTATCAGAATTTAGGGAGAACTTTCATAAAAATTTATGTCAAAATATTTTCCTCCATCAAAAACTGCTAAGCTAAGAAATGTTATTCCATCTTCTTATCAGTTTGAATGGGAATCAATATATGAAGCTTGAGAAAGATTTAAAGATCTCCTTAGGAAGTGTCCACATCATGATTTACTAGATTGGTTAATAATTTAAACATTTTATAATGGATTAGTGGGATCTCTTAGATTGATTATCGATGCTGCTGCTGGTGGATCATTAATGTCAAAACCTTTTGATGAAGCATATTCGTTAATAGAAGAGATGGCTACTAAAAAATTTCAATGGCCCTCTAAATGGGTAAATCTTAAGAGAGTAGCTAGTATTCATGATTCTGACACTATAACTATGATAGTCTCTCAAATTGTTGCCATTTCAAAGAAAATAGATCAGTACAGAATGAATTATTTTCAAACATCCCCAGTGCTAGAGGAAAATTCATTAGGACAAATAATATAATCTCAAACACCCTATAAGACCTTAAATGCTATAAATAATAGACCCAATAATCCTTATTCGAATTATTATAATGTTGGTTGGAAGAATCACTCGAATTTTAACTGGAGTAATAATAACAATGTTACTTTCAACTCACAATGGGGAAACAATTATGTGAACCCAGAAGGAAATTTGAACAACCAAGGAAACACAAACTATAGACCTCCTTGTCCTCCAGGTTTTAATAGTAACCCACAATTTCAGGAAAAGAAGTTGTCTACTGAAGAATTAAATTTAAATATGGGTAATCATTTACGAACTCAGGGTGTTGCGATTAATAACATTGAGAATCAATTATGACATATTTTCACTGCGCTTAATAATAGACCTTCAGGAACTCTTCCCAGTAATATTGAGATCAATCCAAAAGATCAAAACAAAGAGCAAATTAAGGCTATTAAATTAAGGAGTGGAAAAGAATTAGAAACGAGAGTGCAAAATTAAGTTGAAACTAAAAAAGAGAAGGTGAAAATTGAAAAAGGGACTGATAGAATATATCCAAACTTAGATTATTAGTTAAGGTGAACAAATTTATCTTTCATGTCTATTTTATTGTATTAGATACAGAGGAAGATAATGAAATTCCAATTATTTTGGGAAGACCATTGCTTGCTACTGGAAGAGCTATGATTAATGTTCAAAAATGAGAGTCAACTATGAGAGTTAATGATCAAGAGGTGACATTTAATATTATGAAATCTATGAAATATCCCTCAATAGAAAAAGACGATGAATGCTTTTGAATGGAAATCTGTGATTATTTGAGAGATGATCATTTTAAAGTAATGTTGGAAGAGAAAATAAAATGTGAGGATGATAATGAAATTGAAGATGATTTTGATGATATGAAGAATGAAGATTTAGATTATGTTCTGGAATGATTTGAAATGTTGGATACTATGAAAAGTGATGATAAAAAATTAATTCTATCAATTATAAAATCTTCTGAACTTGAAATGAAAATTCTTCCTAATCATTTGAAATGTATATTTTTAGGAGAATCATCTGCCTTGCTGACCAACTGAAAATATGTTAAGATTTCCATGCCTATTTTATATTGATTTTGATGATATTGCACTTTAAAGAAGGGTATTTTTATTTTTTTCTTCACGTATGTTGATTTATGGACGATGGAGTGAAAAAATGCAAAAGGGAGTGAATTTGGAGCAAAAAGGACCAAAAAGAAGAAAATTTGATCTAGGGCACCAACGGCGAGCGCGATGGAGCCGACGGCGTGTTTTTCCTGAGAGTTCAGAAAATATTACAAGGAAGCCCACCGACGGTGAGATCGAGGCCACCGACAGTGGAGCCTTATGAAAGAGGGTCTAACGCTAAGTATTCTAGAAGGCCACTAACGGCACGCTCGAGGCCGCCGATAGTGAGATAGACGGTTCTCTCACGAGGTACATCGAATGTGGATGATTTTTTAAGGGATTTTTGGAAAGCTCTTGGAAACTCTTCAACTACTTTAAAAGAAACAATTTAGGGCCAAAAATAGTGTCACATAGTGTCAAAAAGGGAGTCCACTAGTGTCCATTGTTGTTATCTGTTATTTTTAGTGAGTGTTAGTTAGTGTTATGTTTCCACTAGAGTTTTAGATAGTGAGTTCAATTAGTGATATTTAGTGAGGAATTCTTCGAGAGATTAAAAGAATGAAAGGGAAGTGAGAGATTTCTTCCTCCTTGCCATTTCGAAGAAGAATTTCGCGTGCTGAAAAGAAAGGAAGAAATTCAGAGGAACTTTAAGGAGTTTTGATTGGGGAGGAATTTAAGATAAGTTCTATTTACTTATTTTAGTTTGTAAAACTTTGTTTTTATATATGAAATCCAAGTTTTATCGTATCCTCTCCATGAAATCTGAGTAGTTTTTCTTTCTTTCTCCTTGTTTTGATATTTTCGTGAAATGGTGATTTGAATCAGTGTGCCAAGAAAATTATAAAAGAAGTTGTGATAATCTTTCACTTAAATCTTAATTTACTTTCAATCTGGCCAATTGATTAGTTAAAATTGTTGAATTTAACAGCTATAGTGAAGATTACATCTGAGATTCAAGGAGGTCAAAGTCCTTGAAAGTAGGGTGCAAATAAATAGGGAAATAATATTTATCGGGCTTAGAATTGGAGATTTTAGAGTGACAAAATAAAATCCTCAAATCGGGCGTAGAATTGGAATGTGGGAGCTTCGAAGTGAGAGCCGGTATCCTCCCAGCCTAGCCGCAGATTCAGTAACCAAGAAGAGGATTAGTCAATGTTCTTTATGCCTAGACCAAAGGGTAATGAATAGGTATGCTCCTATTTGGCACGATACATTTTAAACTAATTCTAATTATCCATTCAATTAAATTTCTTAACAAAGGAGAAAGATTCTTGCTTATATATTTGAACTTCACTTTGTTAGTAGAATTAGTTATCTGTGAGTAGATTTAGTTTATTAAATTTTCATATTATTTTTTATTGCATATTAGTGACAGATAGGTAAATTTGATCTACAAGTTGTGTTTCTGAATTGATCTCTATAATCCTAGTTCGTAGCCTCTAAAATATTCCCTGTGGGATCGATATCAGGACTCCATTAGAGCCCTGTATTACTTGAACAATAATTATACTTGCGTTGAAAGATAGCTCTGCGATTATTGAATATTTTTATACACATCTTTATTAAATAAAAACAATTTTAAATTAACGTAAAGTGAACGGGGCGGTTCAAGTTTTTGGCGCCGTTGCCGGGGATCGAACATAATTAGAGTAACGGACTATTTAGGACAATTAGAAAACTTTTTAAAGAATTTGCAACTTATATTTAGTTAACTATTTTGCTGTGTACTGATTTCGATTGTATTCATAAATTTGGATATGAAAATCTTATAACCTACAATTCAGAATTAGAACGCATTATTAGAAGAATTAGAAAACTGAGAAAATAACCTAGAAATACTGATAATCTTAACATAATGGAAAACAACAACCAAATAATAGAAAATGAACATCAATCTAGACCACTAAGAGATTACGCTAACCCTACATTTGATAAAATTCACTTAACCATCCAAAATCCAAATGTAGCTGCTAATTCATTTGAGCCTAAACCTGCAATTATCCAAATGATACAAAATAATCAATTTGGTGGAACTCCTAACGAAGATCCTAATTTACATCTTGCAAGTTTCTTAGAACTTTGTGCTACTTTTAAATATGACAGAGTGTCTGATGATGCTGTCAGACTTAGACTTTTTCCTTTTTCACTAATGGACAAGGCTAAGGCTTGGTTAAATTCATTAGCACCTGGATCTATTAGAACTTGGAGGGAACTTTCACAAAAATTTTTATCAAAATATTTTCCACCATCTAAGACTGCTAAGCTTAGAAATGATATTATATCTTTCAGTCAGTATGAGGGAGAATCGATATATGAGTCTTAGGAAAGATTTATAGAACTTCTCAGGAAACGTCCACATCATGCTTTACCAGATTGGTTAATTATTTAAATATTTTATAATGGATTAGTAGGATCTCTTAGATCCATTATTAACCTTTTGAAGAAGCCTATGCTTTAATTGAAGAAATGGCTACCAATAATTTTCAATGGCCTGCTGAAAGGGTAAATCCTAAGAGAGTAGCCAGTATTCATGATTCAGATGCTTTAACTATGATAGTTTCTCAAATTGCTGCTCTTTCAATGAAAATAAATCAATACGGAACGAATTATTCTCAAACACCTCCAGTGTTAGAAGAAAATTCATTGGGACAAATTGTAGATGCTCAATCTTCATATGAAACTATAAATTTGATAAATAATTGACAAAATAACCCTTATTCAAACTATTATAATTCAGGTTGGAAGAATCATCCAAACTTTAATTGGAATAACTAAGATAATGCTAATCCTGTTATTCCTCAGTGGGGGAACAATCTTGTAAAACCATTAGGAAATATAAATAATCAAGGTAATTCTAATTATAGACTTTCTAATCCACCAGGTTTTTATAATAACTCACAATTTAAGGAGAAGAAGTTATCTATGGAAGAATTAGTTTTGAATATGGGAAATCAATTACAAATTCAAGGAGCTTCCATTAAAAATATAGAAAACCAATTGGGCATATTGCTAATGCATTAAGCAATAGACCTGTTGGAACTTTACCTAGCAATGTTGAAGTAAATCCTAAAGATCAAGGAAAAGAACAGATTAAGGTTATTCAATTAAGAAGTGGAAAAGAGTTGGAAACAAGAGTTCAAAAAGAAACTGTAGTTGAAAAGGCAAAAGTGGAAACTGAAGGAGAAAATGAATGTTTATATCCTGATTTTCCTCTGAAACCTATGAAAATTACTGTTGAAAGACCACCACCACCATTTCCTCAAAGACTAAAGCAACAAGATAAAGGAAGAAGATTTGCAAAATTCTGAGACATTTGGAAAAATTGTCAATAAATATTTCTTTTATTGAAGTTTTGGAACAAATGGCTGATTATGTTAAATTTATGAAGGATATACTCAACAAAAGAGGAAGTTATTAGATCATGAGACTGTTGCACTCAGTGAAGAGTGTAGTACTATAATTCAGAAGAAGCTTCCCAAAAAACTTAAGGATCCTGGTAGTTTTACTATCCCGTGTGCTATTGGTGAAAAATTTTATGGTCGAGCATTATGTGATTTGGGAGCTAGCATAAATTTGATGCCTTTATCAACTTTTAAAAGGTTAGAAATAAAAGAGATTGCACTAACTTATGTAACTCTATAGTTAGTTAATCGATCTATTACACATCCCAAAGGAGTTGTAGAAGATGTTCTGATCATGGTTGATAAATTTATCTTTCCTGTAGATTTTATTATTTTGGATATGGAAGAAGATAAAGAAATTCCAATAATTTTAGGAAGACCATTCCTAGCTACAGGAAAAGCCATGATAGATGTTCAAAAAGAAGAATTGACTATGAGAGTAAATGATCAAGAAGTAACCTTTAACATCTCAAAGTCAATGAAATATCCTTCAATAGAAAATGATAATGAATGTTTTAGAATGGATATATGTGATTATTTGAGAAAAGAATATTTCAAAGAAAATTTTGAAGAAAATGAAGATATGGGAAACGATAAATATGATGAAATTGATAACGAAGAAGCTGATTATATTCAGGAACAATTTGAAACGCTCAATTCAACAACACCAGAAAATGAAATATTAATTCCATCAATTGTAAAACCCCCTAAACTTGAATTAAAATATCTTCTAAATCATTCAAAGTATATATTTTTAGGAGAGTTTTCAACATTACCAGTAATTGTATCATCAAAGTTAAATGAAATTCAAGAACAAAAATTAATGGATACATTAAAAAAATACAAAAATGCTTTTAGTTGGACTCTAGCTGATATAAAAGGAATTAGTCCTTCAATTTGTATGTATAGAATTTTATTAATCGATGAACATAAACCAAGAATTGATCTACAAAGGAGACTGAACCCTATTATGAAAGAAGTAGTTAAAAAAGAAATTTTAAAATGGTTAGACGCTGGAATTATATATCCTATTTCGGATAATACTTGGGTAAGTCCAATTCATTATGTTCCTAAGAAAAGAGGAGTAACTGTTGAAGTAAATAAAAATAATAAATTTATAGCTATCAGACAAGTTAATGGATGACGTATTTGCATTGATTATAAAAAATTAAATGTCTCCACCCGAAAAGATCACTTTCTTCTTCCTTTTCTAGACGAAATGTTGGAGACTTGCTGGATACAAGTACTACTGTTTTCTAGATGGATATACTGGTTACCATCAAATTCCTATTGCTCATGAGGATCAAGAGAAAACAACTTTTACTAGTTCTTATGGAACTATTGCTTTTTGAAGAATGCCTTTCGGACTATGTAATGCCCCTGCAACATTCCAGAGATGTATGATGTCTATATTTAGTAAGTTAATTGATAATGGAATAAAAGTATTTATGGATGATTTCTCTGTATTTGGGACATCATTTGACAGATGCTTAAATCATCTTGAAAAAGTTTTGGAGTTATGCGAAAAAAATAACTTAGTTCTAAATTGGGATAAATATCAATTTATGGTTGTAGGAGGAATTGTATTAGGGCATAAAATTTCAGAAAATGGCATGGAAGTAGACCCTGCAAAAATTCAAGTTATAGCTAAATTACCACCTCCTACTACAGTGAGAGGGGTAAGAAGTTTTCTTGGACATGCTAGTTTCTACAGGAGATATATTAAAAATTTTTCAAAAATTACCAAACCTCTATGCCAACTTCTAGAAAAATACAATAAATTTAAATTTACTGAAGACTGCTCGAATACCTTTGAGTTATTAAAGGAAAAACTAATCACAACACCTGTAATAGTTTCACCTGATTGGGAGAAACCATTTGAATTAATGTGCGATGCTAGTGATTATGCTATTGGAGCTGTTCTTGGTCAAAGATATGATAAGATTTTTAAATTTATATACTATGCTAAGTAGAACTCTTAATGATGTTCAAATTAACTATACTGATTCTCGAAAAAGAGTTACGCTACTCGTATATGCTTTTGATAAATTCATATCATATTTAATTGGGACTAAATGTATTGTGCATACTGATCACTATGTTATTAAATATCTGATGCAAAAGAAGGATACTAAACGAAGATTAATTAGATGGATACTTTTGATGCAACAATTCAATTTTGTGGTAATTGATAGAAAGGGAACTGACAATCAAATTGCTGATCATTTGTCGAGATTAGAATATCATGAATCATCTGACACCGACAATGAAATAACAGATAGTTTCCCTGATGAACAACTTTATAATATAAATGAGTGGGAAATACATTGGTATGCTGATATAATTAATTATATAGTAAGCGATATTTTGCCACCAATGCTAACACTACAACAACAGAAAAAATTTATTCATGATGCAAAAGCATATTTTTGGGATGAACCATATTTATATAAGTAATGTAACAATCTTATTATTAGGAGATGTGCGCCTTATGAAGAAACAGAACTGATTATTCAAAAATGTCATGATTTTGAATTTGGAGGACATTTTGGGATTGATAAAACTGCGTACAAAATTTTACAAGCTGGATTTTATTGGCCTACTCTTTTTAGAGATGTTTACAGATATATTAAAACTTGTGATAGATGCCAATGAGTAGGTGATATATCTAGAAGAAATAAAATGCCTCTGAATTTCATGTTAGAAGTTGAGATTTTTGATGTTTGGGGATTAGATTTCATGGGACCATTTATTCCTTCATTTGGGAACTTATATATTATGATTGCAGTTGATTATGTATCAAAGTGGATTGAAGCACAAGCTTTACCTCGCTGTGATGCTAAAAGTGTTTCAAGATTCTTAATGAAAAATATTTTCACATGATACGGAATGCTGAGAGTGATTATCACTGACGGAGGATCCCATTTTCGGAATAAATACATTCAAAGATTGGCAGAAAAGTTTAATATTGTTCATAGATTCTCTACTGTTTATCATCCTCAAACCAGTGGTTTAGCTGAAGTTTCTAATCATGAGATTAAACAAATTTTACAAAAAATTGTAAATCCTAGTAGAGTATATTGGTCTAAGAGACTGGATATTGCATTATGGGCATACAAGACTTCTTATAAAACTCCTATTGGTATGACTCCTTACAAAATTTTTTTTTAGAAAGACTTGCCATTTACTAGTAGAATTGGAGTGTAAAGCATATTGGGCGATTAAAGAATTCAATTATAATTTGAAAAATGCTGGTTAAAAGAGATTGTTACAATTGAATAAATTAGAGGAAATAAGAAATGAATCTTATGATAACGACAGAATTTATAAGGAAAAACTGAAGTTAAGGCATGATCGGAAGATTAACCAGAAGAACTTTGAAGCACGACAAGAAGTTTTGCTTTACAATACAAGGTTAAAGTTATTTCATGGGAAATTGAAGTCTCATTGGTTAGGACTCTTTACTGTAACTCAAGTTTATACTTATGGAGCTGTTGAAATTGAAGATCTGAAGACTGGGAATAGATTTAAAGTAAATGGACATAGATTAAAACCATATTTTGAGGACATGGAATGACATTTACTTCGGAGAGTCGATTTTATTGCAAAGTGGAGAAATTCACACCAATATTATATTAACTTTTGATGAAATTACACTTTAAAGAAAGATATTTTCTATGTTTTATTGCAAATGTGAAGATTTATAGGAAATGAAGCAAAAAGATGGAAAAAGGAGCGAATCTGAAATGAAAAAAACTAAAAGAGAAAAAATTGAACTCGCCCGCCGACGACGCGGAATAGGCTGCCGACGGCGTGTTTTTCCCGAGAGCATTTGAATATATTATAAAGGAGCCCACCGACGACGAGATCGAGCCAGCCGACAACGAGACTGAGCAGTTGGCCTACGCTCTAGAAGCCCGCCGACGGCGCAAACGAGCCAGCCGACGGCGAGAAGGTCGGTTCAAGCAAGATACATTGAATCTGGACACTTTTTGAAGAGGTGCTTAAGCAACCATTGGAAATCTTTCTTCCTCTTTAAAGAAAGACGATTTTAGGCCGAATGTGTGTCTTCTTTGTGTTCTTAGTGTGTCATTTTTAAGTGTTTTATTAGTGTATTTAGTGTGTGAGTGTGTTCTAGAGAGTATATTAGTGAGTTTAATTGAGTGTGTTGTATAAGAAGGAAGAGTCAGAGGAACTTCAAGGAATCTTCTTAGGGACAAAATTCGAGATAAGTTTTGTCTGTTGTTTTATAACTTTAATTTTATGAAATCCAAGTTTTGTGTTATTCTTCCTATGCATTCTGAGTAGTCTTCTCTGTCTTTCTCCTTGTTTTGAGATTTTTGTGAAATGAAAAATTGAATTAGTTGTGCCTAAAATATTAAATAAAAATTGTGATAATCTTTTACTTGAATCTTAATTTACTTTCAATTTGGTTGATTGAACTGTTAAAATATGTTGATTTTACAACTAAAGTAAAGATTACATTCAAGATTCAGGGAAACCAAAATCCTTGAATAGAGGGTGCAAATAAATAGGGAAATATTATTTATCGCGCGTAGAATGAGATATTTTAGAGTGACATACTAAAATCTTTAATTCGGTCCTATCGTTTGGGTCCTGAAGTGTAGATGTTAGCCCTCAGGCGAGTGGAACGTGGGAGCTCCGAAGTGAGAGCCGGTATCCTCCCAGCCTAGCCGCAGATTTAGTAACCAAGCATAGGATTAGTCAATACTCTTTATGCTTAGACCAAAGGGTAAAGAGTAGGAATGCTCCTATTTGACACAATATAATTCTAACTAATTTGATTATCCTTTCACTTAATTCTCTTAAACAAGGGGAGAGATACTTTTTCTAAATTGCAATCTTCCATTAAAAAATAAAGCTTAGTGTAAGTGTTCTTTATTTTCGTATACTAGATAGTAATTGCATCAGCTAAAAATCAGTTTATAATCTCTAACTTCTCTGTGGAATCAATATATAGGACTCCATTAGAGCCCTGTATTACTTGAAAGATGCGTATACTTGCGTCAATAAAAGGGGTAACTTTGCTATTATTGAATATTATTTTTATACTGGTTAAACATTTATATAGTTATACACTTTCCGCCTTGAGCCTGTCAAGTTTTTGGCACCATTACCGGGGAAGTAAAGTAATTATTAAGGTAACTAATAAATAATTATTAAAATAATTACTAGAGTAACGGACTATTTAAAATTTACTTAAGTTTTGTATGCGTAAATTTGGAACCGAAAATTTAATACCTTACGATTCAGATTTAGAACAAACTATTAAAGATAAATTATAAATTTAAATCAAATGGCAAATAATCCAGCAATTGAAAATACAAATCAACCGAGACCTTTAAGAGATTATTAGCGGCTAATTCATTTGAGCTTAAACTTGCAATTATCCAAATGGTACAAAATAATCAATTTAGTGGTTCACCAAACGAAGATCCTAATTTACTTCTCGCTAGTTTTTTAGAACTTTGTGCTACTTTTAAATATGATTGAGTATCTAATGATGCTGTTAGACCTAGGCTTTTTCCTTTTTCTTTAAGGGATAAGGCTAAGATGTGGTTAAATTCATTAGCACCTGGATCTATTAGAACTTGGGGAGAATTATCACAAAAATTTCTATCCAAATACTTTCCTCCTTCAAAAATTGCAAAGCTTAGAAATGATATAACCTCTTTTAGTCAAACGGAGAATCAATATACGAAGCTTGGGAGAGATTTAAAGATCTTCTTAGGAAATGCTCACATCATTCATTACCAGATTGGTTAATCATTCAAACTTTTTATAATGGATTAGTAGGATCTCTTAGATCTATCATTGATGCTGTCGTTGGTGGTTCATTAATGTCAAAACCATTTGATGAGACTTATTCATAAATTGAAGAAATGGCTACCAACAATTTTTAATGGCTTTCTGAAAGGTTAAATCCTAAAAAATAGCTAGTATCCATGATTCTGATGCAATATCTATGTTAGCTTCTAAAATTACTGCTATATCTAAGAAATTAGATTATTCTGGAATGAATTATTCTCCTACTATAGTAGAAGAAAATTCATCTGGATAATTTGTGGATGCTCAACCTTCTTATGAAACTTTAAATGCTATTAATAATAGACCCAATAATTCTTATGCAAATTATTACAACCCTGGTTGGAAAAATCATCCAAATTTTAATTGGAATAACAATTCTACTAATCAACAATGGATGAACAATTCACTAAACAACAACAACAACAACAACAACAACAACAAAGCCTTAATCCCACTAAGTGGGGTCGGCTACATGAATCCTTTTTCTCCATTGTGTCCGATTTAGTGTCAAATTTTCGTTCAATTCTAATAAATTAAGATCATTTTTTATGCAATAAGCCCAAGTTTTCCTAGGTCTCACTTCTCGCCTTTCTTAACATAAGTTGTATTTAAAACATCTACTCTCCTAATCGGATCATCGGGTGGTCGACGTTTAATGTGACCAAACCATCTAAGGCGACTCTCTCTAATTTTATCCGTCACCGGTGCAACTCCAACCCTTTTACGGATATATTCATTTCGCATTTTGTCTCTAAGAGTAAAGCCACTCATCCACCTAATCATTCTCAACTCGGCAACACTTAACTTAACATTATGCTTCTCTTTTAAAGGCCAACATTCAAGCACCAAAGAGCATCGAAGGTCTCACCACCATCTTGTAAAATTTTCCTTTCGGCCTAAGCGGTACTTTTCTATCACACAATAGGCCGGACGCATTCCTCCACTTCAACCAACCAACCCGAATTCTACTATTCACATCCCCATCTATATCACCATCGCTTTGAACAATGGACCCAAGATATCTAAATCGTTCACACCTTTTAATAATTTGATCACCCAAAGTTACACTGCTTGTCACTAGACCTACTATTACTAAAATTACATTCCATGTATTCAGTTTTAGTTCTACTCAAACGAAGACCTTTAGACTCCAATGTAGACCTCCATAATTCAAGTTTTTCCTGGACTTTTTCTCTTGTCTTATCCACAAGGAGGATATCATCAGCAAAAAGCATACACCAAGGTACATCCTCTTGTAAATGCCCAGTAAGACCATCCATAAATAAAGCAAAAAGATATGGGCTTAAAGCCGATCCTTGATGTAAACCAACGTAAATAGTAAAATACTTGGTCAATCCTCCTTCGGTTCGAACACATGTAACGACTCTAAGCATACATATCTTTAATGACTTGAATATAAGTTATATCAACACCTTTCTTCTCAAGGACTCTCCAAAGAACATCTCTAGGAACCTTATCGTAAGCTTTTTCTAAATCAATAAAAATCAAATGTAGATCCTCCTTATTATCTCTATACTTCTCCATCAAACCTCTCAATAAATGTATAGCTTCCATGGTAGACTCGCCCGGCATAAATCCAAATTGATTATGAGAAATCTTCGTAATACGTCTTAACCTATGTTCAATTACCCTCTCCCATAATTTTAAAGTATGACACATCAATTTAATTCCTCTATAATTTGCACACTCTTGTGCATCTCCTTTATTCTTAAAAATGGGGACCAAAATGCTCTTTCTCCACTCCTCGAGCATCCTTTTAGTTTTTAAAATAATATTAAAAAGTTTAGTAAGCCAGAAACCCCCAAATCACCTAAACATTTCCACACTTCAATTGGGATATCATCGGGTCCTACGTACTTGCCCCCTTAGTTTTCTTTAAAGCCTCATCAACTTCTTTTTTATTAATGCGACGGTAAAAATGAAAAGTTTTATTATTATTAACGATATTAAGATCACTAAGGTCAATCGTACTTTCAGCATCATCATTAAAAAGTTTATCAAAATAACTCACCCACCTATGTTGAATATCTTTTTCTAAGAAAAGCACTTTTTGATTTTCATCTTTAATACACTTTACTTGAGTTAAATCTTTACTTTTCTTTTCTCTTTGTTTAGCTAGTTTATACATATATTTTTCACCTTCCTTAGTATCTAACATGTTATAAAGATCACTAAAAGCAAAATTTTTAGCGTCACCGATTATTCTTTTACACTCCTCGCGGCCGTTTTATATTTTTCCCAGCTTCTCTACGCTTTTACATTAAACCAATTTTTATAACATAACTTCTTATATTTTATCTTTTCTTGTACATTATTATTCCACCATCAACTTTTTTTATTTATAGAAACTTTTCTTTGGATTCTCCAAGTACATCTTTTGCTACTTGTTTAATAAGTATTAGTTAATTTTTCCCACATAACATTCACGTCTTCATGAACATCCCAAATATTTAAATCTTGAATTTTACTCATAAAAATAATTTTATTTGTGTCTTTTAGGTGCCCCCATCTTATTCTACGATGTTGATTCCTAGTATTCTTTATTTTACAACTCTTCATCTTAAAATCTAGAACTAATAATCGATGTTGGGTACTTAATCGCTCACTGGAATAACCTTACAATCCTTACAATCTCGACGATCTCTTCTTCTCATAAGAAAATAATCAATTTGTGTTTTATTAGATCCATTCTTATAAGTAATAAGATGTTCATCTCTTTTCTTGAATAAAGTATTAGTAATAATCAAATCATACGCTAAAGCAAAATCTAAAATGGTTCTACCTTCTTCATTAATCGCTCCATAACCGTAGCCACCATGAATATTTCGAAATATTTTACCACTCTACCGACATGTCCATTTAAATCTCCTCCAATAAAAATTTTTTCTTCAAGGGGTATCAAGTGTATTAAGTCTTCTAAGTCATTCCAGAATTTATCTTTAGAGCCTATATCTAAACCAACTTGAGGAGCATAAGAACTTATAATATTAAAAATCTTAGTATCAATAATAATCTTAAGTGCTATAATTCTATCTCCAACTCTATTAATTTTGACAACATTATCTTTCAAACTCTTATCTATAATTACACCTACACCATTTCTAGTACGACTCTTACCGAATACCATAGTTTAAAACCTAAGTTATCAATCTCCTTAGCTTTTTCTCCAACCCATTTAGTTTCTTGAATACATAGGATATTTATCTTTCTATGGATCATAATATCAACCAATTCCATTAGTTTACCATTGAGAGTACCTATATTCCAGGATCCTATCCTAATACTAGTATCATGGACTAACTTCTTTACCCGCATCCGTCCGTAATGTGGGAACCCTTGCTACATGACACTACACCCGGCGCCGGTGTAGCGGCCCTCGCACACTTTCCACCGTATTCGAAGCCATACGCCGCGTCGCTTCCGTGGGACGCCCTAGCACTTACACAATGATCAAAAGGATTCATGTCATGATTTTTTTTCGACAAGTTTTACGCTGGCTGTCGACTACCTAACGCAACCCTCCACTTTTCACATCCGGGCTTGGGACCGGCAACGACAGTGTTAAACCCATTAGGAAATTCATCTAACCAAGGAAATTCTAATTATAAACTATCTTATCCACCTAGATTTAAGAACAACTCTCAATTTAAGGAAAAGAAGTTATCTATGGAAGAATTGATATTAAATATGGGTCAGCATTTGCAGAATTAAGAAAATCAGCTACAAATTCAAGGGAATCAATTACAAAATCAAGGAACTGCAATTAAAAATATTGAAACTTAACTTGGGCATATCGCTACTGCGCTTAATAATATAATTCCTGGAACTTTTCCTAGTAATGTGGAAATAAATCCTAAAGACCAAGGAAAAGAACAAATCAAAGCAATACAGTTATGAAGTGGAAAAGAGTTAGAAACAAGAGTACAAAAAGAAACAAAAATTAAAAAAGAGAGTGGAAACTGAAAAAGAAAAGGTTCAGCAAGATCAAGATTTAGAATATGCACTAATACCTATGAAAATTTCTGTAGAAAAACCACCACCACCATTTCCTCAGCGATTAAAGCATCATAAAAAGGATAAGCAATTTTCTAAATTCCTTGAAATTCTGAAGAAATTAACGATGAACATTCCTTTGTAGAAGCATTAGAACAAATGCCCAATTATGTGAAATTTATGATAGATATTTTAAACAAGAAAAGAAAGTTTACAGACAATGAAACTGTTGCACTTAGCGAAGAGTGTAGTACAATTATTCAGAAAAAGCTTCCTGAGAAATTAAATGATCCTGGTAGTTTCACTATACCTTGTGCTATTGGAGAAAAATTTTATGGAAAAGCTTTATGTGACTTGGGAGCCAGCATTAATCTTATGCCTCTATCAGTTTTTAAAAGATTAGTATTTGGAGAAGTCTCACCTACTTTAGTAACTCTTTAGTTAGTTGATCGTTCAGTGACTTATCATAAAGGATTTATTGAAGATGTGTTAGTAAAAGTGGATAAATTTATCTTTCCTGTGGATTTCATTGTTTTAGATATGGAGGAAGATAAAGAAATACCCATAATTTTAGGAAGACCCTTTTTAGCTACTGGAAGAGCTATGATTGATGTTCAAAAATGAGAATTAACTATGAGAGTAAACGATCAAGAAGTAACTTTCAACATAGCAAAATCAATGAAATATCCTGCTACTACAAAAGATGATGAATGTTTTCGAATGGAAATTCTTGAACATCTGCAAAATAATTATTTTAAAGAATACTTTAAAGATAAATAAGAAATAGAAAATACAGAATTATTTGAAGAAGCGTGAAAATGAAGAATTAGATTATATACAAGAAAGATTTGAGATGTTGGATATTACAGAAAATGCTGAAAAGAATATAGTTCCATCAATTATGAAACCTCATGAACTTGAGTTAAAAGTTTTACCTACTCATTTGAAGTATGCATTTTTGGGAAATTATTTAACTTTACAGGTCATTTTATCGGCAGATTTAAACGAATTACAAGAGCAAAAACTTCTGGATACACTAAAAAGGTGTAAGAAAGCTTTTGGTTGGACCTTAGCAGATATTAAAGGAATTAGTCCTTCAATCTGTATTCACAGAATTATTTTGGATAGTGAACATAAACCAAGAGTTGATTCCCAAAGGAGATTAAACCCGATGATGAAAGATGTAGTCAAGAAAGAAATATTAAAATGGTTAGACAATGGTATTATATATCCTTTTTCGGACAGTGCTTGGGTAAGCCCAATTCATTGTGTTCTTAAGAAAGGAGGAGTGACTGTTGAAGCTAATGAAAATAATGATTTAATATCTTTCAGACAAGTTATAGGATGTCGTATATGTATTGATTATAAAAAATTAAATGCAACCACCAGGAAAGATCACTTCGCTTTACCATTCCTAGACCAAATGTTGGATAGACTTGCTGAGCACAAATACTTTTGTTTTTAGACGGATATACTGGCTACCATCAAATTCATATTGCTCCTGAGGATCAAGAGAAAACTACATTTAGTAGTCCTTTGGAACATTTGTTTTTCAAAGGATGTCTTATAGACTATGTAATGCACCTGCAACATTCCAGAGATGTATGATGCCTATATTTAGTAAATTAATTGATGATGGAATAGAAGTATTTACGGATGATTTATGTGTATTTGGAACATCATTTGACACATGCTTGGATCATCTTGAAAAAATCTTGGAGCTATGTGAAAAAACTAATTTGATTCTAAATTGGGAGAAATGTCAATTTATGGTTGCAAGAGGAATTGTATTAGAACATAAAATTTCGAAAAATGGCATGGAAGTAGACCCTACAAAAATTCAAGTTATAGCTGAATTACCACCTCCTACTACAGTGAGAGGGGTAAGAAGTTTTCTTGGACATGCTGGATTTTACAGACACTACATAAAAGATTTGTCAAAAATTATTAAACCTCTATGCCAACTTTTAGAAAAGGACAAGAAATTTGAATTCACTAAAGAATGCTTAAATTCTTTTGAATTATTAAAAGATAAATTAATCACAACACCTATAATAGTTTCACCTGATTGGGAGAAACCATTTGAACTTACGTGCGATGCTAGTGATTATGCTATAGGAGCTGTTCTTGGACAAAGATACGATAAAATTTTTAAAGTCATATATTATGCTAGTAAAACTCTTAATAATGCTAAAATACACTATACAGTTACAGAAAAAAAAATAATAGCAATTGTATATGCTTTTGATAAATTTAGATATTATTTAATTGGAACTAAATGTATTGTGCATACTGATCACTCTGCTATTAAATATTTAATGTAAAAAAAGATATCAAATCAAAATTAATCAGATGGATATTACTGATGCAAGAATTTGATTTTGAAGTAATTAATAGAAAGGGAACGAATAATCAAATTACAGATCATTTGTCAAGATTAGAATATTGCGAATTATCTGATACTGACAATGAAATTACAGACAGTTTGCCCGACGAACAACTTTATAATATAAATGAGTGGAAAATACCTTGCTATGCTGATATAGTTAATTATATCGTAAGTGATATTTTACCATCCATGCTAACTCTGCAACAACAGAAAATATTCATTCAAGATGCTAAAACATATTTTTGCGATAAATCATATTTATATAAGTAATGTAAGGATCTAATTATTAGAAGATGTGTGCCTTATGAAGAAATTGATGTTGACCTCATTTTTGGGTGAGGTCTCTTCCTTCCTCTTAATGCTTAGGATCTAGCTATAGGACTTCTCCTTGACTATTCTAGAAGACTAGAGATGGAACCCACCATTTAGAAATTCAAACCAAGTCTTGATTCTCTTTAGAATCCTACATAGATGGTCATCAACCTCCAAATCACTTGGAAGGTTGGGACCAATGTGTAAGAAGACAAAGATGAATTCCTATAGGATGTTTAAACCTTAGGACTACCCTGAGTGGCCTAGTCCTGGTGAGGTCTGGCTTACACACACTGCACTCTCACACACACATTCTAAACCCTGGACCATCCTTACCCAATTCCTACCCCTGGTTCATTAGAGCACTCATGTGGCTAAGTCCAAACCCCTAGCTCTTTGGCTAAGAGGGTTAGGAACAACCCATGAGATGTTCAGAATGGACATTTCTTGGCCCATGGCTCACTCTTAGCTTTTTCACCCTCTCAACCATAATCAAATACAATTTTTGCCAAAATTCCTGGTTTTGACATTGGTTCCTCAAGCCTACCCAATTTTACCTAAAATACCCCTACAACCACAAAATCATCCAAAAATTCCCAAAAATTACCCAAAATTCCCAAAAGCCCTAAAAATCATTTTGAAACAATTCCCACCTCTTAAATCCACCAAAATACTCCAATACCCTCCAAATAACCTCTTAATACCCTCAATACCCTTTTAGCCCAAAATTCCAAAAATTCCAAAAATTCCCAAAAAATTCTAAAAAATCTCAAATATTCCCAAGGAGGTATGCCGGGGCGGCGGTGACCAAAAGGATGGACGTGTCGTGGCAGCAGTGGCCCGAAGAAGGTATGCCGATGCAACTTTGACCCAAGAATATGCAACATAGGTAGGTGAACATGCAAATGATTATGCAAATGAACATACAAGATGTAACATGCAAGCAATGGGTTGACCGGGCCATGTCAGTCGGTCGAACTAAAGTGATTGGTCGACCGGGTAGGGGCTGCCCGTCGAGGCATAGTACATGTCGACTGGGGCGGGCCAGCCGGTTGAGGCAAAGTGCAAATGCAAACATACATGCAATAAGATGCAGAAGCATACAAACATGCAAGTGATCGATCGGCCGAGCCTTGGTGGCCGGTCGAACCAAAGTGAGATGTTCGCCGGGCCGCGGCGACCGGGCGAAGTGAAGTGAATGCTCGACGGGCCGGGGCGGCCGGTCGGAGCGGAGTGAAATGCAAACATGCTCAAAGCAAAATGAGTGCAATATGGAGCAAACAAATGCAGATAACCAACTAGGCTCGTGCTAACGACCTCACCCAGGAAACATATGGTTAGACCCTGGATGCCCGCATCGCCGCCTCGCTTGGCTAGGAAATGTGGGAGTTTCTCCTCGATGTCCGAGGGGGAAACTCTCCACGGCGTTGCGGTGAGTCAGCTACAAAGCTTTTCTCATTTCACGAACTCCTTCAGACTTTGCAAAGCGAGCCAACTACAAAGCTTCTCTCACTTTGCCAAAACCGACCTCCCAGTTTCTCCAAGTAAAACTGGGGAATCCAGAGCAAAGGGAGTGAGGGACTCCGACCCATCGGAACTGGTGCTAAGGCTCGGAACAACAGGGAGACACTCGGCCCTACGGAGGATATTTGGCCACACATAAGAAATCCTAACCTAAAGGCCAGCTCTAGGCAAATAAACGATCCATCACATAGGCACATCGTCGCACTGGCTCACGCCAGCGCATGCACCCGTGTGGGCGATCGAACTCACACGCCTAGACACCACTCATCCTAAGGCTGGCTAGTAGTTTAGGGGATCTCACCACCATGGCGGTTGAAGACGCGTTTTCTTTGCTCGCTCTAAGACGCTTTCTTGCTAATACGACCATGGATCATGTACCTAAAATAGACATCATAGTATATCAAAATAAACCCGACACGTGCCTTGGAGGAGTTAGACGTCGGCCTTTGGGACACAATGCGATCGTTGTTCCAGTGAGGGAGAGACTATGTGTGAGGCTAAGGTCTTTAGGGCATCACAAAAATATCTAAGAGGTGCTACTCCGCAGACAATGCTTCGCCGGCGAGGAGGAAGTGATTGTCGGTGAGGTAGAGCACCGACGAAAGAGTTTGGGCATGTCTCGACTAGGAGTCCAGATCTCAACTTAGGAGAGTGCTGCACTGCAAAGAAAGGTCGGCCCGCGGGTGGCTGGGCTCTTCCGGCGAGGAGGACTGCAGTGCCGGTGAGGAGAAAAATGGGTGGGACATGGCGTTACCTCTTCTCAATGTCTTTTTTCTTTTTTTTTTTATTTTATTTTATTTTTTGCATGTAAGGGAGTGGAAGGAAGGCTCGCCGGCAAGATGAAATGGTCAGCGGTAAGGAGACGCCGGCGAAAGGGAGCTGGACGGAAGCTCCGGCCAAGTAGGAGACTGCCGGTCTGCAGCGCCGGCCGGCGGGCTTCAGGCTTGAAGGAGAGCTCGGGCGAGGGAGGTGGCAGCGGGCTTCTTGGCCGGCGGCTGGAGGAGTTCCGGCGGGGAAGAGGACGGCGGTGTCGACCTTTGCCAGTGACGAGGAGGAGATCCCGAGAGGCGAGAGGGAGATTCGGCTAGGTTTTCGTGAGATGGAGAAGTGCCCGCTTTTGTTCGCTAGAGAGAAGGAGAGCGTACAGTTTCAAAACAAAGAAAATAAGAAGCAGCCTTTTAGGAGAGAGAGAGGTGATAACCTGATAAGATCAGATTTTCCTTTTTTTTTTTTATGTTATTTTATTTTAATAGGCTCATGCGGTATGAGAGGCATGCGTAGGCTACGCATATGATAGATTTATATATATATATATATATATATATATATATATATATATATATATTCAAAGCGTGTGTTTGATAAATATGATAGAGATAGGATTTTACTTTTTATTCTTCTCTTTTTTTTGATAAGTGCAGGCATGAAATATGGGAGTGAGAGAGAGGATGTGGAGCTATTATCATGCGTGAGATCTGATAGAATTTTTTTTTTTTTTTGTTATATATATATATGTTATATATATATATGTTATATATATATATATATATATTATAATATAATAATGATAATAATAATAATATATTATTATTATTCTCTATGTCTTTTCATTAAATATATCCTCGCAGTGAAATGAACATCTCCCCTAGATAAAATCGGCGTTCCGGACTTTTTCGTGCAGTCCGTTTCGTAATCTGGGATCACTCGGGGTCGTTCAGACCACATTTTCGGCGATCGAGCTCCAAAACGATAATTCACATATTTTTACCCCGCCTGCGAAGTCGTTGCGAGATGGGCATCCTCCTTAAGTAATGTCGATGTCCTAGACACACTCGCGTGGTCCGTTTTTCGTTCGGAGTGGGTCGTTTGGGTAACTTTTTCAATAATAGGCCAAAATGAGCCACTTTTACGTATTGCACGATAAGTAAAATTCATCGATCCTTTCGAAGTCGTCCGAGGTGTGAATTGTCGGCCGGTCGTCGCCTAAGCGAAAGCCAAAGCCTAGCAGAATGACCCTGGCTACGTGCTCCTCAACACGTGCCAAAATGTCCCAAATGAATGTTTTGCGCTATAGTGGTCAACACATGCATCAAGCAAGGTTCCCTGGCACTCGAGCTGACATTCTACACTCGTGACATCAAAAATTGATGCCAACATCCTAATTAAATAAAATTGGCAGGATTGAAACTTTAAATAAAATCTCAAATTGAAGCCAAACAATAGGATAGTCGGGAAGTCACCGAAGTTCACTTCGGGTCTGTGACATCCCACTTCTCTTCCTTTGGACTCCCGAAAAACCTGCTCCAAATTCGAGCTTTTCCCTATCGAAATTTCCCAAAGTCCAATCGTTTGAAAACCTTAAACTTTGAAATTCTTGAGGGCAAAACCACTGATCATTATCGAGAGTTTTCTTAAGTGTTTTAGAACATTTAAGATGTAACTAACTATAGGGGCTTGCCCTTATACGGAACTTTAAGAACGCAGATAATATAAACCCTGCTTAATTCCTTTATATCGAGCATAGAACTGCGGCTTATAAAATTGGTTCGCAGTACCAAACAGATGTCACAAATCTTCTAGTTTATTTAATTGAGCCTCATCATCAAGTAGTGTGTCTATTCTTCGGGATAGATACACGGTTGGTGGTGTGGTGCTCGTTTTTATAAACTATTTAGGATGTGAGATCAGTTTGATTTCATATCTTAAAATTTTCAAACTTAAAAATTATTTTCAAAAATCAAATGCTATCTTTCAAATTATATATATATATATATATATATATATTATTAAACTTAAAATCTAAAAATTCACCGACAACTTCTATAGCGACCCCATTTTTAAAACACATAACCTAAAAATATGTCGACAACTTCTGGCGACTCCGTTGGGACTAGTTCCTCTTTCCATTTTGATCAGATGGTTTTGCTTTCATAAATCGATAGTCAATTCATGCCCCTTATGGATCAAACTATCATTCTTTTCGTTGAAATACCACGTTCATTTTCCGTCTCGAACGGTATAGTCAACTCTCATGGATTTTGGAGTCACCGTTTGACACCCCTAAACGAGAGGTTCCGGAATCCTTTTTGCCTCTTCGAGGTGGGGTGGACCCCCAATAGGTGTTAGCTGAGGTGCGGTCCCTTGGGATGAGAAGTCTTCCGAGATTCTCTCTTCCTTTCCAATTCTGAATCGAATCTTTTACCTTTTCTTTAACCTTCCTCCGTTAACAATTTTGTTCCTAAACAAATAAACGTTATAATAAACAACCTTTTTCATAAACAAACTCTTTTAAAACACAAATATACGAATAAAACAAAATCTGAAAATACTTGATAAAGAGAACCAAGAAAAATAAGGAAAGATAAATGAAAATGTGCTCGGACACTTTTTGGAGAAGTTCATTTTTTTCTTCCTAGAAAGTTTTGTGATGGAAGGAAGCGTAATTCAGGACTAATGATCAGAATCTACCCTGCAGAAGATGTCTGCACTGAAGCTGATCTTCTCTTTCACCAACGAGATAGACTTAGCTGTCTACCAGGACGAACTGCCTAATGATGTTATCATTCGCTTTGGACAAGGGTTTGACAATACAGACATTAAGTTCGCAGATGTTACTCTCTTCGAACTGATCAACAAAGTACCGGAAACTGAGGAGCCCATAATTGAGTTCAACCTGAAATCGGCTTAAGAGTTCTCTCCCCCTGCAAAGGGTCCCAACTGAAAGGAACGCTGCTGTTCATAGGAGGTTAGCTGCTACCCCCAGAACCGTCATCTCTACCCTCACCGGTCTAGTCATCACTACACCTACGCTTGCTCACGCTAAACTGAAGGGGAAGGAAGTCCAAGTCTGTGATGAGCCTGTTACCATGGAGGGTTCAGACTTTGCTGTCGTATCGTCTGTTTTCGAGATAGGGTCCAGTTCAAAGTTTAGACCTTAACCCGGACACAAAGGAGAAATAAGAACAGAAAGATTGCTAAGACCAGAAAGGCCAGGGCTGCTGAAGCTGCCTTTCTTGAAGAGACTCCTGAGGAAAGTGAAGAGCTGCGTGAGATCTCACCACTGTTGGGAGGAAGTAGGTTCCATCCTCTCTCTGCTGCATTTGATGAGGAAGATGCCTGGAGAATCTCCGCTGCGTTACCCCGACCTGCATACTACAATGACTGCAATAGGATGAAGATCAAGACTACGCTGCTTACCCGACTGCGAGCGGTAGTGGAGAAGTTAGCTAAGAAGGAAGGATGCCCCGTAGCAGAGATCCTAAGAAGAATGGAATGAGTACGAGCTACATCCCGCCGCGGACCACGAGTAGATCCCATCACTGCCGTGGAGAAACTAAGGAAGAAGATGCGAGCTAGTCCGCCTGTTGATGTATCGGGTCACCATATTAGGGAGGACACCACCTACTGATGTACAGCCGACAGTCCATCTGGTCCTAGGCCTTCCACTACAAGAAGGATGGTGTGGCGACCTATTATTGCTGAGCCGATACCGACACAATGTTCTGGGAGGAGGAGTCTCGTCAGAGACCCTGAAGAAGAAGTTTGAAAGTCATCACCTGACAACCGTGAGACCGTTCGAAAGAGACCACTTGAGGATGCCATAGGGAAGTTAAGAACGGACATCCGACGGTTGGCAAGGGAAAGAGGAGAAGAATTGGGAAATGACGTAGATTCATCAGAGTTCATGGATGAAGAGTATGCATAAATCAACATGGTTGAGACCCAAGCATCGTCAGCTTTGCAAGGAGCTCCATCAACCTCAGAAAGAGACGAACTAGAAGTGATGAGAGCACATCTTCAGTAAAATGATGACATGATTTCTCAGATGGCAAAGATGATGGAAGAGATGGCGACTGCCTTAGCCAATCTCTAGAGTCAGCTTCAGCCTCAGAAGGAAACATCCCCAGAGATCATTCACATTGCTGATGGAGGAAAAGAAATTACATCCGTCAATGGAGATGAACAGCCAAAGAAGGATTCTGCGCAGAGCATGATTCCCAAAAAGGATATTAAGAATATGGTGGAACAGCAGGTGCGAGAAGCCTTAGCCGAGTGGAGCATCTAGTCAGACGAGTAGACCTTACTCCGAAGAGTTTGATGCAGTCCAATACCCGAAAGGCATCGTAACACCTCTATTTAATACTTTTGACGGTACGGGAAACCCCCAACAAAGATATAGCACACTTTCGTGCTAGTTGCTGCAATGCCGAATGGTTCAGTCAAAACCTTTGCAGAATTGGAAAACCTCTTCGTTTAACGGTTTGTCGGGGCTCAGCACCACATCACTATAGGTGATTTAGTGATGGAGCAACAGAAACTGAACGAAACCTTGGTGGATTACATACTTTGATAGAGGAATTTAAGTATGAAGTGTGAACCCAAGTTTCAGGAACAACATGTAGTTGGTATCATACTAAAGAGTATCCATGGCCCGATAACACTTCTCCTTAAAGGATTCACAATTAAGACTTTCGAGAAGTTGCATAGTAAGGTCGGTAGCTTACAGGAGGAGGCAAAATAGCTGAGTTTTGTCAACAAGACTGATAAGCGTAAAACCGCTAAAAGCATTTGAGAAGAAATCAGGAATCATCACGGCAGTGGATAAGGGTAAACAGCCAGTGCAGATACAGCCAGAGCGGCCACAGCTAAGTTATAAACCACCGCAACGGATTTATCAGCAACCTCAGCAGAGCTATCAACAGCCTCGACCAAGTTATCAGTCGCTATAGCATGATCAACCGCCGCCTCATCAACCGCATGCCTTAAAGGAACTTTTGAATAAGGAGTATCCCTTCAAGACTGAAGCAGTGGCCAAGATGTTTCGCAGTTTGATGAAGACACCCGAATTTTAGCTACCAGAGCCCAGGAGGCTAGAGGAAGTCGATAAGAAGGATCATCCGAACTACTGTCCCTACCATAGGATGCTCGAACATAAGATAGAAGACTGCTTCACCTTCAAGAATTGGCTCGAGGACAATCTTCGCAGAGGGAACATAACAATCGCGAAGGAATACATGAAGAAACCCCAAAAAGGAGGTTCCGTCAATGTTATTTAAACGGATCTTATTGTTCCGATAGACCCTTACGCGACTGACGATGGATGAAGTACTGTCTGGACGAAGTCTTTAAAGAGAATTTTGGATCGCATCCAGACCGCTTCAGTGCGTGCTTCAATTCAGAGTTCAAAACCTGCCGAGCCGGCACTATCGTTTGCGATTGAAGAACCGCCCTAGAAGGAGGAGAAGATTGTGGAAGAAGAGAAGACCAAGGCTCCGAAGGGTAGAGTAGGGGCTGCTTTTCCTAGGATGGTTGTTTCTGATTCGGGGGAGAAATCCCTCGAACCTCTAACTCTGTATGATTATTTGCTCGCCCCGGCGGGATCTTATAATGATAAGAGTTTTGGTGTTGGCTACGTTTTAACTATTTCTAATGATTACATAACTAACGACAAACAACCTAATCTGGATTTTAATCTCAATGTGAATAACGATTCTCAAATCATACAAAACCTCGACGACGAAGGAGAAGACGTTCATAAGGGTGGCTACAAAAGCTCGAGAAGCGAAGAGTCCATCTGTGAATTCCGAGGAGCTCCGATCACGATAGAATTGGAGTTATCAGATTCCGAAGCAACATCAGAAAAGCTAGTTGTTCCGATTCAGAAGAAGACACCAGCAGATCCAGCACCATATGTAGAAGAAATAACAGAAGTCAATCTAAGAAGCGGAAAAGTTCTACCCCCGAGAATGGGTCCAAAAGATAAAGGAAAGCAGGTGGTTGTTCAGGAAGAGCCAACCCCAGCGGAAGAATTGCCTACTCGGGAAGAAATTGAAGAACCTGATAACAAAGTGGATTATAACGTGCTAGCCCATCTTAGGAAGCTACCAGCCAAACTGAACATCTACGACGCTCTGATCCTGTCAAAGGAGACGAGGGAAACTCTGATCAAGGCTTTACTTGATCCAAAAATTTGCTTAGCTCAAATGGCCAGTAATTCCTTAGATGAGGTTTTCTCGTTAAAGAAACAGCGAGGTGTTGCCTTCACAGACAACTATCTGCTACTTGGAACAGCTGATCACAATCGACCGTTGTACATTTCAGTCACTATCAGAAAGTTCACGCTCTCCAGAGTGTTGGTTAATCCAGGAGCATCAATCAACATAATGAACCTTCGGACGTTAGCATACTTAGAAATTGATGCCCGCAATATGGAAACAGACAAAATGTTACTAAGAGGATTCAATCAGAAAGGAGAAAGAGCTCTTGGATCGATAACGCTATTAATGAAGACCGGTGATTTGGCAAAGAAAACTGCAAAATTTCATATAATTGATTCTGAGACATCGTTCAACGCTCTACTGGGTCGGCTGTGGATCCATGAGAAACGGATGGTACCGTCATCTCTGCACCAGTGCATAAAGCATTATGAAGGAGGAGAACAGTGTATCAAAGGTGATTTGCAACCATTCTCCGTGCATGAAATCAGAATTCACAAAGATGCAGCCTACTACTGCCTCCGAAGAAAACAATCTTCTCCAGAAATATTGTACCAAATGAAGTAAAAGAAGTTCGAGACGATGAAGAACCTGAAATTCTTGTTCAACAGTTACTCACCACTCCCTTACGGTGAGATGGTGAAGGTTTCTCTAGAACTCGCACCCGAGGTCGATGCCGGGGACGAGGTCGAGGAAGAAACAGTGGAATAGTTGAACAAAAGAAACCGGTCATCAAAGTTAATTGGGAGAATAGTTCTGAAGAAGAAGAAATCAAGAAAGAAGCAACGATAATAAGTAAAAAAAAACCCCAGTTCAAGATCTCTCTCGAAGATGAAAAGAATGAAGAATACTAATCAATGTACTAGAAGATTAACCACTATGTGCATACTATGACCCTAGCCCCGATCCATCTTGATAAGGTCGAGGGTATGGTGGTCAAGGAAGTGCATGGTGGCGGTGCTAAGCCGATCAAGTTCTACCGAGGTGCTTCTTCTACCAAAATTGAAAATGATGTACAATTTGAAGATGTTACTTCTTCCGAATTAATGGAATTGCCTTTTGAGTGGTATTCTCCATGTGTTCAGAATTTAATGCAACGTGATGTCTTGCCTAAATAGTGGTCAAAAGGTCAATCACAATGCTTTGAAAAATTATGGAATAATACCGGTCGACCGCCCAATTCAAAACATGGTCTCGGATTCAGCACAATAGCACCAACTGATGATTCAGAATTTTGCTTGGTTGTTACTTGCGAGCCTAATGAAACTGCCTGGAAGCTTCAGATAATCTCGAGGATCTACGAATTGGAGATGCTCCACCAGAATTTGAAGAAGAAATTAAATCTACAATAGATGAGTTAATGGAAGTTAACTTAGGTACTAGCGAAGAGCCTAGGCGGACCTTTGATTAGATCCTTACTAAATAAAGAAGACTCCGAAGACATGATCAAGCTATTAATGGAATTCAAGGACTGTTTTGCTTGGAGTTATGATGAAATGCCAGGATTAGCTCTGGAAGTTGCAGTTCACAAGCTAGGAGTGGATCACGCTGCCATTCCAGTCAGATAAGCTCCCAGAAGAATCCGTCTAGAGATCAAACAACAAATTATAGCTGAAGTTAAGAAGCTAATATAAGCTAAATTTGTCCGTGAAGAGCAGTACCCGACCTGGATAGCCAACATAGTACCGGTCAGAAAGAAGAATGGACATATCAGATTCTGCGTGGATTTCAAAGATTTGAATAAAGCATGCCCAAAAGATGAGTTCCCGCTACCAATTCCAGAATTGATGATCGACATCGCTTCGACAGACGAAATATTCTCTTTCATGGATGGATCATCAGGATACAATCAGATAAAGATAACACCGGAAGATGAAAAGCTTACAGCCTTCAGAACGCCAATCGGAGTGTACTGTTACACAGTGATGCCTTTTGGATTGAAGAACGCAGGAGCAACCTACCAGAGAGCAATGACAAAGATCTTTGATGATCTCATTCACAATCAAGTTGAGTGCTACGTGGATGATGTGGTCATCAAGAGCAAGCTAAAAGAAGATCACCTGTATGATTTGAGAATTGTTTTTGAGTGATTAAGACACTTTAACCTTAAGATGAATCCCTTGAAATGCGCCTTTGGCGTCACCTCTGGGAAATTCTTAGGATTTGTTGTCCAACATCACGGAATTGAAATCGATCCGGAGAAGATTAAAGCTATCTTAGAAATGCCGCCTCCCAAACTTTAAAACAATTACAATCCTTTCAAGGAAAATTGGCATATCTTCGACACTTTATTTTTAATTTGTCAGGTAGGTGTCAGCCCTTCTCGTCATTAATTAAAAAGGACGCCAAATTTGTTTGGGAAGAGAAATGCCAGTGGACCTTCGAGGACATTAAGCAGTATTTAATGTAACCTCCTGTCTTTGCAGCCCCAACCTCGGGTTGACCGTTGATACTTTATACCGCCATTTTAGACGACTCCATTAGAGCCCTGCTAGCCCAGGTCAATGACGAGGGGAAAGAAAACACACTCTACTATCTGAGTCTTCGTCTAATTCTGACGGAAGTAAAGTATCCTCCTATTGAGAAGCATTGTTTAGCCTGATCTTCGCCGCTCAAAAGCTCAGGCATTACATGCTCTCTCATAAAGTCAGCCTTATTTCGAAGTTTAATCCATTGCAATATTTGATGACCCGACTGACACTTTTTGGAAGACTTGCCAGGTGGTCGATGATATTATTGCAATTTGATATAACTTTCGTTCCTCTTCATGCCGTAAAGGGACAAGTCTTAGCAGACTTCCTCACAACACACCCTTTGTCGGCAGAATCGCCTCTTAACGATGAATTACCAGACAAGCAGATAATGCGTTTAGAAGACCTTGATAATCAATGTTGGGAACTATACTTTGACGGAGCATCTTCAGCACAGAAAGACAAAGAATTGCAAATGATAGTGCCCGGTAAAGCAGGAATCGGTCAAATCTTTATAACACCAGAGCGGAGGATGTTAAGATACTCCTACCATCTAACAGAATCGTGTACGAATAACGAAGTTGAATACGAAGCCCTTATAACTGGGTTGGAAGTGACCATTCAGATGGGTATAACAAATATCAACATGTAAGGTGATTCACAGTTGATCATTAAATAGGTCGCAGGACAGTACAGAATTCTGAATCCAAGACTCAAGTAGTATTTTTAATATGCAATGAAGTTGTTGGTACGGATTTTGAATGTAACGATCTACAAGATTCCCAGGAGAGAAAATGCTCTCGCAGATGCGTTAGCCCGCCTTGCGAAAGAGTTTGCCAACTTACAGGATGAGTCAGTTGAAATGTCAGTTCAGGGACGACAGGTCCTCTCGCAGCTCGACAGGGATGCAATACACAAGTCAGAAAAAGAAGAAGAATCAGTTGCCGCAGTAATGCGAAATTGCAGAAGATTGGTGGCAGCCTGTTGGCATATTTTTAGGTTTGTGTTGTACTTTAGAAAAAGGGGTCGCCTAACAGAAATTATCGGCAAATTTTAGATTTTAAATTTGATTTAGATATATATATATAATTTGAAAGTAGCATTTAATTTTGAAAATAATTTTAATTTTGAAAATTTTAAGATATGAAATTAAACTGATCTCACATCCTAAATAGTTTATATAAACAAGCACCACACCACAAACCGTGTATCTATCCTGAAGAACAGACTCACTGCTTGATAATGAGACTTGGTTAAATAAACTAGAAGATTTGTGACATCCGTTTAGTCTGCGAACCAATTTTATAAGCCGACAAGTTCCTCTGCTTAATATAAAGGAATTAAGCAGGGTTTATATTACCTGGGTTCTTAAATTTCCCTATAAGGGCAAGCCCCTATAGTTAATTACATCTTAAATGACGAGAATCATTTAAGAAAACTCTCGATAATGATCATTTGTTTTGCTTTCAAGAATTTCAAAGTTTAAGGTTTTCAAAGGGTTGGATTTTAGAAATTTCAATTGGGAATGGATCAAATTTTGAACAGTTATCTTTAGGAGTCCAAAGGAAGAGAAGTAGGAGAAGCTGAGGATCCAAGAAGAAATCTTGGCAACTTTCCAAACTATCCTATTGTTTGGCTTCAATTTGAGGATTTATTTAATGTTGCAATCCTTCCAATTTTAATTAATTAGGATTTATATTGGTATGACATGATCATACAAATAATCCCGAAGATGTGAGGGTTTATGTCGTACCGAACGACTACCTCGGAGTCCTAAGACTGGTTAGGGCTTAATTTACATGACATGATCATGCAAATGCCTAACGAAGAGTTGGGGATTTATGTTGCACTAGGAAAATTACCTTGAAGTCCTATGGCTTGGTTATTTAATTCTAAGAAAGGTTTAGCTGATGTAGACACAAGTTTTACTGACGAAGATGGTCGTGCTGCCCACCATGCTCCGAGCTCCTTGTTGTTGCAGAGGTTAAGTTTTAGAAGTCATAAATCAGGAGATGAGAGAAGTGTTTTGGTTTAGAGAAAATCTTAAAATTCAAGTGTTTTTTTAATATTTTAATTAAAACAAAGCTTAAAGTTGTTTAAACAGAACCGATTAAGATCCCACGGTTCCGTCATCCCGACACCATTATTTTCATCGAATTCACTTAGTCTAGATGAATTTGCTAAACTCAACTGAATGAGTTCCACACTTTCATTTAGACCGTGGGAAATCCCTTTAGCAACACGTGGGTTACATCATCCGAGGTATTCCCGATCATTCAACGAGATGTTTTAATTTAGTTGCAATTACAGCTTTGTTGTTCTATTTGTGATTAAATTTTGAGTTGTTTTATATTTTGGAATGTTGTGGCGGTGAATTTAATCTTGCAATGACTTTTAATTTAGTTTTGGTTTCAGTTCAGTGATTATCCTAAAGGTTTTGATTTTCATGCAACAGTTTTATTTATCATGCAAGAAAAGTAAAGTACAGTGCATGTAAGTAATTTGCAATAAAGTAAATTGCAATAAAATAAAAGCGTACCTAGAGGGTCTTCCTGTCATCCCAAGCTGCTCTTAAAACACATGTTAAGACATTTAAATATTTCAACAAGTACCTGGGTAAAGCTAAGGGAAGGGTTTTGGTTGTCTACCAGAATCCTAATCCTATTGCTAGTCATCTCCTATGACGTCTAGGTTCTTGTGTTTTGTTTGAGAATGATTTTCTTCATCAAAGAACAATTAGATTCAATTGTTCTTCTAAAACATCCCGCCATATTGAGGAAGTGTTTAGGACGAGTCCTAAACATCTTTTCAATACTTCTGGATTATTATGAGTCCAAGTAAATTTAGTTGCACAGGTGAATTAATCATCCAGAGTTTAGTTAAACTTTGTCTCTTGCTTCGGTGAACTTGGGTATTTGATTACACGATGAATGAAGTGACATTTCACTTAATACTCTATTTAAGAGTTATAATAATTAAAGCCTTTAAGGGCAATTTGGGTTGTTGAGAATTTTAATCATTCTTAATTTAAAGTTCGAGTTAATGGTTTAAAGTGTTTTAATTTAATTATGAGGTTTTAATTAATAATTTTAAGTTTGGAATAGTGTTCAAATTATTTTAGATTTGATTTAAATCTTTACATTTTTAATTATCTTGGTATTTCAAATTGATTTTCATGTTTCAAATTTACTTAGATAGAAAGAGGTGTTGAAATTATTGATATGTTTTGATTTAACTCTTAATGATTTCATTTTGGTTTGTCGTTAAATGATTTTAATTTAATTTAACTTTATTTGATTTAATTTTAATTTAACTTAATTTTAATTTAATTTAATTTAATTTTAATTTAATTTTAATTTAACTTCAATTTTAATTTTAATTGTTAACTTTAGTTTAACTTTAATTTTAATTTAATTTTAATTTAATTTTAGTTTTAATTATTAATTTGGATTATTATTTTAATTTTTAATTAAGAACTAAATATTGTTAAAGTGATTTATTTAGGGATTTTTAAATTAAAGAATAAATATCCTCTTAATAATATCCTTATTTTAATAATCTAAATTTTATATATACTCTTTCCAAAATTTAAATTATTTAATTAATTAAAGTTTAATTTTGATATTTTTAAAGTGTTTAATGTGTTTCTACCCCTTAATTTCCCTAAGTTTCAATCATCCAAGAGAAAGTTAAAATCAAATATTATACCCCCCATTTTGATTAAACCTAAAGTTTTAATTAAGGGTTAAAATTTTTAATTACCTTTATGCCCTTTTAAGCTTATTTATTTCATAACACACTAAATTGAGCTCAAATGAATTTGAAATTTTTATGTCACATCACTCATATGTCAATTAAGACATTAGAGGAGAAAATGTTATTTTTCTGAATTTAATTTATTTATATAATTATTTTTAGTATAAAATAAGGGTTTTCAAAGAAAATTCAACAACACGACCAAAAAAAGGTTGCTGTCCTTAAAAAAATTAAGGGAAGTTCTTAATAACCAGAGGACCACTTGGACTAATTTTTGTGATTTTTTGAATTATATTTTATTTATTATAATTATTTTGAATTTTCGAGTATTAATTAATTTTAGAATAAAATAAAAGTTGAAAAATAGATTTTATATTTTTCTAAAATTTCTCTGACCTCAAGGAGTCCAGAGAAACAAATTTTATAATTTTCTAATTTTTCTTTGATTTATTAGAATTATTTTAGTGAAGAAGATTGAAAATTCAATTTTTAATATTAAAAATTACATTAAGCCTTTAAAATTCAATATCTTATCCTGGGGACTTGGGAAAAATATTTGGTTTGTTTCTAAATGATTAAGAGTCAAAATGTGACATTTTTATGATTTTTAATATTTTTGTGATTTTTATTATTTTTTAATTATTAAAATATTAAAATATTGTGAAAAATCAATTTTTTTATAAAATTCCAATTTTAATTTTTCTGAACTCTCCTGATATTAGAGAAGCTCTAAAATCATTTTTGTGAATTTTTGAAAAGTATTTTTGGAATTATGAATTTTTAAAGTTCCATTTTGCTTATGAGGCTTAATCAATCCATTTGGTGGGGTTAATCAAGTTCAATTGATTTCAAAATTTTATGTAAGGATCCTCTGACCCTAAAGAGTAATGGAGAATTACTTTTAAGTCAATTTGATGTGTGGTTAACCCTAATTAATTCAAATTTAATTTTAGGGGATTAGGCCAATTAAGGTTATTATGAATGAATTAACTCAAAATATATTTTTCATAGGGTCCCCTGGTCCTAGGAAACATCACCAAATTTTCCCAGAATTTATTTTACAACATGCTAATTATTGAAATTAAAATACCTAAAACAGTGACATGAACTTGAAAAATCAATAACTTTTCACAGAGATGGCCTCTGACCTTGAAAAATTCAGGAAATTTCCCAAGATCGGAGGCTTCAAAAGCCCTATGGTCTCATACCATGGTGAATTATCTATGCAAATGGAGAATCAAAACATTGGAAACAGTAAATAAATTATTAAAAATAAAATACTCATTCAATTAATTTGATTTCTTTTCCACATTATTCTCCTCTGTTCACTGAGCAAGAGTATATTTTTATTTTATTTTTGTGATTTTTCTATGCAAAGATATGAATTTTTGAAGTTCAGGGCATTTAAATAATTCAAAAAATACCCTAATTTCCTATTTATCCATGCGGCACCGCGTCAACCTCGGCAGCTCCGAGAGCCCACGCGTCGCGCTGTGATTCGGCGTCGCCATCTGACTCAGCTCTTCAGAGGCCCGCAGTTCACGTACCATTGCACTGTCCGGCTTGATCTCGACCGTTCGCTTGATACACGCGCGATCCAACGACTGCTAGTCATCGTCTTCGACTGGTGTGCACCCGTGACCATCCAAACTCAAACCCTAATATCTCTCTCGATTCTCAATGGATTTTCGAGTTCTTATACTCTATCGATTCGTCTTGAAGAGACTAACACATCCATACGGTTTATAAGCTATGAAATTAACCCAAACAAAATGGAGAATTGCTGGAAGCTCAGGAGGAAGAATGAGTTCATACCTTTGCTCAGAGAAGTGAAGATTCGATTGAGTCCAGGCAAGCTTCAGAGGAATTCTCTGGCTCTGGGGAGTTGTCTAAGTATGAAAGTGACCAAGGCCGATCACAAAGCTTGGAGGCTGGAAGCAGTGGCTGGCCTGGTGAGGGGGCTTTTGCTGGGGAACTTCTCCTCTTGGTTTGGTGAAGGCGTAGGGTTAATCAATTTGGAGATTGGCTCACTGTGGTGAAGTGTCCTGTTTTTTTGGTGGATTTTCAACTCGAAATCGAGCTCGCAGAGAGGGTTTTAGTGGCCGGATTTCGGTGGGATCAAGTTCTCTATGTCTGGAGAGGGGTCTGGAGTGATTTTGGCAGAGTTTTGGTAAGGTTTGGTTCAACCCCTTCTTTGGCCAAGAGGTGGTGGTGTTTAAATAGAGGTGGCTGGAGGGCTTCCCAGGGGGGTTTAGTGGCTTGGATCAACCGCTTCGCGGTGAGGAGAAGAACAGTCATGGTGGCCATTAGGTATGGGACAAGTCAGCAAGGCAGAATTCAAAAATTGGCTCACATGGGTGATCTAGGCCTGGTGGTTTCCGGTGGTTGTTGTGGCTGGCCGGCCAGGGTCATGTCACCCTCAAGGTCAGGGAGGTTAGGGCTGGGGTTTAGTGCAATCAATTTGCCATGGACATGTGTAAAGGAGTTGAATTGAAATGGAATGGGGGGAAGGCTATTTTGGGTTCAAATGAGTCAACCCATGGTTTTGGGCTAGGTTCACCACCCAAGGCCCGGTTTAGGGCCGAAAACAATCACTTGGGTCACCCTGCAGAAACTGGTGTGGTCTCCATCCATGGTGAGGTGGCTAAACTTGGTTTAGTGTGTAGCATGAATGGGGTTAAAAAGGCTTAAGGAAGGCTTAAGAAAGGGGCTCCTCCATTTGCCATTTATGGGATGGTCACATGTCAAACTTCTCATGGCTTTACATGGGGCTTAAGGATGGCTTCATGGCTTCATGTGGCTTGGGAATGGCTTAGCCAAGTTTCATGAAAATGAGTTTTAGGGATTTTTGGCATTTTGGGGTGATTTTGCATGAGACTTGACTTGGAATCATTTGATCATGGATTTAAAACTTAGGGGTTGATTTTGGTTAAAAGGATGACAAATGAAAATATCATGTGGGCGTTAGGATAAATTTTTGGCTTTTGAAATGGTTTTGGATGGGCTCTTAAAGTGGTTTAAGGAAGTGGGCTTTTGGATTTTAAAATGGGCTTTTTAATGAAAGTTATTTGAAGTACCATGCCAAATAAATGTTAGGTTTAGTTTAGGGATGTGTCATGAGTGATTTGGAACAAATTTGAAGTAATTTTGAATTGAATTGGGTTTAATGTGGGTCTTTTTAGTAAAGGGGCCAAAGTGGTTCAAATTAGGCTAACTTGGTTTAAGTTTGGGCTAAAGTTGGATTTGATATAAAATTAATGTTGAGAAATGTTTATGGGAGTGTCACAAAAAGTTTCCAACTTTGGTTGGGCTTTGATTTTGGGTTTTGGGCCCATTTGGGTTAGGTTTGGGCTTAGGTCAATTTAAGGGATTTTGGTTTTGGGTGGATTTTAGGTTCAAATTTTGGGCAAATCAATTTAGAAAAGATTTGGGGCCTATTGGAGTTGAATTGGATTGGTTTGAGCTAGGTTTAGGTCATGGGCCAAAATTGGGCCTTAGGCCTCAAATTGAAATTGGGCTCAAATGTCAATAAAATTGGACTTGGATTTGGTCTAAATTGATGTTGAGAATATTGAATTGAAGTTTAAAATTGAATTGGCCAGAATTGAGGTCAATTGGGGTGGTTTGGTTTGACATTGGGTTCACTTGTGTTAAAAATGGGTCAAATTGGGGGTTTTGGTAAAAGTGGGTTAAATTGAAAAAATTGGCCCATGGTGTAGTTGAGCAAAATGAAATTGAGAATATTTGAGATTTTTTGGAATTTTTTGGGAACTTTCAAAATTTATGGAATTTTTGGCTAAGAAGGGCATTTTGGGTATTTGGAGTGTATTGGGGGGTATTTTTGGAAATTTTGGTATATTTGGCTATGGATGATCAATTTGAGTGGGGGGAAATGTTTAGGATTGATTTTGATGAATTTTGGGTAATTTAGGTGATTTTGCAAATTTTGGGTAGTTTCAAGGGCATTTGGTAGGTTTAGCGGGTGTAGGGCCCCGGGGGTCAAAAATTGAAATTTTGGAAAAATGAAGATTGATAAAATTTGAGTAGAATGGAATCACTTTGGTTAAGCCATGAAGCCATATCAAGCCCATAAGAGCCATGAGAGGACTCATTTGAGGCATTCACTATGTTGTTCCTAACCTTTTTAGCGAAGGGCCTAGGGGTTAAGGTCCATCCATATGAATTACCTACATGAGTCAGGAAGTCAAGCTAGGCATGAATAGTTTTAGGATTTGGAATGTGTGTGAAAGTGTAATGTGTGCAGGTGAACCCTCACCTGCACTGTGCCACCTGTGGTAGTCCTAAGGCCAAAGAGTCCCATAGGGAACTCATCCTTTAAATCTCCACATTTGATCTTAACCCTCCAAGTGAATTAAGGGTTTACAATCAGGCATGTGGGGTTTGTAGGGAGTTAAGAGGTGTTTAAATTTCTAAATTGTGGGTGCCATCTCTAATCCTCTAGGATAGTCAAAGGGAAAGCCTAAGGCTAGATCCTAAGTACTAAGGAAAGAATAGACCTCACCAAAAATGAGGTCAACAAATGGACCCCCAATAGGTGTGGTGTGCTGAAGGAGCACACTGCCCGTATTGGGGTTGACTGAAGAGATTAACTGAACCAACACATACGTCAAAAACAACTCTCTCAGAATAAACGGAGGGAGCGAAGAAAGTTTCTGCTGGGGAGTATCTGGTGGATTTTCATTATGGAAGAATATCGGACTCTCGCTGGGGAGGAAATGTGAAATCCTTCAAAATGAAGCAAAAGAATTTAAAATTCCACATTACAAAGGGGGACACAATCGAATTTGATTTAGAGCTTAAGATTGAAAATTTCAAGATTTGAGTTGAAGATTTGGAGTTTGAAATTTGAAGTTCGAAATTTTGTTTTGAATTTGAAGTTTGGAATTTTAGTTTAGTTTATGTGTGATTTCATTTAAGTTGAAAATGTTGATTTTGAATCTGAATTTGAGGTTTCAAATAATTCCATTCTGCAAAAGTTCGCGAGAAAAGTTTCAATTTAGTTAGATGAATTGATCAAATTGGAATGAGAGATGGAAGCTTGGCTCCAGCCTCCGAATTGAAATGAGAACTGGAAGTTTAGCTCCATCCTCGAGAATTGATGTTCTACGGTGAGAACTTTGACTTGAACCATTGCGATAGGAAAGGATCTTAAAGCAATGCGGTGTCGGATGCTGTGATCCTCAACCTCTAAAATTTAACAGGAACCATTGCAAAGCAATGCGGTATTAGATGCTCAGATCTTCAACCTCTGAAATTTGAAATTTTGAATTTGAACCATTGCGATAGGGAAAGAACCTAAAGCAATGCAGTATCGGATGTAAAATCCTCAACCTCTAAAATTTGATATTTGATTTGAACCATTGAGATAGAGAAAAAACCTAAAGCAATGCGGTATCGGATGTAAAATCCTCAACCTCTAAAATTTGATTTCGATTTGAACCATTGCGATAGGGAAAGATCCTAAAGCAATGCGATATCGGATGTAAAATCCTTAACCTCTAAAATTTGATTTTGATTTGAACCATTGTGATAGGGAAAGAACCTAAAGCAATGCGTTATCAGATGTAAAACCCTCAACCTCTAAAATTGATTTCGATTTGAACCATTGCGATAGGGAAAGATCCTAAAGCAATGCGGTATCGGATGTAAAATCCTTAACCTCTAAAATTTGTTTCTTGATTTGAACCATTGCGATAGGAAGGAATCCTAAAGCAATGCGGTATCAGATGTAAAATCCTCAACCTATAAAATTTGATTTTTGATTTGAAACATTGCGATAGGGAAAGAACCTAAAGCAATGCAGTATCGGATGTAAAATCCTCAACCTCTAAAATTTGATTTTTGATTTGAACCATTGCGATAGGGAAAGATCCTAAAGCAATGCAGTATCAGATGTAAAATCCTCAACCTCTAAACTTTGATTTTTGATTTGAACCAATGCGATAGGGAAAGAACCTAAAGCAATGCGGTATCAGATGTAAAATCCTTAACCTCTAAAATTTGATTTTGATTTGAACCCTTGCGATAGGGAAAGAACCTAAAGCAATGCGGTATCGGATGTAAAACCCTCAACCTCTAAAATTGATTTCGATTTGAACCATTGCGATAGGGAAAGATCCTAAAGCAATGCGGTATCGGATGTAAAATCCTTAACCTCTAAAATTTAGTAGGAGATAATTGCAGAGCAATGCGGTGTCGGATGCTGGGATCCTCCACTTTTGAATTTTGAATTTCTGAGAGTGAACCGTTGCAATAGGGACAGATCCTAAAGCAATGCTGTATCGGATTCTGAGATCCTCAACCTCTAAAATTTAGTAAAAGATCATTACAGAGCAATGCGGTGTCGGATGCTGGGATCCTCCACCTCTAAATTTTGATTTTGATTTCGCGATTGATTTGCAAAGATTGGTAGTGTTGATTTGCAAAGTGTAGAATTTTGGTGTTTTGAGAATTTCATGAAAGTTGTGAAAGATTTTTGTGGAAAGAAACAGATTAGGAGGGAATATGAGGATGTCACATATCCCATTCAAAAGAGTTGATCGAAAAGTTACTGGTTTGGATTGGATACGATTCCTCGCCATCAGAACCAAATTGAAAACCTCGTGGTTCTGTGTCAATGGAATCGACCGCTGGTATCTCAGACAAGGGAGAGAATTGAAGGGGTTGGATTTTAGATTTGGAAGTTTGAATTTGAATTCGATTGGGATTTGATTTGAGATTCAAATTCAGATTGGATTTGATAGTACAGATTGGAGATTCAGATTTGAGGTTTATTTTTAATATTGAGATTCATTTTTTTTCGATGTGAGTTCGTTTTGATTTAGATTTCAATTTGATTTCAGATTTCTTTTTGATTTGAAGTTTCATTTTGACTTGAAGTTTGTTTCGTTATCTTATTCGATTTTTTTTAGTTTTCATTTTTTTTAGTTTTCAGTTTTTTCTTTTTTTATTTATTTGTTGTCATTCGTTGGGGATTTATTGTTGGTTTTTTTAGTTTTATTTTATTCATTTATGTTTCATGATTTTTCATTTTTTTATTTTTATCTTTTTTTAGTTAGGGTTTGGACCCAGTCATAAGCAAGTGTGACATCTGTGCTTCGTAGAGCAAGGTTGCTTTGAAACATCACGATGCGCAGTTCTCCTTGAGGTATCGTCCACTGACCGAAGACATTTGTAGAAAATGACCTATTCTTCGAGGTACTATTGGAATTATATCCTTTCAAGTACCTACAAAGATGTGTTATTTCTACAGACACCACAGCTGAAGGGACAGGAACTTCGTAGCATCGTCTGTAGCAGTCGTCACTCATTAGCATTGATTTAGGAGGATTGTCTAGGCTGTTTTTGTGAAGTTTCCCCGATGCCCTTCGAATTGATGTTAGAGTTGTATCTGCTAGGTACAGTTGATGCTCTTTGATCTGACATTGGATAAGTATTTGTCGGGCACTGAAGACATGACTTCAGGTTCGAATTTCTATTAATTGTTAATAACAAGACCCCTCTACTTCAACTCTTTCTTTCTGGGCCTAAGCAGATTT
Source organism: Papilionanthe hookeriana x Papilionanthe teres (assembly GCA_022702705.1). Taxonomy (NCBI): domain Eukaryota; kingdom Viridiplantae; phylum Streptophyta; class Magnoliopsida; order Asparagales; family Orchidaceae; genus Papilionanthe; species Papilionanthe hookeriana x Papilionanthe teres. The sequence continues at coordinate 39,729,596 of CM040424.1, read as the reverse complement.
CAAAATTTCTGCTCATGTGATTGAAATATTTTTTACTGTCCAAAGATATTTCCGAGTGAATTAATCACCGACCAAAAGACATAAAATCTCTTGACTTTCTCCAAAGCATAATATCAGAGGAAACTTCTTAAGGTAGTCTTTGAAGTTTCATTAATCGGGGGAGGATTAAGACACCAATTTTTGATTATATGCTTGCCTCAAGCTTCTTCTCAGGGAGCCTTTTTATTTCCTTTTCTTTTTTTATTGAGCATTAATATATCTAGCGGAGCACATGTTAAAGATTTTGAATGTCTCGATTGTGACACCAATTTTTGATTTTGTGCTCACCTCATGCTTCTCCTCAGGAATACTTCTCTTTTTTTTCCTTTTTTTCGCTCCTTTTATTTTCTGAGAATTACTGTATCTGGTAAGACATATTTCTGTTAAAGATTTTGAATGTCGAAACTCCCCTAATTAATAAATCTGAAATGTTTCTTAACATGAATCCTAGGATATTATAACTCATCCAAAAGTTTGGACCCAGTCACATGGCAGAAAATTAAAAGACCCTTGATATCCCGGATCAATTACTCGTATTTCAACCACACTGCTTCATTCCAAAATTTACTTAGGACTTAGTCCGAATTTCTTAAAGTGAAGGACCCAGTCATTAGGGCATAAATTTCATTCTCTCCTGAAGTTACTGTCTTATCAAAATACTCAACTTTGAGCTTTCCAAATATTGAACAATTCTGAACAAAAAAAAAAACTTTTTTCGTTCATTTTCATTCATAACAATGGGAGGGATGTGACAGATATACATCAATCCTGCAAATTTCCCTTTACATTGGTAGATGCAGTACAATGGTAGTCAACAAGTGTCTTCTTTGTTGCCAATTACATAGGAGTCAGCTGGAACAAATAGATTGACCGAAATCATATTGATAGAACCTTTTTCAGGTTCTTTTCAAATATTCTTCCGGGATTGTTACGTTCCCATTCTTGAAATTTTCTTCGAGCCAGTCTTTGAAATTGCAACACTCTTCTATGGTGTGTCCAACGAACCTGTGGTACGGACAGTATCTTGGATGTCCTTTCTTGTTGATTTCATCCGGTCTTTTTGGCTCAGGTAACCGGAATTCAGGGTTCTTGATTAGATTGCGGAACATCTTTCTTATTGCTTCGTCTTTAAAAGAGTACACCTTGTTTGTTCAAGCAACCATTGTTGGAACTTGTCTTTCATTTGTCTGGTAGAGTCTTTGCTGAATGGATTGTTGAGCGTTCTGCCTGGGACGTTGGAAGGTCCGCTGATGTTGTTCGGCCAGTACTTCCAATTGTCGCTTTCCCCTGTTAACCACAACAACTTTCTCAGATTCCTTCTTGAATATCTTCGTTGGCTCTAGTTCGTTGGCTTTTCCAAGAAAACTAAGTTGTTTAGCTTCTTCTTGAAGTCTTCCGGCTTTATTAAGTAACTTCTCGAATGTTTTGATGGTGAATACCTTGAGCAAGAGACCAACTGGACCGTGAATGCTCTTTAGAAGAATTTCAACTGCGTGCTGCTCTTGCAACTGTGGCTTGCATCTCATGCTGAGATTTCTCCAACGCAGGATGTATTCCATCAAGGTTTCATCTGGTTTCTGTTTCTCTACCACAAGATCACCGACGGTGATGTGGTGCTGACTCTAGTAAAATGTTTTGACAAAAAGATTCTCCATTTCTGTAAATGTTCTCAGAGAACCATTTGGTAACTCTGCATACCAATCAAAGGCAGCTCTAGTGAGGCTATTCACAAATTAGCGGAACAAAAGTGCTTCGCTACCCCCCGCGTTGCAACAACTTGCTCGGAAGTGTGCAAGATGCTGTCGGGGATTTCCAGTTCCATCAAAAGTTTTGAACAACAGTGAGACGAAACCTCTGGGGTACTGAACGGTATCAAACTCTTTTGGGTAAGGTCTACCCTTTGAAACTGATTCCTCCATTTTTGATTGGACCAGGGCTTCTTTCACCTGTTGTTCCACCATCTGTCTAATGTCACTCTCCAGCATCGGACCCTGAACTAGATCCTTCTTCGGTTGTTTGTTGGAGGTGGACTCTTTTCTTTCATCCGTAACATGAACAATTTCTGGTTGGTTTGCTTCCAAAGTTGCTATTGGTAACAACTGTGACTGCTTTTGAATTGTACCCATGACGATCATTATTTCCTCCAATTGTTTCTTCATTTGACTTATCTGCTCATCCCGCTATTGAATGGCCATTTGAAACTCATCTGCTGTGTTCTCCTTAGTGGGTAAAGGAGCGTTGCACAAGGATGGCGTGGCCTCCGTCTCGATGATGTTGACTTCTGCAAAACTAACTTCCATGTAATAGGGTAGGCTGTAATCTCCATTTTTGACATCTTCTTTCTGTTATTCAAATAATTGTGCAATGTCAACTCGGAGCTTCTCTATGGCAGACTCAATCGAACTTTCTTTGAGAATTTTTAGGTCAACCGTGGACTTTTGAGGAACATCACTTATCCCCTCGAGCACTGGCGTCATTGTATAGAAGCCAAGCGAAACATCCGAAATCATATTCACTGAACCTTTTTCATGTTCTTTTAAATATTACTTCGGGATTGCTATGTTCCCACTTTCAAAATTCTTTTCGAGCCAATCCTTGTAAGTGAAGCAGTCTTCTATCTTGTGTCCAATCATCCGGTGGTAAGGGCAGTTCATCGGGTGATCTTTCTCGCCGATCTCTTCTGACTTTTTCGGCTCTGGCAGTTGAAAATCAACCATCTTACTTAAGCTGCAGAACATGTTGGCCACTGCTCCATCCTTAAAGGGATATTCCTTACTCAAAAGCTCTTTCAGGCTGCGTGTCGGTTCGTGTGGTTTCTGCCGAGATGCTTGCTGACTCGGCTGGCGGCATTGCGGCAGACGGGGCTGTTGTGGCTGGTCGACTTTTAGACTTTTCCGGTTGTGCTTCCTTTCTTGTGCTTTCATTAGTTGAGCGGTCTTTGAATTAGATCCAATTTCGAGTCCGGAAAAAGTAGGGTGTAAGCGTCGACTGACTCTTGGTTATGTAAAATCTTTTTTCCTTTGTCTAACAAAATAGTTGGTGTGGTGATGGTGGCTCTGATAGTAGGAGTTGAAGCAGTCCTCAGAGAAGTCTCAGCACTTCTAGCGGCATACTTCACAACAATAGAAGAGTCTTTTTCAATCCACTCCTTCTTTGGCATAGGGGGCTCTTCAACAATTTTTAATTTGAACTCTACAATAGGCTCAATGGACTTTCTCATTTCGGGTTTTATCATTTCAACAGACAAATTCCCAAACTTAGTTTCAACACTATCGAATCCTTGTCCAATCTTGATGACTGCCAGGTCAGGCAGTTCCTCCCTATTGACGGCAAACTCCACTCTAGAGGCGAAAGAAAAGAAAAGCTTGGGTGAAGACATTGTCTCCTGTCATTTGATGAATTTCTGGAAGTCAGTGACGTCCCTTGCTTTGCGGTTTTAATGAAAGTACACAAGTTAACTTGCTTTGTACTGGGCGTCCTTTAAGCATGTGAATTTTTTTTGTTTCCTTTTATTATTATTATTATTGTATATTTGCTGTGTCTTGAGAAGTTTTATTTTGGTTTGAAATTTTGTCAAAATTTTATTTTATTTATGGTTTATTGAAAGATTGTTAGAGTGAAATCTGAGTTTGACCTATTAGCAACAAGTCAAACCCAAAGAGGAATGAAGAATCAGACCCGATCCGAGATTTAGAGGAGGTTGAATTCACATTGAAATCACATCAATAGATCGCTCCTATTCTAACACACCTATTGGGGGTCCACCTCGCCTCTTTGGGGAGGTGGGAGGATTCTGGAACCTCTCTGTTTAGGGATGTCTAAACAGTGGCTCTAAAATCTAAAAAGGAGTTGACTATACTCGCTCAAGACAGAAATGAGCGAGGTATGCCATCGAAATAATGGTAGCTTGGTCCACTAGGGACATGGACTCGCTACCGATTTATGAAAGCAAAATCATCTGATTAAAATGGAGAGAGGAACTAGTCCCCGGCGGAGTCGCCAGAAGTTGTCGACATATTTTTAGGTTTGTGTTGTACTTTAGAAAAAGGGGTCGCCTAAAAGAAATTATCGGCGAATTTTAGATTTTAATTTTGATTTAAATATATATATATATATATAATTTGAAAGTAGCATTTAATTTTGAAAATAATTTTTATGTTTGAAAATTTTAAGATATGAAATTAAACCGATCTCACATCCCAAATAGTTTATATAAACAAGCACCACACCACAAACCGTGTATCTATCCCGAAGAATAGACTCACTGCTTGATGATGAGACTCGGTTAAATAAACTAGAAGATTTGTGACATTTGTTTAGTCTGCGAACCAATTTTATAAGCAGACAAGTTCCTCTGCTTAATATAAAGGAATTAAGCAGGGTTTATATTACCTGGGTTCTTAAAGTTCCCTATAAGGGCAAGCCCCTAGAGTTAATTACATCCTAAATGACGGGAATCATTTAAGAAAACTCTCGATAATGATCAGTCGTTTTGCTTTCAAGAATTTCAAAGTTTAAGGTTTTCAAAGAGTTGGATTTTGGAAATTTCAATTGAGAATGGATCAAATTTGGAACAGTTATCTTTAGGAGTCTAAAGGAAGAGAAGTAGGAAAGCTGAGGATCCAAGAAGAAATATTGGCAACTTCCCAAACTATCCTATTGTTTGGCTTCAATTTGAGGATTTATTTAATGTTGCAATCCTGCCAATTTTAATTAATTAGGATTTATATTGGTATGACATGATCATACAAATAATCCCGAAGATGTGAGGGTTTATGTCATACCGAACGACTACCTCGGAGTCCTAAGAATGGTTAGGGCTTAATTTACATGACATGATCATGCAAATGCCTAACGAAGAGTTGGGGATTTATGTTGCACTAGGCAAACTACCTCGAAGTCTTATGTCTTGGTTATTTAATTCTAAGAAAGGTTTAGCTGATGTAGACACAAGTTTTGCTGATGAAGATGGTCGTGCTACCTACCATGCTCTGAGCTCCTTGCTGTTGCAGAGGTTTAGTTTTAGAAGTCATAAATCAGGAGATGAGAGAAGTGTTTTGGTTTAGAGAAAATCTTAAAGTTCAAGTGTTTTTTTAATATTTTAATTAAAACAAATCTTAAAGTTGTTTAAACAGAACCAATTAAGATCCCACGGTTCCGTCATCCCGGCACCGTTATTTTCATTGAATTCACTTAGTACAGATGAATTTGCTAAACTTAACTAAATGAGTTCCACACTTTCATTTAGACCGTGGGAAATCCTGTTAGCAACACGTGGGTTACATCATCCGAGGTATTCCCGATCATTCAACGAGACATTTTAATTTAGTTGCAATTGTAGCTTTGTTGTTCTGTTTGTGATTAAATTTTGAGTTGTTTTATATTTTGGAATGTTGTGGCGGTGAATTTTATCTTGTAATGACTTTTAATTTAGTTTTAGTTTCAGTTCAGGGACTATCCTAAAGGTTTTGGTTTTCATGCAACAGTTTTATTTATCATGCAAGAAAAGTAAAGTACAGTGCATGTAAGTAATTTGCAATAAAGTAAATTGCAATAAAATAAAAGCGTACCTAGAGGGTCTTCCCGTCATCCTAAGCTGCACTTAAAACACATGTTAAGGCATTTAAATATTTCAACAAGTACCTAGGTAAAGCTAAGGGAAGGGTTTTGGTTGTCTACCAGAATCCTAATCCTATTGCTAGTCATCTCCTATGACGTCTAGGTTCTTGTGTTTTGTTTGAGGATGATTTTCTTCATCAAAGAACAATTAGATTCAATTGTTCTTCTAAAAGATCCCGCCGTATTGAGGAAGTGTTTAGGACGAGTCCTAAATATCTTTTTAATACTTCTGGGATTATCATGAGTCCAAGTAAATTTAGTTGCACAGGTGAATTAATCATCCATGAGTTTAGTTAAACTTTGTCTCTTGCTCAGTGAACTTGTGTATTTGATTACCTGATGAATGAAGTGACATTTCACTTAATACTCTATTTAAGAGTTATAATAATTAAAGCCTTTAAGGGCAATTTGGGTTGTTGAGAATTTTAATCATTCTTAATTTAAAGTTTGAGTTAATGGTTTAAAGTGTTTTAATTTAATTATGAGGTTTTAATTAATAATTTTAAGTTTGGAATAGTGTTCAAATTATTTTAGATTTGATTTAAATCTTTACATTTTCAATTATCTTGGTATTTCAAATTGATGTTCATCTTTCCAATTTACTTAGATAAATAGAGGTGTTGAAATTATTGATATGTTTTGATTTAACTCTTAATGATTTCATTTAGGTTTGTTGTTAAATGATTTTAAATTAATTTAATTTAATTTAATTTTAATTTAATTGAAATTTAGTTTAATTTTATTTTATTTTAATTTAATTTTAATTTTAATTTTAATTTAGTAATTTAATTTTAATTTTAATTGTTAACTTTAGTTTAACTTTAATTTTAATTTAATTTTAATTTAAGTTAATTTAATTTTAGTTTTAATTATTAATTTGGATTATTATTTTAATTTTTAATTAAGAACTAAATACTCGTTAAAGTGACTTATTTAGGGATTTTTACATTAAAGAATAAATATCCTCTTAATAATATCCCTATTTTAATAATCTAAATTTTAAATATACTCTTTCCAAAATTTAAGTTGTTTAATTAATTAAAGTTTCATTTTGATATTTTCAAAGTGTTTAATGTGTTTCTACCCCTTAATTTCCCTAAGTTTCAATCATCCAAGAGAAAGTTAAAATCAAATATTATACCCCGCATTTTGATTAAACCTAAAGTTTTAATTAAGGGTTAAAATTTTTAATTACCTTTTATGCTCTTTTAAGTTTATTTATTTCATAACTCACTAAATTGAGCTCAAATGAATTTGAAATTTTTATTTCCCTCACTCACATATCAATTAAGACATTAGAGGAGAAAATGTGATTTTTCTGAATTTAATTTATTTATATAATTATTTTTAGTTGAAAATAAGGGTTTTCAAAGAAAATTCAACAACATGACTAAGGAAAGGTTTCTATCCTTAAGAACATTATGGGATGTTCCTAATGACTAGATGACCACGTGGACCAATTTTTGTGATTTTTTGAATTAAATTTTATTTATTATAATTATTTTGAGTTTTAGAGTATTAATTAGTTTCAAATTAAAATATAAGTTAAAAAATAGATTTTATATTTTTCTTAAATTTCTCTGACCTCAAGGAATCCAGAGAAACCAATTTTATAATTTTCAGATTTTTCTTTGATTTATTAGAATTATTTTAGTGAAGAAGGTTGAAAATTCATTTTTTAATATTAAAAATTACATTAAGCCTTTAAAATTCAATATCTTATCCTAGGGACTTAAGAAAAATATTTAGTTTGTTCCTAAATGATTAGGAGTCAAAATGTGATATTTTTATGATTTTTAATAATTTTGTGATTTTTATTATTTTTTAATTATTAAAATATTAAAATATTGTAAAAAAATCAACTTTTTTAGAAAATTTCAATTTTAATTTTCCTGAACTCCCCTGATATCAGAGAAGCTCCAAAATAATTTTTTTGAATTTTTGAAAAGTATTTTTGGAGTTATGAATTTTTAAAGTTCCATTTTGCTTATGAAGCTTAATCAATCCTTTTGGTGGGGTTAATCAAGTCCAATTGATTTTAAAATTTTATGTAAGGTTCCTCTAACCCTAAAGAGTAATGGAGAATTATTTTTAAGTCAATTTGATGTGTGGTTAATCCTAATTAATTCAAATTCAATTTTAGGGGTTTAGGCCAATTAAAGTTATTATGAATGAATTAACTTAAAATATATTTTTCATAGGGTCCCCTAGTCCTAGGAAACATCACCAAATTTTCCTAGAATTTATTTTACAACATGCTAATTATTGAAATTAAAATACCTAAAATAGTGACGTGAACTTGAAAAATCAATAACTTTTCACAGAGATGGCCTCTGACCTTGAAAAATGCAGGGAATGTTCCCAAGATTAGAGGCTTCAAAAGCCCTATGATCTCATGCCATGGTGAATTTTCTATGCAAATGGAGAATCAAAACATTGGAAACAGTAAATAAATTATTAAAAATAAAATACTCATCCTATTAACTTGATTTCTTTTCCACGTTATTCTCCTCTGTTCACAGAGCAAGAAGGTATTTTAATTTTATTTTTGTGATTTTTCTATTCAAAGATATGCATTTTTGAAGTTTAGGGCATTTTAATAATTCAAAAAATACCCTAATTTCCTACTTATCCACGCGGCGCCGCGTCAACCTCGGCAGCTCCGAAAGCCCACGTGTCGCGCTGTGATTTAGCTCCGCCATTTGACTCAGCTCTCTAGGGGCTCGCGGTTCACGTACCATTGCGCTGTCCGGCTTGATCTCAACCGTCCACTCGATACACGCGCGATCCAACGGCTCCTGGTCCTCGTCTACGACTGGTGTGCACTCGTGACCGTCCACACTCAAACCCTAATATCTCTCTCGATTCTCAATGGATTTTGGCGTTCTTATACTCTATCAATTCATCTTGAAGAGACGAATACATCCATACAGTTTATAAACTATGAAATTAATCCAAACAAAATGGAGAATTGCTGGAAGCTCGGGAGGAAGAATGAGTTCATACCTTTGCTCAGAGAAGTGAAGCTTCGATCCGAGGGTCGTGTGACCTTCGATCGAGTCCAGTGCAAGCTCCGCAGGAAGTCTTTGGCTTCTGGGAATTGTCTAAGTATGAAAGTGACCAAGGCCGATCAGAAAGCTTGGAGGTTGGAAGCAATGGCTGGCCTGGTAAGGGGGCTTTTGCTGGGCAACTTCTCCTCTTGGTCTGGTGAAGGTGTAGGGTCAATCAATTTGGAGATTGACTCACTGTGGTGAAGTGTCCTATTTTTTGGGTGGATTTTCAACTCAGAAATTGAGCTCACAGAGAGGGTTTTAGGGTTGGATTTCAGTGGGGATCAAGTTCTCTATGTCTGGAGAGGGGTCTGGAGTGATTTTGGCAGAGTTTTGGTAAGGTTTGGTTCAACCCCTTCTTTGGACGAGAGGTGGTGGTGTTTAAATAGAGGTGGCTGGAGGGCTTCCCAAAGGGTTTAGTGGCTTGGATCAACTGCTCTGGTGAGGAGAAGAACAACCATGGTGGCCATTAGGGATGGGACAAGTCAGCAAGGCAGAATTCAAAAATTGTCTCACATGGGTGTTCTCGGTCTGGTGGTTTCCGGCGGCTGTGGTGGCTAGCCGGCCAGGGTCAGGTCACCCTCAAGGTTAGGGAGGTCAGGGCTGGGGCTTAGCGCAATCAATTGGCCATGAACTTGTGTAAAGGAGTTGAATTGAAATGGAATGGGGGGGAAGACTATTTTGGGTTCAAATGAGTCAACCCATGGTTTTGGGCTAGGTTCACCACCCAAGGCCTGGTTTTGGGCTGAAGAGAATCACTTGGGTCAGCGAAGAGAAAATGGTGTGGTTTCCATCCATGGTGAGGTGGCTAAACTTGATTTAGTGTGTAGCATGAATGGGGTTAAAAAGGCTTAAGGAAGGCTTAAGAAAATGGCTCCTCCTTTTTCCATTTATGGGATGGTCACATGTCAAACTTCTCATGGCTTTACATGGGGCTTAAGGATGGCTTCATGGCTTCATGTGGCTTGGGAATGGCTTAGCCAAGTTTCATGAAAATGGGTTTTAGGGATTTTTGGCATTTAAGGATGATTTGGCATGAGGCTTGATTTGGAATCATTTGATCATGGATTTAAAACTTAGGGGTTGATTTTGGTTAAACGGATGACAAATGAAAATATCATGTGGGCTTTAGGATAGATTTTGGGCTTTTGAAATGGTTTTGGATGGGCTCTTAAAGTGGTTTAAGGAAGTGGGCTTTTGGATTTTAAAATGGGCTTTTGGATGAAAGTTTTGTGAAGGACCATGCCAAATAAATGTTGGGTTTAGTTTAGGGATGTGTCATGAGTGATTTGGAACAAATTTGAAGTGATTTCGAATTGAACTGGGTTTAATGTGGGTCTTTTTAGTAAAGGGGCAAGAGTGGTTCAAATTGGGCTAACTTGGTTTAAGGTTGGGCTAAAGTTGGATTTGATGTAAAATTAATGTTGAGAAATTTTTATGGGAGTGTCACAAAGAGTTTTCTACTTTGGTTGGGCTTTGATTTTGGGATTTGGGCCCATTTGAGTTAGGTTTGGGCTTAGGTCAATTTAAAGGATTTTGGTTTTGGGTTTGGTTTGGGTGGAGTTTAGGTTCAAATTTTGGGCAAATCAAGTTAGTGTTTTTTTTATGGGGGATTTATGAAGGCTTTAGAAAAGATTTGGGGCCAATTGGAGTTGAATTTGATTGGTTTGAGCTAGGTTTAGGTCATGGGCCAAAATTGGGCCTTAGGCCTCAAATTGAAATTGGGCTCAAATTTCAATCAAATTGAACTTGGATTTGGTGTAAATTGATGTTGAGGATATTGAATTTAAGTTTAGAATTGAATTGGACCAGAATTGAGGTCAATTGGGGTGGATTGGTTTGACATTGGGTTCACTTGGGTTAAAAATGGGTCAAATTTGGGGTTTTTGTAAAAGTAGGTTAAATTGACAAAATTAGCCCATGGTGTAGTTGAACAAAATGTAATTGGGAATATTTAGGATTTTCTGGAATTTTTTGGGAATTTTCGAAATTTATAGAATTTTTGGCTAAGAAGGGCATTTTGGGTATTTGGAGGGTATTGGGGGGTATTTCTGAAAATTTTGGTATATTTGGCTATGGATGATCAATTTGAGTGGGGGGAAATGTTTAGGTTTGATTTTGAGTAATTTTGGGTAATTTAGGTGATTTTGCAAATTTTGGGTAGTTTCAAGGGCATTTGGTAGGTTTAGTGGGTGTAGGGCCCCGGGGGTCAAAAATTAAAATTTTGGAAAAGTAAAGATTGATCAAATTTGAGTAGAATGGAATCACTTTGGTTGAGCCATGAAGCCATATCAAGCCTATAAGAGCCATGAGAGGACTCATTTGAGGCATCCACTATGTTGTTCCTAACCCTCTTAGCTAAGGGCCCAGGGGTTAAGGTCCATCCATATAAATTACCTACATGAGTCAGAAAGTCAAGCTAGGCATGAATAGTTTTAGGATTTGGAATGTGTGTGAAAGTGTAATGTGTGCAGGTGAACCCTCACCGTACCAGTGCCACCTGTGGTAGTCCTAAAGCCAAAGAGTCCTATAGGGAACTCATCCTTTAAACCTCCACATTTGATCTTAACCCTCCAAGTGAATTAGGGGTTTACAATCAGACATGTGGGGTTTGCAGGGAGTTAAGAGGTGTTTAAATTTCTAAATGGTGGGTTCCATCTCTAATCCTCTAGGATAGTCAAAGGGAAAGCCTAAGGCTAGATCCTAAGAACTAAGGATAGAATAAACCTCACCAAAAATGAGGTCAACACAGCCGTTGATAGACTACCTGCAAACAGGAAACTTACAGGAGGACAAGTCATTAGCCCATCAAATCAAGAAAAGAACTCTGTCTTACACATTAATAAATAATATGTTATATAGAAGGTCTTTTGACCAGATGTGGCTAAGGTGCCTGAGCGAGTCTGAGGCTCGTGAAATTGTCAAAGAAGTGCACTCAGGACTTTTTGGTGCTCATCAGTCTTGTTCGAAGATGAAAATGAAGATTAAGAGACTATGGTACTACTGGCCCTTGATGATGACCAACTACATGAAGGTTGCCAAAAGCTGTCACCAGTGCCAAGTACATGGAGTGGTTCTACATCAAACTCCAAATGTGCTACATTAGACAATTGTGTCGTGGCCATTTGAATGTTGGGGCACATATATTTTGGGTCCGATAGAACCGCCCTCTTCAAGAGGACATCGCTTTATTCTTACAGCTACGAGTTACTTTTCCAAGTGGGCAGAAGCAGTACCACTCAAAGAAGTGAAGGCACACCATGTGTTCTCACGTCGTCTACCGTTTCGGGATACCGCATTCAAAAGCACGAAGATCAACAATTTTGTCAGAAGGCACGGGTTCGACTGGTGCTATTTGACGATCTGCTACCCAAGAGCAAATGGCTTGGCCGAGGATTTTAATAAAACTCTCATCCAAATCTTAAAGAAAACTTTGGACGACAACAAAAGAAATTGGCACGAGAAGTTGTTAGAAATCTTATGAGCCTACAGAACGACTTTCAGAACTCCTACTCAGTCTACGCCTTAATCTCTAGTGTACGGGTCCGAGGCTGTCTTGCTTTTGGAGGTTCAGCATCCATCACTCAGAATTGCACTTGTAGAGAAGATTACTGCAGAAGAAAAAGCCAAACTACGGCTAGAAGAACTGGAAAGCTTGGAAGGGAAACGGCTTTCAGCACGAGAGAATCTCGAATTATATCAAGCTAAGACGATCCAGGCCCACGATAAATTGGTTCGCCCAAGGACATTTAAAGTCGGTGACTTGATTTTAGTTTTCAGGAGACCTATTCTTGCACACCGCAGGATAGGAGGTAAATTTGAACCGACGTAGGAGGGGTTGTTCGTGGTCGAGTCAGTTTACTCAGAAGGCTCTTACCAGCTTGTCAATTTCCATGGAGAACAATTTATGCTTCCAATCAATGGACGATATTTGAAGAAGTATTACGCAACCTGACGTTTCGAAGAATGAAATCTCATTCCTAGAAGCACGATTGAAGTAATCACTTGTAACTGGGTCCAAACCCAAAATATATATAAAAAATGAATGATAAAAAAATGATGATATAAAAAAACGGGTTAAAGAAAATGTGTGAAATCATTATAATAATAAACTTTGATCTTTCCTTTCAAGCCAATCTCACTCATGATATTTCCTCATCTTTTCTCTTACTCTTATTTAAATTTGAAAAAAAAAATGAAATGGAAATGATTAATAAGAATTTTCCATTAATAAGTAAAATTTTTTATTGTTCTCGTTCTGAGTACAACCCCTGATCCTTTCCCTTGTCTTTTTCTTCTCGCAGGGAAATGTCGAATGAGCGGTTGTTTCTGAACTTTAAGGATGGCGTAAGTCTAGCATTTAACGAAGAAGAGCTGAAAACTGGTGCCGTGATCGAGGTTGACTCAGACTTTACACACCTGAAGATATAATATGAAGAAACTACTTGGACTACAGTAGACGTCAGAGAGTCCCATGGAAGGACAGTGATGAAAATCAGCGAGAAAGTGTCCCATGTTGTAAACAAGAAAAGGAAGATCAATGCAATTGAAGAAAGCATGATGAAATCAATGATAACTGCCGCAGGAGGAAAACTTGTCAGTGCTGTTCCTACCGAAATCCAGAGGGAGAGAAGTGCCACTTTAACCCCAACTCAAAGAAGAAACAAGAACTGCCGTATCACCAAGATGCTGAAGAAATTAACAGAAGAATGAAACAGAGAGGAAATTCCAACGGCCACAACAGTTACCCCAGAAAGGCCGGTCCTCAGGAGCACCATAGTAGAGGTTGTTCCAGAGGAGGTTACTACAGAGCCTGCACCTGAGACAGTGATGATTCCAGGAAAACATGATGGTGTGGAGCCGTACATCCCACAGTACGTCACCAGAACCCGACAATTGCAGATAATTTCAGAGCACGAGTTGGAGATGATCCAGAGGGTGCAGAAACAAAATTTTGAATACTTTCAGAGAATCTGAGGCAGATATGTCAACATCCTGGAAGGACTGGAGTTGCATACGGACGTCTTCTCTCACCACGAGCAGAGTGAGATCGTGGACTATGTAGACGAGCTAAAAAAGCAGGGTCGTGCAGGGCGACTACGTAGCAGGACCTACTCCGAGCCAAAGGAATGGAAACAAGGCAAAGGAAGGATTACGATCTAATTCGGATGTTGTTACAATTTTGCTGATGACAGGAAAGGAAATCCGCCAGGGATACTCGGCTACGATGAAGTGGATCCAATGTCGGTTCTGATTAAGAAATTGATAAAGAGGATGGTAGCTTAGCGAGTCTTACACGCTGATTGCATTCCAAACAGCTGTATAATCAACATCTATGCAGAAGGAGACTGCATTCCACCTCATGTGGACCACCACGACTTTTTGAGACACTTTTGAACTGTTTCCTTCATCAACCAATGCAACATCATGTTCGGAACAGAACTCCGGATAATCGGCCCCGGAGAATTTTGAGGGCCAGTAAAGATACCTCTACCGGTAGGCTCTGTCCTCGTACTACAAGGAAATGGTGTCGATGTCGCGAAGCACTGCATACCGGGAGTTCCCTACGAGCGGGTCTCCATTACTTTCAAGAGGATGGATGAGAGCAAGATTCCGATCTACTTCCAGCCAGATCCAGAGCTATATGATTTGCAGCCCTACGAGTTGCAAGCTACATAGTAGTAGCACACCTCTGAAACACACTTACGTGGGATTCTCCTCTGGAAAGTGGCTTAGAAGGTGATGTTACTACCTATGCAGTTTACTTTTCAGAGATGGATGAATCGAACAGACAGTTTTGTCAGAATACATGATAATATCAGTAGAGTCTGTGTTCAGATATACATGGATTTTGTGAAAGTCTTCTTTCGAAAAGATGGCATCAGAAATGTTTTGATGGAATCACCCGATGTACCTTTGAATTTTTTAATGGAAATGACTATCATATTTTGTCTTTAATTTTGTACAATCGACTACAAATGCCACTAAATCTGAGTTTAACTTGATTTAGAGAAAAGTTGAACGAAAAATGATTTGAATGAAGTAACAACAAAAAAATGAAAATCCAAACCAAAATGAAATTTTAATCAAAACAAAACTTGAAAATCGAAAAAAAAATCAAATCACTAAAAGCAACAAACAGTGAAAACAAAACTCTGAATCTAAAATCCCCAGCCTCCGGTTGTTCTTGAAATCTTTTCGACACCCTCCGATCTCTTTCCTCCTTTGAGAAGGTCGACTGAGTCTACTGACACAGAACTACAAAATTTTTGATTTGGTTCTGATGGCATGGATTCATATCCTTCGCCAAACATTCAAGCTCTGATCAACTCTCTTGGGATATGAAGCACCTTCATGTCTCATTTCAATTTTCTGCGAAATTTTCAAAATCAAATCAAACATTGACTCTTGGGATCAGTACCTAAATTCTGATTTCCACACCCTTCCGGGGTCGGTACCTAACTTCCAGTTCTCACTCTTCCGAGGTCGATACCTAACTTTCTACTCTCTTCCGAGACTGGTACCTAACTTCCAGTTCTCACCTTGAAACTCCGAGGTCGATACCTAACTTTCGACTCTCTTCCGAGACTGGTACCTAACTTCCAGCTCTCACCTTGAAACTCCGAGGTCGATACCTAACTTTCGACTCTCTCCCGAGACTGGTACCTAACTTCCAGTTCTCACCTTGAAACTCTGAGGTCGATACATAACTTTCGACTCTCTTCCGAGACTAGTACCTAACTTCCAGTTATCACCTTGAAACTCTGAGGTTGATACCTAACTTTTGACTTTCTTCCGAGACTGGTACCTAACTTTCAGTTCTCACCTTGAAACTCCGAGGTCGATACCTAACTTTCGACTCTCTTCCGAGACTGGTACCTAACTTCCAGTTCTCATTTCGAGATCAGTACCTAAATTCTTATTCTCATCCTTCTCGATAGGTACTTAAATTTCGATTCTCTCTTCAAGGCTGGTACCTAAATGCCAGTTCTCTTTGTAATTCCAAGATTGGAACCTAGGTTCCAATTCTCATTTTAAATCCAAAATCTCTAAAAATCCTCGAAATCAATCTTAAGTCAAAGTTCAACCAAAATTGAAACTCAAATCAATTCAAAACTCAAAATTGAAACTTGAAAGAAAAATGAAAACAATTTTGAAATCGTATCTCTCCAGATCTTCTGATCTGGAATTCACCTCCTCGTTTCCCCAGCGAGAGTTTTGTACTCTTCAGTCCTGGAGATTTACCCGAGACTCCCCAGTGGGAAATTTTTCTTTGCTTCATTCTAAGTGTGTCACTTGGACGTCTGTGTTGGTTTTATTGGTCTCTTCGATCAACACCAATAAGCGCGGTGTGCTTGGTTAGCACACCACACCTATTGGGGGTTCATTTGTTGACCTCATTTTTGGGTGAGGTCTCTTCCTTCCTCTTAGTGCTTAGGGTCTAGCCATAGGACTTCTCCTTGAGTATCCTAGAACAATAGAGATGGAACCCACCATTTAGAAATTCAAACCAAGTCTTGATTCTCTTTAGAATCCTACATAGATGGTCATCAACCTCCAAATCACTTGGAAGGTTGGGACCAATGTGTAAGAAGACAAAGATGAATTCCTATAGGATGTTTAAACCTTAGGACTACCCTGAGTGGCCTGGTCCTAGTGAGGTTTGGCTTACACAGACTGTACTCTCACACACACATTCTAAATCCTGGACCATCCTTACCCAATTCCTACCCTTGGTTCATTGGAGCATGTGGCTAAGTCCAAACCCCTAGCTCTTTTGCTAAGAGGGTTAGGAACAACCCATGAGATGTTCAGAATGGACATTTCTTGGCCCATGGCTCACTCTAAGCTTTTTCACCCTCTCAACCATAATCAAATATCATTTTTGCCAAAATTCCTGGTTTTGACATTGGGTCCTCAAGCCTACCCAAATTTACCTAAAATACCCCTACAACCACAAAATCATCCAAAAATTCGCAAAAATTACCCAAAATTCCCAAAAGCCCTAAAAATCATTTTGAAACAATTCCCACCTCTTAAATCTACCAAAATACCCCAATGCCCTCTAAATAACCTCTCAATACCCTAAATACCCTTTTAGCCAAAAATTTCAAAAATTCCCAGAAAATTTCAGAAAATCCTAAATATTCTCAATTTCATTTTTTCTAACTACACCATAGGCCAATTTTGCCAATTCAACCCATTTTTATCAAAATCCTCAATTTGACCCATTTTAAACCTAAATGGACCCAATGTCAAACCAAACCAACCCATTTGACCTCAATTTTGCCCAATTTGAATTCTAAACTTTAATTCAAAATCCCCAATATAAGTCTAAACCAAATCCAAGTCTAAATTGATTCACATTTGAGTTTAATTCCATTTGAAATCCAAAATCCCCAATTTTGCCTAATTTATCCAAAACCCCCAATTAACCTAATACCAACTTTTTTTCCCCAAGTTTCAATCCTAAACTTTCCATGACATGCCCATGAAACCTATGCAACCTTCAATTGCCCTAATTTGAGCCTAAGCTTAACCTAAATCTATTTGAAAACCAAAAATACCCCATTTTAGCCTAAAGTGGATCCATGCCCTTAACCTACCAAATTGGTTAGCCAAATCCTAAAATTTCTTCCCAATGGATGTTGGGAACTCTTCACCACATTCCACTGATCCATTTGAAACTTTCAATTGGGTCTAAACCCCACCTTAACCTAACTTGGACCCAAGTTGATTCAACCTTATCTAAATTAACCAAAATCCCTAAATCCACCTAATTGACCTTTCAATTGAACTCAAAGCCTTTCCATATCTTCATGAAAGTTTTTCATGGAAATCATTTCTACAATATTGCTCAAGACACTTGGACATAAATCAGATCCAAACCCAAGTTAGCCTAATCTAAACCCAAGTGAGCCAATTTTGAACCTATGGCCTAATCAAACCAAATTGAACCAAGTGTGGCTAAACCAACCTTTCCACAGCCACTAAGTGAACCCTAGGAACCACCCTAGATCCACCTAGCCCAAGCTAAGTGAGCCATGGAACAAGAGTCCCCCATTTTAAGGGATTTCTTCCCTTAAGTGGTTAAATCCTCTTTTTCCTTACCCCAAAACATCCCCACAACTGCTAATCACCATTAAACCTCTCCATGACTCACTTGACCTCAGGGGCCAGCTCCCCTATCCTTGCCGGCCGGCCTAGCCTCCGGAGGGGGTCAAAACCAAGAGCCACCATCTACCTAAACTCACCCAAACTCACCCAATTGGCCACCTCAGCCAAATTAAACATTGGAGCCTCTCTGCCCTCCACCTAAGCAACTGAATCCACCCATCAATTGAGCCCTAGCTCAGCCCAATGGCCCTGGCCATTTAAGCACCACCTCTCGGCCATGAGAGAGGTGTTGAAATTTTTCTCAACAGAAACCCTCCAAATTGTTCTCAGAGCTCCTCCCAGCCAAGAGAAGCTCAGCCATACTGCTTTCCTGCCTCCTCCCCCACTGGTTGAACTCAATTTTTGAGCTCAATCTCAGGCCAAAAAACAGGACACTCTCTAAAACTTCACAAAATCCAAATTAACTCTTCCCAAACCTTCACTAGAGGTAGAGAAGAAGTTCCCTAGTGGAAGCCCCCTCACCAGGCCACCCAATCCTTCCAGTCGTCAAAGCTTGAAATCGGGCTTGGTCGAAGTCATACCCAGGCAATTCACCACACCTCCAGGCTCCATCCCTAGCTTCCATGAGCTCCAAAGAACGTGCCGAGCCTCTCTAATAGAAGCTTAACTTCTCAGAGCCAAGGTATTTCCCTCTTTTTCCTCCTGAGATTCCAGCGATTCTCTATTTTGTTTGGCTTGATTTCAATGCATGTTAGCTGTATAGATGTGTTCGTCTTGTCGAGACAAGTTCATATTACCCAAGAACGTGTGATTTGGTTAAGTATCGAGTGAGATCTTAGGGCTAGAAGTTGGACGGCTCTCGACTCACACCAGTCGAGACGATGAACGAATACCGTCAGCTCGCGCGTGTATCAGACGGATGGCTAGGATTGCGCCAGATGGAGCAACGCGTCGTGAACCAATGGCCGCGTGGCTGCCGAGTCAGATGGCAGCGCCGAATCAGGAAGCGATGCATGGAGCTTCGACCCGCCGTAGGTTGAGTTGGTGCCGACGTGGTTAAGTAGGAAATTAGGGATTTTCTGATTTATTTAAATACCAGAACCTTTAAAAATTCATATCTTTGCATAGAAAAATCATAAAAATAAACTAAAAATACCCACTTGCTCAGTGAACAGAGGAGAATAATGTGGAAAAAGAATTGATCTATTTTGTTGAGTATTTTATTTTTAATTAATTTAATACTGTTCTGAATATTTTAATTCTCCATGCATGTATACAATTCACCATGGCATGAGACCATAGGGCTTTTGTAGCCTCTGATCTTAGGAACATTCCCTGAATTTTCCAAGGCTAGAGACTATCTCTATGGAAAGTTATTTATTTTTAAAATTTATGTGCCCCATTTTGGCATTTTAATTGTAATAATTAGCATGTTGATAAATAAAATCTAGGAAAATTAGGGGAAGTATCTCTGGACTAGAGGACCCTAGGATAATTATGGCTTGGCTTAAATCATTCAAATGAACCCTAATTTGGTCAAAACCCTAAAACTAAGATGGAATTAATTAGGAGCAACCACTTATCAAAATAGCTTGAATTCAATTCTTCACTGATCTTTAGAATCAGAGGAAACCTCATTAAAATTTTGAAGTCAATTGAGAATGTTTCAACCTACCAAATGAATTTTCTAAATAACATGGCTACTTTAAACTTTAAAAATTCATAAAACCTAAAATGTATTTTAAAAATTCACCGAATTCATTTTGAGGCCTCTCTGGTATTAGAGAAGTCTAAAAAAATTAAAATTGAGATTTTTCTAAAAAATTGATTTTAAACCTATTTTTGAATATTTTAATAATTAAAAAATAATAAAAATTAAAAAATATTAAAAATCACAAAAATGTCATATTTGGTCCCTTAATCACTTAGGAACCAACCAAATACTTTTCCTAAGCCCCTAGGTTGAGATATTGAATTTTTAAGGCTTAAGACATTTTTTTTAATATTAAAAAAAATGAATTTTCAACCCTTCCCACTAAAATAATTCTAATAAATCAAAGAAAAATCAAGAAAATATAATATTTATTTCTCTGAACTCCTTGAGGTCAGAGGAACTTAAGAAAAAATATAAAATCTATTTTTTGAATTTAATTTTATTTTATAATTAATTAATACCCTAAAACTTAAAATAATTATAAAAAATAAAATATAATTAAAAAAATCACCAAAATTGGTCCAAGTGGTCTCCTGATCAGTAGGAACATCCTATAATTTTCCTAAGGATAGGAACCCTACCTTGGTCATGTTATTGAATTTTCATGGAAAATCCTTATTTTTCTTTAAAATAATTATATAAATTAAACTAAAAATGGAAAAATCACATTTTCTCCTCTAATGTCTTAATTGACATATGAGTAAGGTGACATAATAATTTCAAGTTCATTTGAGCTTAATTTGATAAGTTATGAGATGAGTGTGTTTAAAAGGGCATAAAGGTCATTAAGGATTTTAACGCTAATTAATACTTTAGGTCTAATCAAGAGGGAGAGTAAAGTATTTGATCTTAATTTTCTTGGATGATTGAAATATAGGACATCTGAAGGGTAGAAACCCATTATTCACTTTTAACACATCAAAATGAAACCTTAATTAATTAAATCATTTAATTTTGGAGGAATAAATTAAAATTTGGATTATTAAGGTTAGGGATATGACTTAATAAGATATCAATTCTTTAATCTAAAAATCCCTAAAATGAATCACTCTAATAATAATTCTTAATGACAACTGAAATTAATAATAACTAAAAATATTAAAAAGTAATTTTTTTTAAAAAAAGATAAATTAAAGCTTAAAGGATTAAATGATTTAATAATTAAATCAAAAATAAATTTAAAACATTAAAATTAATTTAAAATTACTTCAGAACTATAATCAACTAAGAATAAACTTAAAACAAATTTAAAACATTAAAATTAATCCCAAAACAATACATAATGAAAAGAAAATGTAAAGATTAAAACCAATTAAAATCAACCCAAAGTAGTATGATTAATTTAAATTAAATTTAAATCATCAAAATTTAATCTAGTAATTTAAACACTTCTTTCAGTTAAGTAAGATCAAAATACTTAAAAGCAAATCAACCCGAATTTTGAAACTAAATTGAATTATCTCAAATCCCCAACTCAACTTTAATTAAGGTGGTTAAAATCTTTAATAGACTAATTTGCCCCCTAAAGATGTTCATTATTATAACTCTTAAATGAAGCATCAGATGAAATGTCACTCTACTCATAGGTTATTCCAACATCCTAATTAACTGAGCAAGAGTAACCTGGGTGATTGATTCGCCACCTCAATGAAACTAACTGAACTTAAAGTAATCCCAAAAATGTTTAAGAAGATGTTCAGAATTCAATTCCGAGCACTTCCTAACTTAATGGGATGTTTCAAAGAACAGTTAAACTTCAAATTTCTTTGGTGAAGAAAATCATCCTTAACAAAACACGAGGACCTAAACGTCATAGGAATTGACTAGCAATAGGATTAGGATTTTGGTAGACAACCAAAACCTTCCCTTAGCTTTACATAGGTGATTGTTGAAAATATATAAATGTTCTGATATGTGTTTTAAGTGCAGCCGAGAATGACGAGAAGACCCTCCAGGTACGCTTTTACTTTATTGCAATTTACTTACCTGTACCGCACTTTACTTTTCTTGCATGTTAAACAAGAATGTCACCCTACATGAAAACTAGAACTTTTAGAATAGCCATAAAATTGAAATCCAAAACTAAATTAAAGTCACAACAAGATAAAATTCACCACTAAAACATTTAAAAATATAAAACAACTCAAAATTTAATCACAAACAGAACAACAAAACTATAACTACAACTAAATTAAAACGTCTCGTTGGATGATCAAGAATCCCTTGGATGATGTAACCCACGTGTTGCTAACGAGATTTCCCACGGTCTAAATGAAAGTGTGGAACTCATTCAGTTGAGTTTAGCAATTTCATTTGGTCTAAGTGAATCTGATAAAAATAGCTGTGCCAGGATGACAGAACTGTGGGATCTTAATTGGTTCTGCTTAATCAACTTTAAGATTTGTTTTAATTAAAAATTAAACCATCTCAATTTTTAAGATTTCTAAACCAAAACACTTCTCTCATATCTTGATTGTCACTTTCTAAAACCAAACCTCCGCAACAACAAGGAGCTTGGAGAACAGTGGGCAGCATGGCCATCTTTAACAACAAAACCTGAGTCTACATCAGCTAAACCTTTCTTAGAATTAAATAACAAAGCCATAGGATTTTGAGGTAGTTTGCTTAGTGAAACATAAATCCTCAACTTTTCGTTAGACATTTGCATAATCGTGTTATGAAAATTAAGCCCTAACCGGTCTTAGGACTCCGAGGTAGTCATTTGGTACGACAAAAACCCTCACATCTTCGCGGCTATTTGTGTGATTATGTCATACAAATAAAAGTCCTAATTAACTAAAATTAGCAGGATTGAAACATTACATAAACTCTCAAATTGAAGTCAAACAATAGGATAGTCGAGATATCACTGAAGTTCACTTCGGGTCTGTGACATCCCCTACTTCTCTTCCTTTGGACTCCTGAAATAAATTGTTCCAAATTTGAGCTATTCCCTATTAAAATTTCCCAAAGTCCAATTGATTGAAAACATTAAACTTTGAAATTCTTAAGAGCAAAACCACTGATCATTATCGAGAGTTTTCTTAAGTATTTTCGGACATCTAAGATGTAATTAACTATAGGGGCTTGCCCTTATAGGAAACTTTAAGAACGCGAGTAATATAAACCCTGCTTAATTCCTTTATATTAAGCAGGGTAACTTGTCGGCTTATAAAATTAGTTCGCAGACCAAACATATGTCACAAATCTTCTAGTTTATTTAATTGAGCCTCATCATCAAGTAGTGTGTCTATTTATTGGGATAGATACACGGTTGGTGGTGTGGTGCTCGTTTATATAAACTATTTTGGATGTGAGATCGGTTTGATTTCATATCTTACAATTTTCAAAGTTAAAAATTATTTTCAAAAATCAAATGCTACCTTTCAAATTATATATATATATATATATATATATATATATATATATATATATATATATATATATATATATATATTAAACTTAAAATCTAAAAATTCGACGACAATTTCTATAGGCGACCCCATTTTTAAAACACATAACCTAAAAATATGACGACAATCGAACAGATTATTCAAAAATGTCACAATTCTAAATTTGGAGGACATTTCGGGACTGATAAAACTGCTTATAAAATTTTACAATCTAGATTTTATTGGTCTACTCTATTTAGAGATGTTTATAGATATATTAAAACTTGTGATAAATGTTAAAGAGTATGTAATATATCTAGAAGAAATGAAATGCCTCAGAATTTTATATTAGAAGTTAAAATTTTTAATGTTTGGGGATTAGATTTCATGGGACCATTTATTCCTTCATTTGGGAACTCATATATATTAGTTGCTGTTGATTATGTTTCTAAATGGATTGAAGCACAGGCCTTACCTCGTTGTGATGCTAAGAGTATTTCAAAATTTTTAATGAAAAATATTTTCACAAGATATGGAATGCCAAGAGTGATTATCATTGACGGATGATCCCATTTTAGGAATAAATGTATTCACAAATTGGCAGAAAAATTTAATATTATTCATAAATATCGACTGCTTATCATCCACAGACCAGTGGATTAGTTGAAGTTTCTAATTGTGAAATTAAATGAATTTTAGAAAAGACTGTAAACCCGAGTGTATTAGATTGGTCCACTGCATTATGGGCATATAGAACTGCTTATAAAACCCCGATTGGAATGACTCCTTACAGACTTATTTATGGAAAGACTTGCCACTTACCAGTTGAATTAGAGCATAAAGCGTATTGGGGGATTAAAGAATTTAATTATAATTTGAAAGATGCTGGTGAGAAGAGATTATTGCAGATGAATGAATTAAAAGAATTAAGGAATGAATCCTATAATAATGATAGAATTTATAAAGAGAAAATGAAGATATGACATGATCGAAAGATTAACCAAAAGAATTTTGAACCAGGACAAGAAGTATTGTTGTACAATACAAGGCTGAAATTATTTCCTGGGAAATTGAAATCTCGATGGTTAGGACCTTTCACTATAACTCAAATATTTATATACGGAGCAGTTGAAATTGAAGATCCAAAGACTAGAAACAGATTTACTGTAAATGGAAACAGATTAAAACCATATTTTTAGGGTAAAAGACCAAATTTTAAAGAGGTTTTAATGCTCAGTCAACCTGATTAACACCTTGAAAAGGTCGGGCTGACGACATTAAACCAAGCGCTTTATGGGAGGCAACCCATAATTATCTTTATTTACATGCAATGATTATATATCTATTTAATTTATTATTAGTCTGTAATTCTACTACTCGAATTTACCCTTATAATCATCAAGATATTGGATCCATAGATAAATTTGGAAAGCATTCGGACCAGAGAAAAACTGGGCAAATTTTGCCTTGGCCACCGACTGCGAGAACGATCCCACCGACGACGAGTTCTACCCGCCAAATTCAGTTTATTTTTTTTAATAATCCCGCCAACAGCGAGGTCGTTGTCGTCGACGGTGAGATCGGTGAATGAACAGTTTAGGGAGTTATTTTGACAGTTTCTGGCAATTCTAAGTGTTTTAACTCTATAAAAACTTCTAGAACTCGAATTCTAAAACTATCTACTTCCTAAAAACGATTTGAAACTCCACCAAAACTCATCGTTATGGCATCCAATCACCTTGAAATCCCTAGATCTCGAGTGTTCAATTGAAGAAAATTTATCAGTTGTGAGGCCCAGCGAATCTTCAATAAGGTAATGATGAAAAAGAGATTGATCAAGGAACGAGGATTCGTGAATAGAGGAGTGGAGAATTCGACAATGCCTATCGAGGAGATGATTGTGCAATGACGTTGGGAAGTATTGTGGTATGCCACTTCTGCAGTAGTCATCCCTGTCGTAAAAGAATTCTATTTCAATCTACACAGAATCAATAACAGAATCGTCTATGTGTGAAGTAGATGGGTAACTTTCACTCCTAGAATTAATGAGATATATTCAATTGAGAATAGACCTATTTGCCACTACTCCAACTTTGTCCCTACAAGGAATAATATGAATGAGATCTATCGTTATTTAACTGATGAAGCGGAAGATTGGGAAACAAGAGGAGACGGGTATGTTAGTTTTTCTGCATCACTTCTAAACCCCATTTCTAAACACTGGCACTTCTTTATTTCTTCAAAACTATTACCCACTATGAGGGTCAATAAAGTTTCTAAGGAGTGTGCAATTCTGAATTATTGTATTCAAGCGGGACTACCTATTGATGTTGGTTCGATTATTGTGAAGTTTGCTTTAGGCCTGATTGTTCATGGATCAATTTATGGGCTTGGACATCCTTCTACAATTTTTGCACTATGCAGTCAGTACCAAGTTTCATATGAAGCGTGGGAGAAGGTACTTCTGCCTTGGAAACATTTAGATCCAACTGATATGTTTCCTACATTGGATGATGATAACGATGGAGCCATTATTATGGATCAAACAGCTCATAGTTCTTTTTCAATTAGGCCCTTGACTGATAAAACTAATCTGATCTTACGGAAACTCAAAGGATTGGAAAAAGAGGTACAAAAAGTGATGACTTCAATTAATAACATCTCTGATTTATTTGATCATATTGAATGGAGGATGAAGGAACACTTCGATCATTCTAGACATCTTTAGGCTAGTTTCATACGGCTTATGAGAAAGAAAGGATGGATAGAAGAAGATTCTATTGAAGAATTTCCTTACAGACCCTTCTAGAATCTATTCATTCATTTACGTTCTATCGGTGATATCAGAGATGAGTTTAGCAGTGATCCTGACGAGTAGAAGACGATTGTATTTTTTTATGTGTTATGTCAGTTTGAATTTAATTTTATGTAATATGCACTTTTGATATTTGATCTTAGTATAGATGAGATGATGCATTATTTGTTTGTTTTAGCATTTTAAGTATTGTGGTTTGATTGCGACACTGAATTGTATTAAGGTTGAGAAAATATCTTTTCATAATATGGTGTACGAATATTGTAAACACTTGGATTTTATATAAAATTTGTGATGTTTTGTGTTGTGTGAATTTAATTGAGTTAAAATAGTATCTAATCACAGTAAAATATATTTAATCGATTGATCGAACATTAACGAGGATTAAAATGAATTAAAAAAAATTATAAAAGATTTGGTTAAAAGGAATCATTTGGGTCAGCCAAGAGAAGGTGGTGAGGTCTCTATCCATGGTGAGGTGGCTAAGCTTGGTTTAGAGTGTACAATAAATGAGGTTAAAAATGCTTAATGAAGCTTAAGAAAGAGCCCCCTCTTCTTGCCATTAATGGCTTGGTGAGGTGGAAAGTGGCTTCCATGGCTTGCATATGGCTTGCATGGCTTCATGGCTCACATTTGGCTTGGAAAAAGTTGGCTTAGTTTCATAAAAATGGATTTTAAAGGTTTTGGATATTTTGATGGAAGTTGTCATGTGGTTTGATTTAGAACAATTTGATATTTGATTAGGACTTTAGGGATGGTTTTAATTGAATGCATGATGAAGAAGAGTGTCACATGGGCTTTGGAATGAATTATGGGCTTTTTAGATTTAGTGAAGATGGGCTTTTAAAATGCCTTAAGGGAAGTGGGCTTTTAGGTTTTAAAAAAAATTGGTGGATGGAAATTTTATAAAAGATTTGGCCGAATGAGTATTGAATTTGATTTAGGAATGTTTCATGAATGGTTTGGAACCAATTTGGGGCAATTTGAAGTTGAATTAGGTTTAATTTGTGTTTTTTGGTAATGGGGCCAAAGTGGGTCAAATTGGGCTAACTTGGGTTAAGGTTGGACTAATGTTGGGTTTGATGTAAAATTAATGTTGTAAAAGGTTTATGGGAGTGTTACAAAGAGTTTTCAATTTTTGTTGGGCTTTGATTTTGGGATTTAGGCCTATTTGGATTTATGATTGGTTTAGGCCAAATTGAGGATTTTTTATTTGGGTTAGGTTTGGGTAAAGTTTGGGTTCAAATTTTGGGCAAATCAAGTTAGCATTTTGTTTGTGGGGATGTTAGGAAGGTGTTGGAAAAGATTTGGGGCTAATTGGAGTTGAATTGGGTTGGTTTGGGCTAAGTTTAGGTTATGGGCCAAAATTGGGCCTTAAACTTCAAATTGAAATTGGATCCAAATGTTCCTCAAATTGGGCTTGGATTTGGTCTAAATTGATATTAGGGATATGTAATTGAAGTTTAGAATTGAATTGGATCAACATTGAGGTCAATTGGAGTGGTTTGGTTTGACATTGGGCTCACTTTGGATTAAAAATGGGTCAAATTTGGGGTTTTAGTAAAATTGGGTCAAATTGGCAAAATTGGCCTAAGGTGTAGTTGAAAAAAATAAAATGGGGGAATATTTAGGATTTTCTATAATTTTTTTGGGAATTTTTGGAATTTTTGGATTTTTGGGCTAAAAGGGTATTTGGGGTATTTTTGAAAATTGGAGGATATTTTTGGAAATTTTGGTGTATATGGCTATGGATGACTAATTTGAGTGGTGAGAAATGTCTGGGATTAATTTTGAGGAATTTTGGGTAATTTAGGCAATTTTGCAAATTTTGGGTTATTTCAAGGGCATTTGGTAGGTTTGGCGGGTGCAGGGCCCCTGGGGTCAAAAATTGAAATTTTGAAAAAATGAAGATTGATCAAATGTAAGTGAAATAGGATCATTTTGGTTGAGTCATGAAGCCATATTAAGCTCACAGGAGTCATGAGAGGACTCATTGTAGGCACTCAATTTGTTGTTCCTAACCCTCTTAGTCAGGGGCTTAGGGGTTGAGGACCATCCATATGGATTACCTACATGAGTCAAGAAGTCAAATTGGGTGTAGGTGTGGTTTTAGGACTTGGAATGTGTGTGTGGGAGTGTAGTGTGTGTGCAAGTCAACCCTCACCAGACCAGGCCACTCAGGGTAGTCCTAAGGCCAAAGTGTCTTATAGGGAACTCATCCTTTAAACCTCCACATTTGATCTTAACCCTCCAAGTGGCTTAGGGGTTTACAATCAGGCATGTGGGGTTTCAAGGGAGTTAAGAGGTGTTTGAATTTCTAAATGGTGTGTTCTATCTCTAATCCTCTAGGATGGTCAAAGGGAAAACCTAAGGTTAGATCCTAAGTACTAGGGACAGAGAGAAGAGAGAAGACCTCATCAAAAATGAGGTCAACAAATGGACCCCCAATAGGTGTGGTGTGCAGACCAAGCACACCACGCTTATTGGTGTTGACCAAAGAGATCAACAAAACCAACACAGACGTCTAAGTGACCCACGTAGAACGAAGTATAGAAAAGTTTCCGCTGGGGAGTATCAGGTAAATTTCCAAGACTGAAGATTCCTTAACTCTCGCTGGGGAAAGAAAAGGAGGTGAATTCCAGATCACAAGATCTGGGTGAAATTCGATTTAGATTTTGTTTTATTTTCTATTTTAAGTTTTAATATGTGAGTTTGGATTTTGGTTTAAGTTTCAATTTCGGTTGAAGTTTAATTTAGAATTGATTTAAGAAAATTCTGGATTTGAAATGAGAATTGGAACCTAGGTTCCAACCTCGGGATTGCAAAGAGAATTGGAATTTAGGTACCAGCCTCGAAGTGAGAATCTGAGTTTAAATATCGATTGAAAAGGAAGAAAATCAGAATTTAGGTACTGATCTCGAAATGAGAGCTGGACTTTGGTACCAGTCTCGAAGGTTTAAAGGGAATTGAAATTTAGTATCAATCTCGGAAGAGAGTCGGAATTTGGTACCGACCTCGAAAGGAGAGAACTGGAATTTAGTACCAGTCTCGAAGGTTTAAAGAGAATTGAAATTTAGTATCAATCTTGGAAGAGAGTCGGAATTTGGTACCGACCTCGAAAGGAGAGAACTAGAATTTGGTGCCAGTCTCAAAGGTTTAAAGAGAATTGAAATTTAGTATCAATCTCAAAAGAGAGTCGGAATTTGGTACCGACCTCGAAAGGAGAGAACTGGAATTTGATACCAGTCTCGAAGGTTTAAAGAGAATTGAAATTTAGTATCAATCTCGGAAGAGAGTCGAAATTTGGTACTGATCTCGAAAGGAGAGAACTGGAATTTGATACCAGTCTCGAAGGTTTCAAGAGAATTAAAATTTTGTATCATTCACAAAAGAGAGTAGGAATTTGGTACTGACCTTGAAAGGAGAGAACTGGAATTTGGTACCAGTCTTGAAGGTTTAAAGAGAATTGAAATTTGGTATCAATCTCAAAAGAGAGTCAGAATTTGGTACTAACCTCGAAAGGGGAGAATTGGAATTTGGTACCAGTCTCGAAGGTTTAAAGAGAATTGAAATTTGGTATCAATCTCAAAAGTTAGTCGGAATTTGGTACTGACCTCGAAAGGAGAGAACTAGAATTTGGTACCAGTATCGAAGGTTTAAAGACAATTGAAATTTATTTGGAAGATCTTTGTGAAAATTTCAGTTTAGTGGAGGGTTGGAATGAGACATGAAAGCGTTTCACATCCCAGGAGCATTGATCGAAGTTTGATTATTTGGCGAAGGATATGAATCCATGCCATCAGAACCAAATCGAAAATTTTCGTGGTTTTGTGTCAGTAGACTCAGTCGACCTTCTTAAAAGAGGGAAGGAACCGCGGGGAGTCGAAAAAATTTTGAGAACAGCCGGAGGCTGGGGATTTCAGATTCAGAGTTTTGTTTTAGTTTGTTTATTGTGATTCGATTTTAGTTTGATTTTCAATTTAGAGTTCGTGTTTATTTGGAGTTCGTTTTGAAATTCAGATTTTTAAGAAAGTTCTCATTTATTATTTTTTTTGTTCTTTATTCGAAGTTCTTTTAATTTAATGGCATTTCCCAGTCAATTTACACAAAAATAGGTGAAGGAAAAACACGACATGGTCATTTTCATTTCAATCTTGTCGAAAATACATCATACATATTGATCCAAAATATGATGATATTTTCTTTGAGAATTCAGTATCTGATACAATCCATATATATCCAAAACGGATTGTGTAAGATTCTTGCAGGTTTCTTCCAAAAGCAACTGTCGAAATTCATGTCTGAATAGTGAGTTACATGGACAACATCACCTTCCAAGCCACCCTTGGCAGGAAATGCCGTTGGATGTGCATTGGAGGTGTGTTATCTCTCATGTAGCTCACAGCTCGTAGGGCTGGAGGCTCTCTAACTCTGGATCTGGCTGAAAGTGGAAAGGCATTCTTCTGTCATCCATTCTTCTGAAAGTGACGGAGATTCGTTCAACAGGCACTCCTGGAATGCAATGTTTTGCTATGTCCGCTCCATTTCCTTTTAATACCAAGACGGAACCTACCGGTAGTGGTATCTCCACCGGCCATCAGAATTCTCTGGGGCCTGCAATCCGGAGGTCAGATCCGAACATGATATTGTACTGGTTGACAAAAGACACTGTGCAGAATGGTCTGACGAAGTCATGATGGTCTATGTGTGGAGGTATGCAGTCGCCCTCCTTATAGATATTAATGATGCAGCTGTTGGGTATGCAGTTGGTGTAATACCTTGCATGTCACCATCCACTTTACCATTCTTTTAATAATATTCGGCATCGGATCCACCTCACTGTGATGGAGTATTCCTGGTGAATTTCCTTTTCTGTCTACCGCGAAGTTGTAGCAACACCCGCATTGGATCATAACTCTTCTTTTTCCTGGCATCCATCTTCGGGGCTCTGAATAGGTATTTCCCTTAGGCGACCAGCTCGGCCCATTTTCTGAAGCTCAAGTACGCAATCTACAATTTGTTGTTGTTCGTAGTCCGAAAACACATCTGTATGCAGCTCGAGGCCTTCCAAGATGTTGACCCTCTTGCCTCGAATTCTTTAGAAGTATTCAAAAGTTTTCTTTTCAACTTGCTGTAATTTCTCCAGCTTGTATTCCGGGATTATCTGAAGTCCTCGGGGTCTAGTAACATACTGCGGGATGTACGGCTCAACCTCAGCACGCTCTTCTGCATGTCTCGGCTCCTCAGGCATAGTCTCTGTCGGGACATCCTCCGGGGTTGCTTTCGCAACAAGACTCTTCAAAACTGGTAGCTCTGTCTGGCATCGTGATACTATCTCCTTTTATATTTTCCTCGGGATTTCTTTCATCCTTTCTGCTGTTCTTGGAATTGACTTCCTCTTTTTTGGTTCTTGACAAACCAATTTCTTCGAAGTATTTGTACCGACGGTAGTGAATGTCTCTTCACGCTGATCTGCTACCAGCTTAGTCAGAATCTTGCGAATGCGACTGTTCTTGTTTCTTCGTTGAGTAGGAGTGAGAGTAGCTCTCCTCACCTCTTGAATTTCTGTAGGCATGATGCTGACAAGTCTGCCTTCTGTTGTAGCCACCACGGACTTAACTTTCTTATCCTCTCACGTTGCATGAGCGGTGTTTGCTTTTCTTTTCTTGCTGGTGGACTGCTGACTTGGGCCACCCAATCTCATCACTGTCTGAATGTGGAACTCTTCCCAATCAATTGGAGTCCAATCAGTTTCCTCATATTGTAACCCGGCTAGTGCGAAATCAGAGTCAATTTCAATCACGGCTCCATCCTTCATCCTCATTTTATCAAGTGCTAGACTCACGCCATTTTTAAAGTTCATAACCAACCGCCCGTTCGACATTTCCCTGCGAAAAACAAGGAAAGGATCAGGGGTTGTACTAATGAAAAATTTTATTTACTTCTTTTAAATTTTAAAGAGAGTAGGAAGATATGAGGAAAGATCAATGAATTGATTTAAAGGAAAAGATCAAAATTTTATCATTTTACATATTTTCTTTTTAACACATTTTTTTGTTAATGATTTTTATTTTATCATCCATTTTTTTATTTTGGGTTCAGACCCAGTTACGAATGATTACTCCACCCGTGTTTCTAGGAATGAAACTCTACTTTTAAAGTTCAACCTTCGAAACATCAGGTTGGGTAATATTTCTTCAAATATCATCCATTAATTGGAAGCATAGGTCATTCTCCACGACAGTTAACAAGCTGGTAGGAACCCCCTGAGTGGACTGTGTCGACCACGAACGGCCCTTCCCAAGTAAATTCAAATTTATCACCTATCTTGTGATGTGCAAGAATAGGTCTTCTGAGAACTAGTACTAAGTCACCAACTTTGAATGTCCTTGGGCGGACCAGTTTATCATGGGCCTGGATCATCTTGACTTGATACAGTTCCAAATTTTTTTGCACTGAAAGTCGTTTCCCTTCCAAGCTTTCCAATTCTTCTAGTCGTAGTTTGACATTTTCTTCTATAGTAATCTTGTTCGCAACTGCAATTCCGAGAGATGGAAGCTGAACTTCCAAGGGTAAGACGACCTCAGACCCGTACACTAGGGTGTAAGGTGTAGACTGGGTAGGAGTTCTGAAAGTCGTCCTGTAGGCCCATAAGGCTTCTAACAACTTCTCGTGCCAATTTCTTTTATTGTCGTCCAAAGTTTTCTTTAGAATTTGAACGAGAATTTTATTAAAAGCCTCGGCCAAGCCGTTCACTCTTGGGTAATAGATTGTTGAATAGCGCTAATCAATCCCGTGTCTTCTGACAAAATTGTTGATCATCGTACTCTTGAACGCGAACCCATTATCTGAAATGATTCTGTGCGGTACCTCGAAACGGTAGACAACTTAATTCTTGAAGAACTGTAGCATGTGGTGTGCCTTCACTTCTCTGAGCGGTACTGCTTCTGCCCACTTGGAAAAGTAATCTGTTGCTGTAAGAATGAAGCGATACCCTCTTGAAGAAGGCGGTTCGATCGAACCCACAATATATGTGCCCCAACACTCAAATGGTCACGATACGATTGTCGGATGTAGCACATTCGGAGGTTGATGTAGAACCACTCCATGCACTTGGAATTGGTGACAACTCTTAGCAACTTTCAAGCAATCGGTCATCATTGAGGGCCAGTAGTACCTTAATCTTTTAATTTTCATCTTCATTTTCGGACCTGACTGATGAGCGCCACAAAGTCCTGAATGCACTTCTTTAACAATTTCACGAGCTTCAGACTTGCTCAGGCACCTTAGCCACATATGATCGAAAGACCTTCTGTATAATGTATTGTTTATTCATGCGTAAGACAGAGTTCTTTTCTTGATTTGATGGGCTAATGACTTATCGTCCGGTAAGTTTCCTGTTTGCTTATAGTCTATAAATGGTTGTCGCCAATCTTCTACATTTTCTGTTACTGCTGCAACTATTTCTTCTTTTTCTGGCTTGTGTACTGTATCCATGTCGAGCTGTGATAGGACCTGTGGTCCTTGAACTGACATTTCAACTGACTCATCCTGCAAGCAGGCAAATTCTTTTGCAAGTCGGGCTAACGCATCTGCGAGAGCATTTTCTCTTCTAGGAATCTTGAAGATTGTTACATTCAGAATCTGCTCCAACAACTTCATGGCATACTGAAAGTATTGTTCGAGTCTGTTGACCTCATTTTACAATGAGTCAATACCCTTTTGACCTAAAAAGTCAACTTTGGTCAAATTGGTCAAACCAGACCTAATGACCTACACTGTTGACCCCATAGGTCAACCTTTTGACCTAAAAAGTCAACTTTGGTCAAATTGGTCAAACCATACCTAATGACCTACCCTGTTGACCCCATAGGTCAACCCTATGACATAAAAAGTCAACTTTGGTCAAATTGGTCAAACCAGACCTAATGACCTACCCTGTTAACCCCATAGGTCAACCCTATGATCTAAAAAGTCAACTTTGGTCAAATTGGTCAAACCAGACCTAATGACCTACCCTGTTGACCCCATAGGTCAACCTTTCGACCTAAAAAGTCAACTTTGGTTAAATGGTCAAACCAGACCTAGTGACCTACACTGTTGACCCCATAGGTCACCCTTTTGACCTAAAAAGTCAACTTTGGTCAAAATGGTCAAACCAGACCTAATGACCTACACGGTTGACCCCATAGGTTAACCTTTTAACCTAAAAAGTCAACTTTGGTCAAATTGGTCAAACCATACCTAATGACCTACCCTGTTGCCCCATAGGTCAACCCTATGACCTAAAAAGTCAACTTTGGTCAAATTGGTCAAACCAGACCTAATGACCTACCCTGTTGACCCCATAGGTCAACCTTTTGACCTAAAAAATTAACTTTGGTCAAATTGGTCAAACCAGACCTAATGACCTACCCTGTTGACCCCATAGGTCACCCTTTTGACCTAAAAAGTCAACTTTGGTCAAAATGGTCAAACCAGACCTAGTGACCTACACTGTTGACCCCATAGGTCACCCTTTTGACCTAAAAAGTCAACTTTGGTCAAAATGGTCAAACCAGACCTAGTGACTTACACTGCTGACCCCATAGGTCAACCCTATGACCTAAAAAGTTAACTTTGGTCAAACTGGTCAGACCAGACCTAATGACCTACCCTGTTGACCCCATAGGTCAACCCTATGACCTAAAAAGTCAACATTGGTCAAATTGGTCAAACCAGACCCACTGACCAACCCTGTTGACCCCATAGGTCAATCTTTTGACCTAAAAAGTTAACTTTGGTCAAATTGGTCAGACCAGACCTAATGACCAGTCCTGTTGACCCATAAATCAACCTTTTCACCCACTGACACATTTAAAACACCACAATGACAAAATCACAAGAATTGGACATCTTAAAGTCAATTTGATCAATTTGAGCTGACTTAGGTCAACCCAAGTCAAAATTGGTCAACACTTATCTATTTTGATTAAAATAGATAAAAATGAAATAAAAATAACAAAATTAATCAAATAATTAATTTCAAAATGGGAATTAAAGAAGAAATGAATTCATCTTTAGCCTCTTCATATTTAATTGGGCTAAACCATCTTAAAGGCTTATTTAACACTTAATGAAGCCCATCTTAAGGCCCATTACCCATGGCTTAACATCCATGGTTATGCATGGGATGAGGTGTCACCACCTCCTTCATTCTAAACCTATTCTCTCCTTAAGGTGGTCGGCCAACACAAGGCCATTTTCTCCACCTCCCAAGCCACCCAATGGGAGGGAAAACCACACATGAAACCCCCTTACCATGGTTAATGGTAATGATGAAGGCTAGGCATATGTGTCACCATTTGCCAAGCCTAAGAAGTGAGGTGTAAGCTCATTAGAATGTGAAACAACAAGCTCACAAGTAACCTCCCACAATGGCCAATGGACAAGAGACAAAGAGATGAAATTCATCATGAAAAACTTAAGGAGAAGCATCCAAGCCTATCTCCAGCCAATTGATCACCCAATCGGCTAATAGAGGAGGTAAGTAATCCTCTAGAACAGCCTTAAGCCAAGCCAACACCATCCCCTTGCTATAAATAGACCCCATGGCCGAAACTAGCAAAGAGGAGAAAAATATTTAGGGAGGTCCATAGGCTGCTCAAACCCTCTTGCTCCCAACATAAAACTTCTTCCTAAGAGCTTCCACAATTTTTTAGGATCAATTCCAAGCCTTAGTTTCAGCCCATTTGAGCCAATTTGATCAATTTTCAAAAACAGCCCAAATTAGGCATCTCTTCCAAATTCATCCTAAAGCCTGACTTCTGGAACAAATTGCTGCAGCAACTATCTTCCATTGGGGTCCTAGAAGGCAATCATAAAGTCTGATCTAGCTTGATTTGCTTGTGGCTAAGGTATAGAATTTATCTTTGCAAAATAAATCATGTTTTTGATAAATCATGTGCTATACTAGCTCAAAAGTATATCATCACCGTATGGATAGATACTTCTCATCCAGATGAGCATTTTAAAAAAAATCACTCAATTTCGTCAAGAAATGAGTGAGATATTAATATTTGAAGTTTAATGGTTTCTGAATTTTTGGAATTAAATTCCGAATTTTCTCAGCCGTCCGATCCCGCGCCTTTGGGATGGACGGCGCTGATCCGCGCGCACGGTGTCCGCCGTCCGACCCGTTGCACAGGATCTTCCCGCTCGTTCGACGCGTCCAAGGACACGCGTTGTCCCCGGGGAGATTTGGCGGCACAGAAATAAAAAAAAAAGAAAAATTTCTGTTTAATCCCTTAAACTTCAAAAATTCATATCTTTTTAAACAGATGTCCTAAAAATAAAATAAAAATACCTCTGGAAAGCTCTTGAAGAGGAGAAAATTATGGGACTAAAATCATAATTTTATTCTTAGTATTTAATTTTTAATTAATTAAATACTCTCTGGAGTATTTTAATTATTAAAAATTATTTACAAATCAAAAAATTATGAAACTTTGAGACATTTATCTTTATGTTCTTAAGGGCCTTCCATAATTTTTCTAAGGACAGAAAACATGCCTAGGATACTTTTCTTGAATTTTAAAGTTTCTTTGTAATTATTTCAAATAATAATTATAAAAGTTTGAAAATTAAGAAAATAAAAATACAAATGACTAGGAATGATAGGGCAATAGACAATGACCCTAGGAAAAATATTTCTAAGTCATAGAAACAATTTTGAATGACATTTGAAAATTTAGGGTTAAAATCATTTATTAATTAAATAATTTTGAATCCTAAAATTACCCTTTGTAAAATTGAACTATTTTCATCAACAATTTAAGTTTGAAAATGGTCCTAGCCTATGATAGGCTAATAATAAACCTCACTTTAGTCTAAAATGGCAAGATTAGATTCAATTAAGATTTAAAATGACATTTAATCCATTAAACCTTACCTAAATTAGGTTTAATAAAAATTAAACTCTTTTAATTAAGTTTAAGGACACACTAAACTTAATTAATCCATTAAACCTTACCTAAATTAGGTTTAATAAAAACTAAACTTCTTTAATTAAGTTTAAGGACACACTAAACTTAATTAACCCATTAAACCTTACCTAAATTAGGTTTAATAAAAATTAAACTTCTTTAATTAAGTTTAATGACACACTAAACTTAATTAACCCATTAAACCTTACCTAAATTAGGTTTAATACAAATTAAACTTCTTTAATTAAGTTTAAAGACATAATAAACTTAATTAACCCATTAAACCTTACCTAAATTAGGTTTAATAAAAATTAAACTTCTTTAATTTAATAAAAATTAAACTTCTTTAATTAAGTTTAAAGACATAATAAACTTAATCAACCATTTAAACCTTACCTAAATTAGGTTTAATAAAAATTAAACTCCTTTAATTAAGTTTAAGGACACACTAAACTTAATTAACCCATTAAACCTTACCTAAATTAGGTTTAATAAAAACTAAACTTCTTTAATTAAGTTTAATGACACACTAAACTTAATTAACCCATTAAACCTTAACTAAATTAGGTTTAATAAAAATTAAACTTCTCTAATTAAGTTTAAAGACACACTAAACTTAATTAACCCATTAAACCTTACCAAAATTAGGTTTTATAAAAATTAAACTATTTTTAATTAAGTTTAAGGATATATTAAACTTAATTAACACAGAACTAAACTACCTTAATTAGGTTTAAAGACATACTACACTTAATTAACCTCCTTAAACATAAGGTTTAATCAAACTCAAACCCTAATTAGGTCTAACCCTTAGACCTAATTAAACCATTAGACCTTAACTAACTAAGGTTTAATCAAACCCAAACCCTAATTAGGTCTAACCCTTAGACCTAATTAAACCATTAGACCTTAACTAACTAAGGTCTAATCAAACCCAAACCCTAATTGAGTCTAACCCTTAGACCTAATTAAACCATTAAGCCTTAACTAACTAAGGTTTAATCAAACTTAAACCCTAATTAGGACTAACCCTTAGACTTAATTAAACTATTGGACCTTAACTAACTAAGGTCTAATCAAACTCAAACCCTAATTAGGTCTATCCCTTAGACCTAATTAAACCATTAAGCCTTAACTAACTAAGGTTTAATCAAACCCAAACCCTAATTAGGTCTAACCCTTAGACCTAATTAAACCATTAAGCCTTAACTAACTAAGGTTTAATAAAACCTAAACCCTAATTAGGTCTAACCCTTAGACCTAATTAAACCATTAAGCCTTAACTAACTAAGGTTTAATCAAACTTAAACCCTAATTAGGTCTAACCCTTAGACCTAATTAAACCATTAAGCCTTAACTAACTAAGGTTTAATCAAACTCAAACCCTAATTAGGTCTAACCCTAGACCTAATTAAACCATTAAACCTTAACTAACTAAGGTTTAATCAAACTCAAACCCTAATTAGGTCTAACCCTTAGACCTAATTAAACCATCAAGCCTTAACTAACTAAGGTTTAATAAAAGCTAAATCCTAATTAGGTCTAACCCATTAGACCTAATTAAACCATTAAGCCTTAACTAACTAAGGCTTAACTAAATTTAAATCCTAATTAGGTCTAACCCATTAGACCTAATTAAACCATTAAGCCTTAACTAACCAAGGTTTAACAAAAATCAAACCTGACTTAAGTCTAACCCATTTAGACTTATGTCAAACCAAACTTAGTTAGATCTAAGTCAAACTTAAGTCTAATCTACATTAGACTTAAGTCAAACCAAACATAGGTTCAATCCACACTGAACCTAAATCAAACCTAAACCTAACTTAAGCCTAATCTACATTAGATTTAAGTCAAACCAAACTTAGGTTCAACCCACATTGAACCTAAATCAAACCTAAACCTAACTTAAGTCTAACCTACATTAGACTTAAGTCAAACCAAACTTAGGTTCAACCTGACATGAACCTAAGTCAAAATCAAACCAAACTTAAGTTTAACCCATATTAGACTCATGTTAAACCAAACTTAGCCAAACCTAACCTAACTTGAGTCCAACCTAACTTGAACTCAAGTTAACCTAAACCTTTGGTTCAACCCACATTGAACCTAACCTAAACCTAACATAACTTGAGTCCAACCTA
This sequence comes from Papilionanthe hookeriana x Papilionanthe teres, assembly GCA_022702705.1. Taxonomy (NCBI): domain Eukaryota; kingdom Viridiplantae; phylum Streptophyta; class Magnoliopsida; order Asparagales; family Orchidaceae; genus Papilionanthe; species Papilionanthe hookeriana x Papilionanthe teres. The sequence goes on along the minus strand of CM040424.1, from coordinate 39,690,742 downwards.
ACTTGAAGCCAAGTTAACCTAAACCTTAGGTTCAACCCACATTGAACCTAACCTAAACCTAATCTAACTTGAGTCCAACCTAACTTGAACTCAAGTTAACTCTAAACCTAGTGCTCAACCCACATTGAACCTAACCTAAACCTAATCTAACTTGAGTCCAACCTAACTTGAACTCAAGTTAACCTAAACCTTAGGTTAAACCCACATTGAACCTAACCTAAACCCAACCCAACTTAAACTCAAGTTAACCTAAACTTTAGGTTCAATCCACATTGAACCTAACTCAAACATAACCCAACTTGAATTCAATCCAACTTGAACTCAAGTTAACTCAAATCTTAGGTCCAATCCATATTGAACCTAACTTAAACTCAAACATGACCTAACTTGAATTCAATCCAACTTGAACTCAAGTTAATCTAAATCTTAGGTCCAATCCACATTGAACCTAAATTCAACCCAAACCAAAGTTAAGTCTAATCTACATTAGACTTAAATCAAACTGAACTTGAGTTCAACCCCTAATGAACTTAAGACAATCCTAAATCTAAGTCCGACAAAATAGACTTGATTAAGACTTAAACCTTACCTAAAATGGATTTGAATGGTCTATAATTCTAATTAAGTCTAATTTATTAGGCTTGATTAACCTTTAAATCCTATTTAAACAAGGTTTAAAATTTAATTAAGTCCTTCCAAAACCATACCTATTAACTTAAGTTCAAACAGACATGAACTCGAGTTAATTAAATTCAATCAACATTGAATTTAACTTAGATTCAATCAGACATGAATCCAAGTTAATTCAATCATTATTAACTTTAAACCTATTAACTTAAGTTCAAACAGACATGAACTCGAGTTAATTAAATTCAATCAACATTAAATTTAACTTAGATTCAATCAGACATGAATCCAAGTTAATTCAATCAATATTGAGTTTAAACCTATTAACTTAAGTTCAAACGGACATGAACTCGAGTTAATTAAATTCAATCAACATTGAATTTAACTTAGATTCAATCAGACATGAATCCAAGTTAATTCAATCAATATTGAATTTAAACCTTTTAACTTAAGTTCAAACAGACATGAATCTGAGTTAATCAAATTCAATCAACATTGAATTTAACTAAGATTCAATCGGACATGAATCCAAGTTAATTCAATTAATATTGAATTTAACTTTAAACCTATTAACTTAAGTTTAAACAGACATGAACTCGAGTTAATTAAATTCAATCAACATTGAATTTAACTTAGATTCAATCAGACATGAATCCAAGTTAATTCAATCAATATTGAATTTAAAACTTTTAACTTAAGTTCAAACGGATCATGAACTCGAGTTAATCAAATTCAATCAACATTGAATTTAACTAAGATTCAATCAGACATGAATCCAAGTTAATTCAATTAATATTGAATTTAACTTTAAACCTATTAACTTAAGTTCGAACAGACATGAACTCGAGTTAATTAAATTCAATCAACATTGAATTTAACTTAGATTCAATCAGACATGAATCCAAGTTAATTCAATCAATATTGAATTTAAACCTTTTAACTTAAGTTCAAACAGACATGAACTCGAGTTAATCAAATTCAATCAACATTGAATTTAACTAAGATTCAATTAGACATGAATCCAAGTTAATTCAATCAATTTTGAATTTAAATCTTTTAACTTAAGTTCAAACAGACATGAACTCGAGTTAATCAAATTCAATCAACATTGAATTTAACTAAGATTCAATCAGACATGAATCCAAGTTAATTCAATTAATATTGAATTTAACTTTAAACCTATTAACTTAAGTTCAAACAGACATGAACTCGAGTTAATCAAATTCAATCAACATTGAATTTAACTTAGGTTCAACTAGACATGAACCCAAGTTAGTTCAATTAATATTGAATTTAACTTTAAATCTTTTGATAGACACGAACCTGGAATTTAAGCTCAAACTCAAGATCAATTCAACATAATTCGACACTCTAAAATTGACATAACCGACATAAATCTGATGTTGACATAATCAACGAAAATTTGACATTTAAAAAAAACAACATGATTAGCATGAAGTTGACATTTCAAAATAACTTAACATATTCTGTGATATTATTTCTGACGATATTTTCTTCGCAGGATGAAGACAAGAAATTCCGTTTAGATTTTCTTTGCATGTTATAGGGTGTGCTAACTTCGTTTTGCGAGACGCCGACGACGTAATATTAGCAACAAAACAAAACAAAACTTTTAGGTTAGACATATAACCTCGAAACTTTTCAACAAGACAACAACATTGAAAACAAAACAAAACTTTTAGGTTAGACATATAACCTAAAACTTTTCAACACAACAACGACATGACAACAAAGCCAAAACCTTTAGGTTAGACATAATACCTAAAGTATTCAATAACATGATATAACGACATTTGGGAGTGATAGTGGGTACATCTCTCCTTAAAATGAATCTTTTAGAAAACAAATGATTAACATTAATCAGAAGTTTTCTTAAACAATCGAGAATTGTTTAAGATGTAATTAACTATAGAGGCTTACCTCTATAGGAGATCTGAAAGAACCCAAAACGAAATCTCTGTTTTACCATGATTTTCTTAATATGAAAATTCTAGAATATGTTATTCTAGAATATCCTCATATAAGAATTATCATAAACATCTTTTTCTATTATTAGTCCTAAAAATTCTCTAAATCCTTCATAGGATTTATGCGAATAAAACTAGGCTAATATTAGATGGCGACTCCTTGACATTGATATGATATATTGGATGACGATGACATGATGACATCATCATCTTCAACCAATAACATCATATATATTTCTTCCCATCGCCACCAAGAGAGTGGCGACTCCGCTGGGGACAATCTTTCTTCTCATCTTTTGTTATCATTTGTTTTCATTTCAAAATTTTAAAAATGAAAATTCCCAGTTTATAAATAAGTCGATAATATTCGTTTTCCTTGAAATTACAGAAAAATCGCAATGGATTCTCCGAATTCGATCTTTTCTTACTTTCAAGACTTTGACATACCAATAGAGGAAAATCCTCCCTTCTATCATAATGATTATGGATTATTTAGTGAAACAGAATTCATATTAGATAATCCATATCAAACTGATTCTCAATCTTTTCAAGAATTTGGCTTGCAACCTTATGAAGACTTTCTGAATTTTACAGACAATTTACCTGAATATACACCTGAAGAACCTTACACCCTTGAAGAAATGAAAAGACAGAGTGATAAGAAAGGAAAACAAGTTTACGAGGAAGATGATGTTCCACCATCATCCATGTATGAGATCAGATCTTCTTCAAGGAACGTTCATGAAACTCCTTCATTTAAAAGAAAGAAAAGGTTGAACGAAAACGATAATTTTGAAACACCTGAATTTCAACAGAATATTTTTGGAAATCCTTCCTTTTTGGAGGAAAATCAATATATTCCAATTCTGTTGAATACAACGACAATTCCTTTCAACCTAAAAGATCTCCCCATTTCGTGCTTGTACATTCGGTGTTTAAGAGATTAGCACGAAAAGAAAAATGTTCATTATCTAAGTTATTAGATAAAATGGGTTGTGCGATCTCCAACACCATGAAAAGGAGAATTTTAGCAATGGGAAATTCTGATTATCAAGAAACTGATTATCAATTCCCAATTGATGAACATTGTGTTCGAGTGCCAGTAAAATTTCGACTGGGCCCTAGAATAAAAGATGTAGTGGTCACCAATGACAAAATTTGATATGACAATTTAATGTCGAAGCGGAAAATACAAGCTGCTAAAATGACGGACTTGGTCCGGATGCTACAAAAAGCAAATTATCCTTATACTCGGATATGATACACCACACGAGAATTCTCGCCATATACTTGAAAATAATGTATGGAGACGAAAATCATCCGAAAGAAATTCGATACCACCAACACTCCTGCAAATAATTCACAAGAAGAGATTTGCGAGAAAACATTCTACAAAATCATTTCGGGAGAGATTAAAAAAATTAAAAGAAGATATTAAACAACTTTCAAGACAAAAAGGAAAAATACTTCGAAAGTTCCAATGAGAATGTTGCTAGCGTTAACATGGTAGAAACTCGATCTGCTTCCTTAGCACGAGAATCAAATGAAGAGGAATTGCGAGAGGTGATACGACAACGAGATGAACAAATAAGTCGTCTTGAACAAAAAATGGAAGAACTGGTAGCAACTTTGCAAAAACCACCAGCCGACCCTTCTCCGAGCTATTGAAATCATTAGACCGGAGGCTATTCACATCCTTGAAAGCCGAGAAGAACTAATGGATGTTGAGGAAAGTACTCGAAAGAGAAAGAATTCTCCTCATAACGAAACTCCAGAAAAGGATATTACAAAAATAGTGGAACAAAAGATTAAAGAAACAATGGCTCGGCAAAAGGCTGGAGCATTAACTCCAAAGGGTAGGCCATACCCAGAGGAATTTGATTCTGTTCAATATCCTAAAGGTTTTGTTCCTCCTGTCTTTAAAATGTTCGATGGGACGGGAAATCCGCGACAACATCTGGCACATTTTAGAGCAAGCTGCTGTAATGCTGGAGGAAATGACGCTCTCCTATTTCGACAATTTGTTAACAGTCTCACGGGAGTTGCCTTTGATCGGTATGCGGAACTTCCCAATGGATCCGTCAAAACTTTTGTAGAGCTTGAAAGCCTTTTTATTCAACGCTTTGCGGGAGCACAACATCACACCACTTGTTGGTGATCCGGTGGTAGAAAAACAAAAACCAGGAGAAACCTTGGTAGATTATATTTTACGCTGGAGAAATCTCAGCATGAAATGTGAACCACAATTACAAGAACAACATGCTGTTGGAATACTGCTCAAAAATATCTATGGTCCTATAGCATTCATGCTTAAAGGATTTACGATAAAAACTTCTGAAAATTACTCAGTAAAGCTGCCAATCTTCAGGAAGAGGTTAAGCAGATGAGTGTAATGGAGAAAACTGAAAAGACAAAAACTATCAAAACTTTTGAAAAGAAACTTGGGAATATTGCAGAAAAAGGCAAACAGGTGATGCAGATCCAACTGGAGCAAAAGAAGCAACGACAAAATCCTTCGACATCATAGACATCACCTTAATTACAACTTCAACAACCAATCCTAGTATCAACTGAGAAGAAAACAATGGCTCAAAGAATGAATAAGGTATATTCATTTAAAACAGAAGCCGTCGGTAAAATATTTCGTAGCTTGCTTAAAATACCTGAATTTAAGCTACCGAAGCTAAAAGGCCAGCAGATATTGACATGAAGGACAATCCTAATTATTGTCCTTATCACAGGATGCTCGGACATAAAATTGAAGAATGTTTTGTCTTCAAAGACTCGGTTAGAGCGTAATTTCAAAGATGGAAATATAGTCATTCCAAAAGAATACTTGAAAGAACACGAAAAGGGATCAATCAATATGGTTTCGATAGAGGAACTTAATCCTAAAAACAAGGATAGCATTTCTGAAGAGATCTTTGCTAAATACCAAGTTACAAAATCTCCCAAGAAAGAAAAGAAAAAGAAAATCAAGAAAATGTAAAAGATTAGAGGTCTTCCAAACATAGGGGCTGCAACTCCTTTTGTACCTTCTAGTTCATTTCACTCTTGTACTAGGATAGTTATGTCGGCCGAAGGACGAAAAATCCTTAAGCTAATAACTTTGTATGACTTTCTTTTTATCATGAATAATAACAATCCTAGTTTTGCGTACATTTTGTCCATTCTAGATGATGCTTCTGAGAATGACCATTTGAATTCTAACCCTATAGACAATGCTCAAATCGTATATGATCAATCTAAAGACAACCAAACTAATGAAAACGAAAATGAGAAATCTGACAATGACACAAATGATGATGACATTGCTACGCTTCAATTACAAGGAATTTCGATTTCTATAGGATTGGAGTCCTCAGACTCAGAAACGAATGAATCGGATAATCAACTTGAAGAAATAGTTGAAATTAACTTGAGAAGTGGAAAAATCTTACCTCCTAGGATAACTCCACAAGAAAAAGAAAAATAAATAATTACACCAGATAAGATCATTCCTCCAATATATCCTCGAACTTCTGAAGGAAGTAAGGATGATCTTCACAATAAGGTGGATTATAATGTACTGGATTATTTGAGAAAATTACCCGCAAAATTAAGCATTTATGACGCTCTCAAACTTTCCAAAGAAATGAGAGAATCATTAATAAAGGCTCTTTCAGACCCTGACATTTGCTTAACTCAACTTGCCAGTACTACCAAAAACGAAGCCTACTCATTAGAGGAATCAACAAAGATTACCTTCTCTGACAATGACTTGTTGCTCGGAACAACTGAACATAATCGTCCACTATATATTACAGTAAACATCAATGACACGATACTTTCAAGAGTTCTTATTGACCCAGGTGCTTCAATCAACATTATGAATTTGAGAACTCTTGCATACTTAGACATTGATGCCTCTCAACTATCAAAGGATATGATGATGTTAAGAGGATTCAATCAACAAGGAGAACGGGCCCTTGGATCAATAACATTACTCTTAAAAATAGCCGACTTGGCAACGACAGCAAAATTTCACATTATTGATTCAAACACCTCTTTTAATGCCTTACTTGGCAGACCATGGCTCCATGAATATAAAATGGTACCCTCTTCATTACATCAATGTATCAAATATTTACGAAAAGGACGAGAATTTCGTATTATAGGAGACCTGCAACCGTTTTCAATCCATGAAATCGGTATACATGAAGATGCAACATATTATGCTCCTATAAATAAAGCAATATATTCCAAAGAGACAACGATAAATATGGAAGAAAAGAACAAAGAAAAGAAAATAAATGAAAAGGATTTTTCTTCAATAAAGACAAAAGAGACTAATTTTCGTCAGACTCGCACTCGAGGTCGAGGCCGAGAACGAGGACGAAGGAGAGAAGATCCAATTGTCATAATGAAGAAACCACTGTAATTCAAAATCCACCTGGATTCTGAAGAAGAAACGACATCTGTTGTTGCAAAGGAACCCCAATTCAAAATATCTTTAGAAGAAGAAGATAAAGAGAAACAATTTGAATCGATGTATGACAAAATCAATCATTATATACATTCTATGACTCTAACTCCAATCTCCACTTCTAAGATTGAGAATTTAATAATCAAAGAAGTATATAATGATGACAAAAAGCCAATTAAGTTTAGACTTGGCTCTACTTCTTCTTGTACTAAAGATGATGTAAAAATAGAAGATGGAAATCTTCCACAATCAATGAAAATTCCTTTTGAGCTGTATTCTCCTTGGGTACGAAAATTCATTCAAAATAGTTTAATGCTCAAACAATGGTCTTTAAAACAACCACATTTCATTGAACAAATGTGGAATGATAATAAACGAAATTCTAACTCTAAAAAAGGTGTTGGATTTGGAGTTTTGGGACCATTAGATGATACAGAATTTTGTTTGACTGTCACAGAAGAATGTGATTCCGAAACATTACCTGATCTTCCAATTGAAAATGCTCCCCCGGAGTTGGAAGAAGAAATTAAATCGACAATTGATGAACTAAAAGAAATAAATTTAGGAACTAATGAAAATCCAAAACCGACTTTTATTAGTTCATTCCTTAATGATGAGGAAATAAAAGATATAACTCAATTGTTGATGGAATATAAAGACTGTTTTGCCTTGACTTATGACGAAATGCCTGGTTTATCTCCAGAAGTTGCAGTCCATAAACTTGGGATAGACCAAATCATAAACCCAGTTAAACAAGCTCCAAGAAGGATGCATGTCGAAATAGAACAACAAGTCATTGCGGAAGTCAAGAAATTGATAGAGGTTGACTTCATACGAGAAGCAAACTATCCAACATGGCTAGCCAATGTGGTGCCAGTTAAAAAGAAAAATGGACAAATAAGAGTCTGCATAGACTACAGGGACTTGAACAAAGCATGTCCAAAAGATGAATTTCCTTTACCAATTCCTGAGTTAATGGTTGATATTGCATCAAAATATGCAATATTTTCTTTCATGGATGGATCATCAAGATTTAATCAAATGTTTTCGGAAGATGAAGTAAATACAGCTTTCCGAACACCCATCGGCATATATTGTTATAAGGTTATGCCATTTGGACTGAAAAATGCTGGTGCAACCTATCAAAGAGCCATGACACGAATTTTTGATGAACTAATACATAATCAAGTCGAATGTTATGTCGACGATCTGGTGGTCAATAGTAAACAAAAAGATGATCATATATACGATTTAAGAATTGTCTTTGAACGACTACGACGTTATAATCGTAAAATGAACCCTTTAAAGTGCGCCTTTGGTGTCACTTCAGGAAAATTTTTAGGATTTGTAGTTCGACATCGTGGGATAGAAATTGATCCTCTCAAAATTGAAGCTATTCTAAATATGCCTCCTCCTAAAAATCTAACTCAATTGAGATCCTTCCAAGGAAAATTAGCATACATACGACGTTTCATTTCCAATCTATCGGGTAGATGTCAACCCCTTACTGCCCTTACTAGAAAGGATGCCAAATTTGTGTGGGATGAAAAGTGCCAACATGCCTTCGAAGATATTAAACAATATTTGACAACCCCTCCTGTCTTAGCAGCCCCTGTATTAGGAAGACCTTTAATCCTTTACACCGCGGCATTGGACAATTCACTTGGAGCTTTACTAGCACAAGTAAATGATGAAGGAAAAGAAAATGCGTTATACTACTTCGAGTCGTTGTTTACTTCCAACGAAATAAAATATCCGACAATTGAGAAGTATTGTTTAGCCTTGATCTTCGCAGTTCAAAAGCTAAGACATTATATGCTTTCTCATAAAATAACTCTTATTTCAAGAGTTAACCCGTTACAATATTAAATAACACGACCGACACTTTCTGGGAGATTAGAAAGATGGGCAATGATCTTGTTACAATTCGACATAACATTTGTACCGCTACGTGCTATTAAAGGACAAATCCTAGCAGATTTCTTAGCGGCACACCCAATTCCAACAGGATCACCCCTTAATGACGATCTACCTGATGAACAAATATCAGAAGTAAAAAATTCTAACATGCAACGATGGGAACTCTACTTTGACGGAGCAACGTCTGCATGGAAAGACAAAGACAAGCAGACAATCATACCAGGCAAAGCCGGAGTAGGATTAATTTTCATTACTCCAGACAAAATGATGATGCCCTTTTCCTATCATTTGACAGAACCATGCACGAATAACGAAGCCGAATATGAAGCGCTCATAACCGGTCTAGAATTGACAATATTAATGGAAATTGAGAATATTGATATCTATGGAGATTCCCAGTTAATTATCAATCAAATTGCTGACAAATATAAAATTCTGAAACCACGACTTGAATAATATTCCCGTTACACTCTGAAATTACTTCAACAAATTCTTGATGTAACATTCTTCTTAATCCCGAGACGAGACAATTCTCAGCGGATGCCCCAGCAAAACTTGCAAAGGAATTTGCGTGTCCGAAGAAGATGACATACCGATTTCTATAAAAGGACGACAAGTTCTTTCTCAAATTGATATGGATAATTTGCATAGAATCAGTGAAAATATGACAATGGCAATAAATGACGAGAAGGATGATTGGCGACAACCGATCATCAAATATTTACAAACTGGAGAATTACCTGAAAATAGTTCTATTGCCAACCAAATTAAACAAAGAGCATTATCATACGCTCTAATAAATGACGTCCTTTACAAACGATCTTTTGATCAAATGTGGTTAAGATGTTTAAACCAAACTGAAGCTCGAGAGATTGTTAAAGAAGTTCATTCGAGTTTATATGGTGCACATCAATCTGGGCCCAAAATGAAAATGAAAATAAAAAGAATGGGTTATTATTGGTCAACAATGATGACGGATTGTCTTGACATTGCAAAGAAATGTCATCAATGTCAAATACATGGAGTAGTTTTACATCAACCTCCAAATGTCCTACATCCAACTATCGCATCATGGCCATTTGAATGTTGGAGTGCCGACATGGTGGGCCCTATAGATCCTCCATCCTCCAAAGGCCATAAATTTATTCTGGCAGCTACTGACTATTTTTCTAAATGGGCAGAAGCAATACCCTTTCGAGAAGTCAAGGCAGAACAAGTTCTCCACTTCTTTAAAACACATATCTTTTATAGATTTGGGATTCCTCGAAGAGTCATATCAGACAATGGGTTGGCCTTCAAAAACACAAAAATGAATCACTTTATCCAGAGGCATGGGATTGACTGGAGATATTCCACAATCTATTACCCTAAAGCCAATGGATTAGCTGAAGCTTTCAATAAAACATTGGTGCAAATCTTGAAAAAGACATTAATTAATAGCCCGAGATAATGGCATGAACGACTAATAGAAGCTTTATGGGCTTATAGAACTACATACCGAACTCCAACACGGTCTACACCATTTGCTTTGGTATATGGTTCGAAGCCATTTTGCCTCTAGAAGTCCAAATTCCTTCTCTCGGAATCGCAATAACTGATAAGATAACTGAAGAAGAGAATGTCAAGTTGCGACTTGAAGAACTTGAAAATTTGGAGGGCAAGCGTTTGCAAGCCCAACAAAATCTTGAATTATATCAAGCAAAAATGATACGAGCTCACGACAAACTAGTTCGTCCTAGAACCTTTCGAATCCGTGAATTAGTTTTAGTTCTTCGAAGACCTATACTAGCTCATTGAAAGATAGGTGGCAAATTCGAACCCATATGGGAAGGTCCATATATAATCGAAAAGACATATTCCGGAGGATCCTACCAATTGGTGGATTGTCAAGGAGAAAGAATCCTACCTCCAATCAATGGGCGTTTTCTAAAGAAATACTATGCGACATAAAAAAAAGAAAGGAATGAATAGAGACTTATTTATAAACTGGGACATTAAATTCTCCTTTCAAAAAAAAAATCATCTTTGATGTTTTGTAACATCTCTTTCATTTGTTAAACAAACATTTGAAAATCTGAAATGATATTCTGTCTTGATATTTTCAGGAAAAATGCCTGAAGACAGATTATTTTTCTCATTCTGAAATAATATGACTTTTGCCTTGGACCGTCGACATATAGACGTGGGGACCAGAATTCACTTTGATTTCAACCTATTGCAGGTTGAATCCATATATCATGGATCATTACTTTATCTGGTGAATCACAGTGAAGTTAATCTGCAAACACCTTTGATAGAATTCAAACTCCGACAACCCGAAGAATATGACTTCACAATCAGTGATAGCTCAGATGAAGCAGAATTCATGATTGCCCCTGTGCAAGGAGCATCAACATCGGGAACCAAAAATCCAATGACAGGATTTACCAGATCGCAAAGACGGAATCGCAATAAACGACTAAAATGACAAAAACAATTACAAGAGAAACAAGACATGGAAGATATGAGTCAGTTAAAATCACGGACTATCAATACTCCGTTTGAGGAAATAATATCGGAAACGACAAATCTAGACCTTATAGAAAAAGAGGATGGAAAAGCAGTCGTCACTCCACCATCGGTCACACTTGCTCAATATTTGAGGGTATCCGACGAAAAGAATCACTCAGAGGAAGAGATACGACGAATTCGTGCCATTGAGTGGAGAACTTTCGAAGAATATAAATATGTGAATAAAAGAAAAATAAATATTCTGGATGGCCTTAAACTTTTTACCAGAATATTTGATGAGACTGAACAAGCTGCTATCATCAATCACATCATAGAAGCCCGGAATCATGGTAGGGCTGGACGCCTTCGAAGGAGGACCTATTCTGAACCTAGTAAATGGATTCGAGGTAAGGGTAGGCAAACCATTCAATACGGATGTTGCTATAACTATGCAAGAGACAGAGAAGGAAATCTTCCTGGGATTCTACGACATGAACAAGTCGACCCTTTACCCGTTGTGATAATCCAAATTATCAGACGACTCGTTACTTGGGGGATCATACCTGCAGATTGTGTTCCCGATAGCTGCATCATTAATATGTATGATAAAGGGGATTGTATCCCTCCTCACATCGATAGTCATGATTTTGAAAGACCATTTTGTACTCTCTCTTTAATGAATCTTTGCTCCGTGATATTCGGAAGAGATACAAATCTTGGGACCCGGAGAATTTGAAGGGACATGCCATGTCCTTTTAACTCGAGGATTAGTTCTTCTGTTCCAAGGGAACGGTGCAGATTTTGTGAAACACTGCATACCCAGTGTCAACAAGCCACGAATCTCTGTTACCTTGCGACGAATGAAACTCGACAAACGACCAGACGGATATCAACCGATACCAGAGCTCGAAAGACTAAAACCTTTGGAACTGCTGTGATTCCATAAATGTCTGAACACCTGAAACATGTTCGACAAATGATGTTTTGGAGTGTAGGATGTTTATGGACGATCTGATAATCTCCAAATCTACAACATGATGTGAAGAACTCCCGACATATAATATATCTATAGTTGTCGATGTGTGATATATCGGTAGCTGTTGACATGTAAAATATCAGTAGTTTGTTGCAGCGTGCTATATGATATGTACATATGTATGTACTGTAAGCTTTTGTTTGCAATAAATATGTACTGGTGACTTTTTTTTATGGAAATAAAATAAAGTGTTGAAGGAAAATATATCCCCATTGTCTGTGATATGTCGACAGGTCCTGAAATCAATAAATGACAAAATGAATAATCCATGATAACCAAACATGAGAATTAACTTTCGACCTATATAGGTCAAAACCCTAGCGGAAATTCCCACCAAAAATATTAATGAGTTCGCCACTCTCTCCGGTTATTGGATATAAGTCCTTTCCTGATGTGGAAATCACGGCTTTCCTTTAACCAAATCTTGATATCAACACTTTGAGGAAAATAGAAAATGACATCTATTTTCTCTCTTCGGTTATTGGATATAAGTCCTTTCCTGACACGGAAATTATGGCTTTCCTCTAACCAAATCTTGATATCAAAACTTTGAGGAAAATAGAAAATGACATCTATTTTCTCTCTCCGGTTATTGGATATAAGTCCTTTCCTGACACGGAAATCACGGCTTTCCTTTAACCAAATCTTGATATCCACACTTTGAGGAAAATAGAAAATGACATATATTTTCTCTCTCCGGTTATTGGATATAAGTCCTTTCCTGACACGGAAATCATGGCTTTCCTCTAACCAAATCTTGATATCAAAACTTTGAGGAAAATAGAAAATGACATCTATTTTCTCTCTTCGGTTATTGGATATAAGTCCTTTCCTGACACGGAAATCACGGCTTTCCTCTAACCAAATCTTGATATCGACATTTTGAGAAAATAGAAAATGACATCTATTTTCTCTCTTCGGTTATTGGATATAAGTCCTTTCCTGACATGGAAATCACGGCTTTCCTCTAACCAAATCTTGATATCGACACTTTGAGAAAAATAGAAAATGACATCTATTCTCTCTTCGGTTATTGGATATAAGTCCTTTCCTGATGTGGAAATCACGGCTTTCCTTTAACCAAATCTTGATATCAACTTTGAGGAAAATAGAAAATGACATCTATTTTCTCTCCGGTTATTGGATATAAGTCCTTTCCTGAAACGGAAATCACGCTTTCCTCACACGGAAATCATGCTTTCCTCTAACCAAATCTTGATATCAAAATTTTGAAGAAAATAGAAAACGACATCTATTTTATCTCTTCGGTTATTGGATATAAGTCCTTTCCTGGCACGAAAATCACGGCTTTCCTTTAACCAAATCTTGATATCTGAGGAAAATAGAAAATGACATCTATTTTCTCTCCGGTTATTGGATATAAGTCCTTTCCTGACACGGAAATCACGGCTTTCCTCTAACCAAATCTTGATATCCACACTTTGAGGAAAATAGAAAATGACATTTATTTTCTCTCTTCGGTTATTGGATATAAGTCCTTTCCTGACACGGAAATTATGGCTTTCCTCTAATTGATATCAAAACTTTGAGGAAAATAGAAAATGACATCTATTTTCTCTCTTCGGTTATTGGATATAAGTCCTTTCCTGACACGGAAATCACGGCTTTCCTTTAACCAAATCTTGATATCAACTTTGAGGAAAATAGAAAATGACATCTATTTTCTCTCCGGTTATTGGATATAAGTCCTTTCCTGACACGGAAATCATGGCTTTCCTCTAACTAAATCTTGATAACGACACTTTGAGGAAAATAGAAAACGACATCTATTTTCTCTCTTCGGTTATTGGATATAAGTCATTTCCTGACACGGAAATCATGGCTTTCCTCTAACTAAATCTTGATATCGACACTGAGGAAAATAGAAAATGACATTTATTTTCTCTCTTCGGTTATTGGATATAAGTCCTTTCCTGACACGGAAATCATGGCTTTCCTCTAACCAAATCTTGATATCGACACTTTGAGGAAAATAGAAAATGACATCTATTTTCTCTCTTCGGTTATTGGATATAAGTCCTTTCCTGACACGAAAATCATGGCTTTCCTCTAACTAAATCTTGATATCGACATTGAGGAAAATAGAAAACGACATCTATTTTCTCTCTTTGGTTATTGGATATAAGTCCTTTCCTGACACGGAAATCACGGCTTTCCTCTAACCAAATCTTGATATCGACACTTTGAGGAAAATAGAAAACAACATCTATTTTCTCTCTTTGGTTATTGGATATAAGTCCTTTCCTGACACGGAAATCACGGCTTTCCTCTAACCAAATTTTGACATTGACATTTTGAGGAAAATAGAAAATGACATCTATTTTCTCTCTTCGGTTATTGGATATAAGTCATTTCCTGATGTGGAAATCACGGCTTTCCTTTAACCAAAGCTTGACATTGACATTTTGAGGGAAATAGAAAATGACATCTTTTTTCTCTCTCCGGTAATTGGGTGTAAGTCATTTCCTTACACGGAAATCATGGCTTTCCTCTAACCAAGTCTTAACATTTTGAGAAATGGAAAATGACATCCATTTTCTCCCTCCTGTTATAGGGTATACGTCCTTTCCTGACACGGAAATCACGACATTCCTTTAGCAAAATATCGACATCGACATTTTGAAAAATGAAATATGACGTTCATTTTTCCTCCCAATAAATTTCTTTTCAAATACAAGAAGAAAATCTCAAACCAACATAAAAGACATCTGACATCCTCCGGGAGTGATATGATATTCCCTCCTTCCGTGATCATTATCAGACATCTCTTAAACCACTTCGGTCAACGCCAATATGCGCAGAATACTTATACAGTATTCTACACATATTGGGGGCCCTTTTGTTGACCTCATTTTACAATGAGTCAATACCCTTTTGACCTAAAAAGTCAACTTTGGTCAAACTGGTCAAACCAGAACTAATGACCTACACTGTTGACCCCATAGGTCAACCTTTTGACCTAAAAAGTCAACTTTGGTCAAATTGGTCAAACCAAACCTAATGACCTACCCTGTTGACCCCATAGGTAAAAACCTATGACCTAAAAAGTTAACTTTGGTCAAATTGGTCAAACCTGACCTAATGACCTACCCTGTTGACCCCATAGGTCAACCTTATGACCTAAAAAGTCAACTTTGGTCAAATTGGTCAAACCGTACCTAATGACCTACCCCGTCGACCCCACAGTCAACCTTTCGACCTAAAAAGTCAACTTTGGTCAAATGGTCAAATCGAACTCTAGTGACCTACATCGTTGACCCCATATATCACCCTTTCGACCTAAAAAGTCAACTTTGGTCAAAATGGTCAAACCAGACCTAATGACCTACACTGTTGACCCCACAGTCAACCTTTTGACCTAAAAAGTCAACTTTGGTCAAATTGGTCAAACCAGACCTAATGACCTACCCTGTTGACCCCATAGGTCAACCCTATGACCTAAAAAGTCAACTTTGGTCAAATTGGTCAAACCAGACCTAATGACCTACCCTGTTGACCCCATCGGTCAACCTTTTGACCTAAAAAGTCAACTTTGGTCAAATTGGTCAAACCAGACCTAATGACCTACCCTGTTGACCCCATAGGTCACCCTTTTGACCTAAAAAGTCAACTTTGGTCAAAATGGTCAAACCAGACCAAGTGACCTACACTGTTGACCCCCATAGGTCACCCTTTTGACCTAAAAAGTCAACTTTGGTCAAAATGGTCAAACCAGACCTAGTGACCTACACTATTGACCCCATAGGTCAACCCTATGACCTAAAAAGTCAACTTGGTCAAACTGGTCAGACCAGACCTAATGACCTACCCTGTTGACCCCATAGGTCAACCCTATGACCTAAAAAGTCAACTTTGGTCAAATTGGTCAAACCGCACCCACCGATCAACCCCTGTTGACCCCATAGGTCAATCTTTTGACCTAAAAAGTTAACTTTGGTCAAATTGGTCGACCGGACCTAATGACCCGATCCCGTTGACCCATAAATCAACATTTTCACCCACCGACACATTTAAAACACCACAATGACAAAATCACAAGAATTGGACATCTTAAAGTCAATTTGATCAATTTGAGCCGACTTAAGTCAACCCAAGTCAAAATTGATCAACACTTATCTATTTTGATTAAAATAGATAAAAATGAAATAAAAATAACAAAATTAATCAAATAATTAATTTCAAAATTATTTTGATTAATTAAAATGATTAATGATTTAATTTTCAAAATTTTAATTAAATGACATAATTAAAATGAAAATTAAAATCATAAAATAACAAAAATGACAAAAATAATCAATTAATTAATTTGAAATTATTTTCAATTAATAAATTGATTAATAAAATAATTTCCACCAATTTTAGTTAATAAAATAATTAATTAAAATGGGAATTAAAGAAGAAATGAATTCATCTTTAGCCTCTTCTTATTTAATTGGGCTAAACCATCTTAAAGGCTTATTTAACACTTAATTAAGCCCATCTTAAGGTCCATTACCCATGGCTTAACATCCATGGTTATGCATGGGATGAGGTGTCACCACCTCCTTCATTCTAAACCTATTCTCTCCTTAAGGTGGCCGGCCAACACAAGGCCATTTTCTCCACCTCCCAAGCCACCCAATGGGAGGGAAAACCACACATGAAACCCGCTTACCATGGTTAATGGTAATGATGAAGGCTAGGCATATGTGTCACCATTTGCCAAGCCTAAGAAGTGAGGTGTAAGCTCATTAGCAAGTGAAACAACAACTCACAAGTAACCTCCCACAATGGCCAATGGACAAGAGACAAAGAGATGAAATTCATCATGAAAAACTTAGGGAGAAGCATCCAAGCCTATCTCCAGCCAATTGATCACCCAATCAGCTAATAGAGGAGGTAAGTAATCCTCTAGAACAGCCTAAGCCAAGCCAACACCATCCCCTTGCTATAAATAGACCCCATGGCCGAAACTAGCAAAGAGGAGAAAAATATTTAGGGAGGTCCATAGGCTGCTCAAACCCTCTTGCTCCCAACATAAAAATTCTTCCTAAGAGCTTCCACAATCTTTTAGGATCAATTCCAAGCCTTAGTTTCAGCCCATTTGAGCCAATTTGATCAATTTTCAAAAACAGCCCAAATTAGGCATCTCTTCCAAATTCATCCCAAAGGCTGACTTCTGGAACAAATTGCTGCAGCAACTATCTTCCATTGGGGTCCTAGAAGGCAATCATAAAGTCTGATATAGCTTGATTTGCTTGTGGCCAAGGTATGGAATTTATCTTTGCAAAATAAATCATGTTTTTGATAAATCATGTGCTATACTAGCTCAAAAGTGTATCATCACCGTATGGATAGATACTTCTCATCCAGATGAGCATTTAAAAAAAATCACTCAATTTCGTCAAGAAATGAGTGAGATATTAATATTTGAAATTTAATGCTTTCGGAATTTTCAGAATTAAATTCCGAATTTTCTCAGCCGTCCGATCCCGCGCCTTTGGGATGGACTGCGCTGATCCGCGGGCACAGTGTCCGCCGTCCGACCCGTTGCACGAGATCTACTCGCCCGTTCGACGCGTCCGGGAACACGCGTCATCCCCGGGGAGATTTGGCAGCGCAGAAATAAAAAAAAAGAAAATTTCTTTTTAATCCCTTAAACTTCAAAAATTCATATCTTTTTAAACAGAGGTCCTAAAAATAAAATAAAAATACCTCTGGAAAGCTCTTGAAGAGGAGAAAATTATGAGACTAAAATCATAATTTTATTCTCAGTATTTAATTTTTAATTAATTAAATACTCTCGGGAGTATTTTAATTATTAAAAATTATTTACAAATCAAAAAATTATGAAACTTTGAGGCATTTATCTTTATGTTCTTAAGGACCTTCCATAATTTTTCTAAGGACAGAAAACATGCCTAGGATACTTTTCTTGAATTTTCAAGTTTCTTTGTAATTATTTCAAATAATAATTATAAAAATTTGAAAATTAAGAAAATAAAAATAAAAATGACTAGGAATGATAGGGCAACAGACAATGACCCTAGGAAAAATATTTCTAAGTCATAGAAACAATTTTGAATGACATTTGAAAATTTAGGGTTAAAATCATTTATTAATTAAATAATTTTGAATCCTAAAATAACCCTTTGTAAAATTGAACTATTTTCATCAACAATTTAAGTTTGAAAATGGTCCTAGCCTATGATAGGCTAATAATAAACCTCACTTGAGTCTAAAATGACAAGATTAGATTCAATTAAGGTTTAAAATGACATTTAATCCATTAAACCTTACCTAAATTAGGTTTAATAAAAATTAAACTCTTTTAATTAAGTTTAAGGACACACTAAACTTAATTAATCCATTAAACCTTACCTAAATTAGGTTTAATAAAAACTAAACTTCTTTAATTAAGTTTAAGGACACACTAAACTTAATTAACCCATTAAAACTTACCTAAATTAGGTTTAATAAAAATTAAACTTCTTTAATTAAGTTTAATGACACACTAAACTTAATTAACCTATTAAACCTTACCTAAATTAGGTTTAATAAAAATTAAACTTCTTTAATTAAGTTTAAAGACATAATAAACTTAATTAACCCATTAAACCTTACCTAAATTAGGTTTAATAAAAATTAAACTTCTTTAATTAAGTTTAAAGACATAATAAACTTAATTAACCAATTAAACCTTACCTAAATTAGGTTTAATAAAAATTAAACTTCTTTAATTAAGTTTAAAGACATAATAAACTTAATTAACCAATTAAACCTTACCTAAATTAGGTTTAATAAAAATCAAACTCCTTTAATTAAGTTTAAGGACACACTAAACTTAATTAACCCATTAAACCTTACCTAAATTAGGTTTAATAAAAATTAAACTTCTTTAATTAAGTTTAATGACACACTAAACTTAATTAACCCATTAAACCTTAACTAAATTAGGTTTAATAAAAATTAAACTTCTTTAATTAAGTTTAAAGACACACTAAATTTAAATAACCCATTAAACCTTACCTAAATTAGGTTTAATAAAAATTAAACTCTTTTTAATTAAGTTTAAGGATATATTAAACTTAATTAACACAGAACTAAACTCCCTTAATTAGGTTTAAAGACATACTAAACTTAATTAACCTCCTTAAACATAAGGTTTAATCAAACTCAAACCCTAATTAGGTCTAACCCTTAGACCTAATTAAACCATTAGACCTTAACTAACTAAGGTTTAATCAAATCCAAACCCTAATTAGGTCTAACCCTTAGACCTAATTAAACCATTAGACCTTAACTAACTAAGGTCTAATCAAACCCAAACCCTAATTAGTTCTAACCCTTAGACCTAATTAAACCATTAAGCCTTAACTAACTAAGGTCTAATCAAACACAAACCCTAATTAGGTCTAACCCTTAGACCTAATTAAACCATTAGACCTTAACTAACTAAGGTCTAATCAAACTCAAACCCTAATTAGGTCTAACCCTTAGACCTAATTAAACCATTAAGCCTTAACTAACTAAGGTTTAATCAAACTCAAACCCTAATTAGGTCTAACCCTTAGACCTAATTAAACCATTAGACCTTAACTAACTTAGGTCTAATCAAACTCAAACCCTAATTAAGACTAACCCTTAGACCTAATTAAACCATTAAGCCTTAACTAACTAAGATTTAATCAAACCCAAACCCTAATTAGGTCTAACCCTTAGACCTAATTAAACAATTAAGCCTTAACTAACTAAGGTTTAATAAAACCTAAACCCTAATTAGGTCTAACCCTTAGACCTAATTAAACCATTAAGCCTTAACTAACTAAGGTTTAATCAAACTTAAACCCTAATTAGGTCTAACCCTTAGACCTAATTAAATCATTAAGCCTTAAATAACTAAGGTTTAATCAAACTCAAACCCTAATTAGGTCTAACCCTTAGACTTAATTAAACCATTAAACCTTAACTAACAAAGGTTTAATCAAACTCAAACCCTAATTAGGTCTAACCCTTAAACCTAATTAAACCATTAAGCCTTAACTAACTAAGGTTTAATAAAAGCTAAATCCTAATTAGGTCTAACCCATTAGACCTAATTAAACCATTAAGCCTTAACTAACTAAGGCTTAACTAAATTCAAATCCTAATTAGGTCTAAACCTTAGACTTAATAAGACCATAAAGCCTTAATTAACCAAGGTTTAACAAAAATCAAACCTGACTTAAGTCTAACCCATTTAGACTTATGTGAAACCAAACTTAGTTAGATCTAAGTCAAACTTAAGTCTAATCTACATTAGACTTAAGTCAAACCAAAGTTAGGTTCAATCCTCACTAAACCTAAATCAAACCTAAACCTAACTTAAGCCTAATCTACATTAGATTTAAGTCAAACCAAACTTAGGTTCAACCCACATTGAACCTAAATCAAACCTAAACCTAACTTAAGTCTAACTTACATAAGACTTAAGTCAAACCAAACTTAGGTTCAACCTGACATGAACCTAAGTCAAAATCAAACCAAACTTAAGTCTAACCCATATTAGACTCAAGTTAAACCAAACTTAGCCAAACCTAACCTAAATTGAGTCCAACCTAACTTGAACTCAAGTTAACCTAAACCTTAGGTTCAACCCACATTGAACCTAACCTAAACCTAACATAACTTGAGTCCAACCTAACTTGAAGCCAAGTTAACCTAAACCTTAGGTTCTACCCACATTGAACCTAACCTAAACCTAATCTAACTTGAGTCCAACCTAACTTGAACTCAAGTTAACCTAAACTTTAAGCTCAACCCACATTGAACCTAACCTAAACCTAATCTAACTTGAGTCCAACCTAACTTGAACTCAAGTTAACCTAAACCTTAGGTTAAACCCACATTGAACCTAACCTAAACCCAACCCAAATTAAACTCAAGTTAACCTAAACTTTAGGTTCAATCCACATCGAACCTAACTCAAACATAACCCAACTTGAATTCAATCCAACTTGAACTCAAGTTAACTAAAATCTTAGGTCCAATCCATATCGAACCTAACTTAAACTCAAACATGACCTAACTTCAATTCAATCCAACTCGAACTCAAGTTAATCTAAATCTTAGGTCCAATCCACATTGAACCTAAATTCAACCCAAACCAAAGTTAAGTCTAATCTACATTAGACTTAAATCAAACTGAACTTGAGTTCAACCCCTAATGAACTTAAGACAATCCTAAATCTAAGTCCGACAAAATAGACTTCATTAAGACTTAAACCTTACCTAAAATGGATTTGAATGGTCTATAATTATAATTAAGTCTAATTTATTATGCTTGATTAACCTTTAAATCCTATTTAAACAAGGTTTAAAATTTAATTAAGTCCTTCCAAAACCAAACCTATTAACTTAAGTTCAAACAGACATGAACTCGAGTTAAATAAATTCAATCAACATTGAATTTAACTTAGATTCAATCAGACATGAATCCAAGTTAATTCGATCAATATTGAGTTTAAACCTATTAACTTAAGTTCAAACAGACATGAACTCGAGTTAATTAAATTCAATCAACATTGAATTTAACTTAGATTCAATCAGACATGAATCCAAGTTAATTCAATCAATATTGAGTTTAAATCTATTAACTTAAGTTCAAACAGACATGAACTCGAGTTAATTAAATTCAATCAACATTGAATTTAACTTAGATTCAATCAGACATGAATCCAAGTTAATTCAATCAATATTGAATTTAAACCTTTTAACTTAAGTTCAAACAGACATGAACTCGAGTTAATCAAATTCAATCAACATTGAATTTAACTAAGATTCAATCAGACATGAATCCAAGTTAATTCAATTAATATTGAATTTAACTTTAAACCTATTAACTTAAGTTCAAACAGACATGAACTCGAGTTAATTAAATTCAATCAACATTGAATTTAACTTAGATTCAATCAGACATGAATCCAAGTTAATTCAATCAATATTGAATTTAAACCTTTTAACTTAAGTTCAAAAAGATATGAACTCGAGTTAATCAAATTCAATCAACATTGAATTTAACTAAGATTCAATCAGACATGAATCCAAGTTAATTCAATTAATATTTCAATAACTTTAAACCAATTAACTTAAGTTCAAACAGACATGAACTCGAGTTAATTAAATTCAATCAACATTAAATTTAACTTAGATTCAATCAGAGATGAATCCAAGTTAATTCAATCAATATTGAATTTAAACCTTTTAACTTAAGTTCAAACAGACATGAACTCGAGTTAATCAAATTCAATCAACATTGAATTTAACTAAGATTCAATCAGACATGAATCCAAGTTAATTCAATCAATATTGAATTTAAACCTTTTAACTTAAGTTCAAACAGACATGAACTTGAGTTAATCAAATTCAATCAACATTGAATTTAACTAAGATTCAATCAGACATGAATATAAGTTAATTCAATTAATATTGAATTTAACTTTAAACTTATTAACTTAAGTTCAAACAGACATGAACTTGAGTTAATCAAATTCAATCAACATTGAATTTAACTTAGGTTCAACTAGACATGAACCCAAGTTAGTTCAATTAATATTGAATTTAACTTTAAATCTATTGATAGACACGAACCTGGAATGTATGCTCAAACTCAAGATCAATTCAACATAATTCGACACTCTAAAATTGACATAACCGACATAAATCTGATGTTGACATAATCAACGAAAATTTTACATTTTAAAAAACAACATGATTAGCATGAAGTTGACATTTCAAAATAACTTAACATATTCTGTGATATTATTTCTGACGATATTTTCTTCGCAGGACGAAGACAAGAAATTCCATTTAGATTTTCTTTGCATGTTATAGGGTGTGCTAACTCTATTTTGCAGGACGTCGACGACGGAATATTAGCAACAAAACAAAACAAAACTTTTAGGTTAAACATATAACCTGAAACTTTTCAACAAGACAACAACATTGAAAACAAAACAAAACTTTTAGGTTAGACATATAACCCGAAACTTTTCAACACAACAACGA
The DNA here is from genome assembly GCA_022702705.1 of Papilionanthe hookeriana x Papilionanthe teres. Classification (NCBI taxonomy): domain Eukaryota; kingdom Viridiplantae; phylum Streptophyta; class Magnoliopsida; order Asparagales; family Orchidaceae; genus Papilionanthe; species Papilionanthe hookeriana x Papilionanthe teres. The sequence goes on along the minus strand of CM040424.1, from coordinate 39,667,170 downwards.
CATGACAACAAAACCAAAACCTTTAGGTTAGACATAATACCTAAAGTATTCAATAACATGATATAACGACATTTGGGAGTGATAGTGGGTAAATCTCTCCTTAAAATGAATCTTTTAGAAAATAAATGATTAACATTAATCAGAAGTTTTCTTAAACAATCGAGAATTGTTTAAGATGTAATTAACTATAGAGTCTTACCTCTATAGGAGATCTGAAAGAACCCAAAACAGAAATCTCTGGTTTACCATGATTTTCTTAATATGAATATTCTAGAATACGTTATTCTAGAATATCCTCATATAAGAATTATCATAAACATCTTTTTCTATTATTAGTCCTAAAAATTCTCTAAATCCTTCATAGGATTTATACGAATAAAACTAGGCTAATATTAGATGACGACTCCTTGACATTGACATGATATATTGGATGGCGATGACATCATCATCATCAACCAATGACATCATATATATTTCTTCCCATCGCCACCAGAGTCTTGGCTTTAAAATTCTGTATTGTCATGCGACCTATTGAATTATCAATTGAGAATCCCCATAGATGTTGATATCCGTTATCCTCATCTGAATGGTTAATTCCAATCTGGTTATAAGGGCTTCGTATTCTGCCTCGTTAGATGGTAGGAATACCTTAACATCCCCCGCTCCAGTGTTATAAATATCAATTCGATTCTTGCCTTACCGGGCACTATCTTTTGCAATTCTTTGTCTTTCTGTGCTGAGGATGCTCCATCGAAGTACAGTTCTCAACGTGGATCATCGAGGTCTTCTAGGCTCATTATCTGGTCGTCTGGCAAGTCGTCGTTAAGAGGCGATTCTGCCGGTAAAGGGTGTACTGCAAGGAAGTCTGCTAGCACTTGTCCCTTTATAGCACGAAGAGGAAGAAAGTTATATCAAATTGCAATAGTATCATCGACCACCTGGCAAGTCTGCCGGAAAGCGTCGGTCGGGTCATCAAATACTGCAATAGATTGAACTTCGAAATAATCATGTAATGTCTGAGCTTTTGAGCAGTGAAGATTAGGGCCAAACATTGCTTCTCAATTGAATGATACTTTACTTGCATTGGAATTAGACGACGAATTAAGTAGTAGAGAGCATTTTCTTTTCCCTCGTCATTGACCAGGGCTAGCAGGGCTCCGAGAGAGTCATCTAAAGCCGCGGTATAAAGTATCAACGGTCTACCCGAGACTGGGGCTGCTAAGACAGGAGGTGTCATTAAATACTGCTTAATGTCCTCGAAGTCCCGCTGGCATTTTTCTTCCCAAACGAAATTGGTGTCCTTTTTAACCAATGCCGAGAAGGGCTGACACCTACCTGACAAGTTCGAGATAAAGCGTCGAAGATATGCCAATTTTCCTTGAAAGGATTGTAATTGCTTCAAGGTTTTGGGAGGTGGCATTTCTAAGATAGCTTTAATCTTTTCCGGATCGATTTCAATTCCACGATGTCGAACAACAAATCCTAAGAATTTCCCAGAGGTGACACCGAAGGCACATTTCAAGGGATTTATCTTAAGGTTATATTGTCTTAATCGCTCGAAAACAATTCTCAAATCATATAGGTGATCTTCTTTTAGTTTGCTTTTGATGACTACATCATCCACGTAGCACTCGACTTGGTTGTGAATGAGATCATCAAAAATCCTCGTCATTGCTCTTTGGTAAGTTGCTCCTGCGTCCTTTAATCCAAATGGCATCACTGTGTAGCAGTATACCCCGATCGGCGTTCTGAAGGCTGTAAGCTTTTCATCTTCTGGTGCCATCTTTATCTGGTTGTATACAGATGATCAATCCATGAAAGAGAAGATTTCATGTGTCGAAGTGATGTCGATCATCAGTTTTAGAATTGGTAGAGGGAATTCATCCTTCAAAGTTGCTTTGTTTAAATCTCTGAAGTCTACACAGATTCTGATCTGACAATTTTTCTTCTTGACTGGTACCACATTGGCTAACCAAGTTGGATATTGCTCTTCATGGATAAATTTAACATCTATTAGTTTCTTAACTTCAGGTATAACTTGTTGTTCAATCTCTAGACGCATTCTTCTGGGTGCTTGCTGACTGGAACGGCGGTGTGATCTACTCCTAGCTTGTGAAGTGCGACCTCTGGAGCTAATCCTGGCATTTCATCATAACTCCAAGCAAAATAGTCCTTGAATTCCATTAAAAACTTGATTATCTCTTCGGAGTCTTTTTTATTGAGTAAGGAGCTAACAAAGGTCGTTATGGCTCTTTGCTAGTACCTAAGATAACTTCCATTAACTCGTCTATTGTAGATTGAATTTCTTCTTCGAATTCTGGTGGAGCATTTCTAATTGGTAGATCCTCGAGATCATCTGAAGCTTCCAGGCAACTTTCATCATGCTCGTGAGTGACAACTAAGCAAAATCCTGAATCATCAACAGACCCTACTGTGCCGAATCCGAGACCATGATTTGAATTGGGAGGCCGACTGACATTATTCCATAATTTTTCAAAGTGTTGTGATCGACCTTTTGTCTATCATCGAGGTAAGACACTACGTTGAATTAAATTTTGAACATAGGGAGAATACCACTCAAAAGGCAGTTCCATTAATTCAGAAGAAGTAGCATCTTTAAATTGTACATCATTTTCAGTTTTTGAAGAAGAAGCACCTTGGTAGAACTTGATCGGCTTAGCACCACCACCCTGCACTTCCTTGACCACCATACCCTCGATCTTATTAGAATGGATCGGGGCCAGGCTCATAGTATGCACATAGTGATTGATCTTCTCATACATTAATTTGTATTCTTCATTCTTTTCATCTTCGAGAGAGATCTTGAACTGTGGTTTCTTCTGATTTATTTGCATTGCTTCTTTCTTGATTTCTTCTTCTTCGGAATTGCTTTCCCAATCAACATCGATGACTGGTCTCTTCTGTCCAACTGTTCCAATGTCTCTTCCTCGACCTCGTCCCCGGCCTCGACCTCAGGTGCGAGTTCTGGAGAAACCTTCATCATCTCGCCGTAAGGGAGTGGTGAGTAACTGTTGCACTAGAATTTCAGGTTCTTCATCGTCCTGAACTTCTTTTGCTTCATTTGGTACGATATTTCTGGAGAAGATTGTTTTCTTCGGAGGCGCGTAGTAGGCTTGTTGACCTCATTTTTGATGAGGTCTTCTCTTCTTCTCTTTAGTACTTAGGATCTAGCCTTAGGCTTTTCCTTTGACTGTCTTAGAGGACTAGAATTGGGACCCACCTTCTAGAAATTCAAACCACTTCTTAACTCCCTGCAAACTCTACAAACTTGATTGTAGACCCCTAATCACCTAGAGGGTTGAAATCAAATGTGGAAGTTTAAAGGATGAGTTCCTATAGGACTCTTTGGCCTTAGGACTGCCCTGGGTGGCCGGGTCTGGTGAAGGGGCTGGCTTACACACACACTACATTCACACACTACACTTATACACTACACCTATACACTACACTTTCACACATCTATACCTAACTTGACCTCCTGACTCATGTGGGTGATTCACATGGATGGTCCTTAACCCCTAAGCCCTCGTTGAGAGGTTAGGAACAACATATTGAATGCCTCAAATGGGTCCCTTCATAACTCATATGGGCTTGATATGGCTTCATGGCTCAACCAAAATGACTTCTTTCCACTTAAATTCACCCAATCTTCAATTTCCCAAATTTTCGATTTTTGACCCCAGGACCCTACACTAGCTTAGCCTACCAAAACCCCGAAATTACCCAAATTTCTCAAAATTTCCAAATTATCTAAAATTCTCCAAAATCAATCCCAAACATTTCCACATCACTTAAATTGATCATCCATACCCAAAAATACCAAAAATTCCAAGAAAACCTCCCAATACCCTCCAAATAATCAAAATACCCCTCTTGACCCAAAAATCCAAAAATTCAGAAAATTCCCAGAAAATTCCAGAAAATCCCAAATATTTCCAATTTCATTTTGTTCTACTACACCATGGGCCAATTTTGTCAATTTACCCTACTTTTGTCAAAACCCCCAATTTGGCTCCATTTTAACCCAAAGTGAACCCGATGTCAAACCAAACCTACCCAATTGACCCCAATTTTGGTCCAATTCAATTCTAAACTTCAATTAAAAATCCCTAATACCAATCTAGACCAAATTCAAGTCCAATTTGATTGATATTTGGATCCAATCTCACTTTTGGCCTTAAAGCCCAATTTGGACCCATGACCCAAACCTAACCCAAACTCACCCAATTCAATTCTAATTAACCCCAAATCTTTTCTAAATCTTCCTTAACATTCCCACAAACAAAATACTAACATGATTTGCCCAAAATTTGGACCCAAACCCAACTCAAACTCAACCCAAAGTTAAAAGGCCCTATTTTGACCTAAACCCAAACCTAACCCAAATGAGCCTAAGCCCCAAAATCAAAGCCCAACCAAAGTCAAAACCTCTTTGAAACACTCCCATAAACATTTCTCAACATTGATTTTATATCAATTTCAACCCTAGCCCAACATTAGCCCAAGTTAGCCCAATTTGACCTACATAGGCCCACTTACCAAATAAATCCAAATTCAAACCAATTCGACTCCAAATCACACCAAATTGATTCCAAGCCCTTCATAGAACACCCCTAAACCAATTATGACATTTATTTGACAAAGTTCTTCACAAAATATTTACCCAAATGCCCATCCTAAAATCAAAAAGCCCATTTCCCTTAAACTTTCCTAAAAGCCCACTTCACCACATCCAAAGGCCCAAAATTTACCCTAAAGCCCACATGACATCTCCATTTGTCATCCACTTAATTAAAGCCATTACCTAAGTCCTAAATTCACCATCAAATTATTCCAAATCAAGTTTCATACAAATTTCCATCAAATTACCAAAAATTCTTAAAACCCATTTTCATGAAATTGACCAAACCTTTTCCCAAGCCAAAGGTGAGCCATCCACGAAGCCATATGAAGCCATGAAAATTTGGCATGTGACCATGCCATTAATGGCAAAAGGAGGAGGTCCTTTAACCATCTCCTAAAAGTCATTAGCCTTAAGCATGTTTCCCCTTAACCAAGATTTAATCCAAATATTCTTGGATAAGGACATCACCACCTCTTGACCAGCTAGCCTAGCTGATCTTCTCGGCCCAAGACCAGCCATGGGGAGGTGAACCCAACCCAAACCAATGGGTTGACCAATTTCAAGCCAAAGTGGCCTCTCCCCCATTCCATTTTAATCCAAACACTTTACACATGTCCGAAGCCCGATTGACTTCACCATTGCCAAGCCACGACCTCCACGGTCAAGATGGTGACCCATGCTGCGCCGGCCGGCCGCTGGATCGCCGGAAAACACCACACCCGAGAGCTCACATGTGAGCCAACTTTGAAATTCCACCTTGCTCGAGTTGCCCCATGCCCAATGGCCACCATGGCTGTTCTTCCCATGACCGAGCAGCTGATCCCGACCCTTGGCCATCCACGGGAGGCTCTCCGGCCACCTCTATTTAAACCCCTCACCCTCGCGGCCATGGAAGAGAGTTGCACAAACCTTGCCGAAACTGCGCCAAAATTGTTCCAAACCCTTCTCCACCCTTAGAGCGGTTGATCCCCGGTGTCAATTTTCCCTAATCCCCATCGATAAAATCCGATTTCCCAACTGAAATTCCACCCAAAACCGGGACACTTCTCCACGGTGAGCCAATTCCCAAATTGATTGGTTCTACACCTTCACCGGACCAAGGGAAGGTGTCCACCGACAAAAGCCCCATCTCCGAGGCCACCCGGTTGCTCCGACCTCCAAGCTTTGTGATCGGGCTTGGTCGAAATCACATCTAGACAATTCACCGGACCGGGAGACTTCATGCGGAGCTTGCCGGGATCCAATCGAAGGTGCAACAACTCTCAGATTGAAGCCACACTTCTCTGAGCAAAGGTATGAGCTAATTTTTCATCCCGGACTTCTAGAGATTCTCCATTTCGAATGCTTTAATTTCAATGCATGATAGCCGTATAGATGTGTTCATCTCTTCAAGACGAATCCATAGAGCACAAGAACATGAAAATCCATTGAGTATCGAGTGAGATCTTAGGGATTTAGTGTGGACGGCTCTCGGGTGAGGACACTCGGGGACGATGAACGGATGCCGTCCATTCAATACACGCGCGGACGAACGGCTCAGATGGCGTCGGACCAGGAGACGGTACGAGAACCGCGGGGCCCGGGCTGCGCGACTCGGGTGGCGGGGTCGAATGGGAGCGCGACACGCGGCGTTTCGGAGATGCCGAGGATGAGTTGGCGCCGCGTGGATAAATAGAAAATTAGGGTATTTTTTGATTTATTTAATTCCCTAAACTTCAAAAATTCATAACTCTGCGTAGAAAAATCAGAAAAATAAAATAAAAATACCCTCTTGCTCACTGAACAGAGGAGAATAATGTGGAAAAGAAATCATTTAATTTCATCAAGTATTTTATTTTTTATAATTTATTTACTCTCTGCATACTTTTAATTCTCCATGCATGTATACAATTCACCATGGCATGAGACCATAGGGCTTTTGAAGCCTCGAATTTGGGAACATTCCCTGAATTTTCCAAAGTCGGAGGCCATCCCTATAAAAAGTTATTGATTTTTCAAATTCATGTTGCTGTTTTGAGTATTTTAATTCCAATAAATAGCATGTTGTGAAATAAATTCTAGGAAAATTTGGTGATGTTTCTTATGACCGAGAGAACCACTAGGAAAAATAGGTTTTGACTTAGTTCATTTAAAACAACTCTAATTGGCTTAAACACCCAAAATAGGTCTTTAATTAATTAGAGTTAACCATGCATCAAATTGACTTGAAATCAATTCTCCACTGACCTTTAGGATCAGAGGAACCCACCATAAAAATTTGAGGTCAATTGGACTTGGTTAGTCCCACTAATTGGGTTGATTAAGCCACTTAGCCATTTTAAACTTTAAAAATTCATAACTTTTAAAATACCTTTCAAAAATTCACTAAATTGGTTTTGGAGCCTCTCTGATATCAGGGGAACCTAAGAAAATTAAAATTTCAATTTTCTAAAAAAGTTGATTTTTAATAATATTTTAATATTTTTAATAATTAAAAAATAATAAAAATCACAAAAATAATAAAATTCACCAAAATGTCACATTTTGAATTTTAATCACTTAGGAACAAACCCCACATTTTTCTTAGGTCTATTTAGTGAGATATTAAATTTTAAAGCTCTAGGGTAATTTTAAAATTAAAAAAATGTATTTTCTAGCATTTTCACTAAAATAATTATAATAAATCATAGAAAAATCAGAAAATTGTAAAATTTGATTCTCTGATTTCCTTGATATCAGAGAGATTTTTGAAAAATATAAAATTCATTTTTCAACATTTATTTTATTTTTAAATTAATTAACACTCCAAAACTTAAAATAATTGTAGTAAAAATAATATAATTCAAAAAATCACCGAAATTAGTCCAAATGGTCCTCTAGTCATTAGGAATGTTCCCTAATTTTCTTAAGGACAGAAACTTTCCCTTGGTCATGTTATTAAATTTTCCTTGAAAATCTCTATTTTCTACCAAAAATAATTATATAAATAAATTAAATACAGAAAAATCACATTTTCTCCTCTCATGTCTTTATTGACATATGAGTGAAGTCTCATAAAAATTTTAAGTTCATTTGAGTTCAATTTAGTGAGTTATGAAATTGTTAAGCTTAAAGGGTAAAATGGTAATTAAAATTTTAACCCTTAATTAAAACTTTAGGTTTAATAAAAAAATTAACAAGTAAAATATTTGATCCTAATTTGATTTGGGTGATTGAAATTTAAATGATTAAAGGGTAGAAACCCATTAAGCAAATTTAAAATGATTAAACTTTAATTAAATAATTGATTAAATTTGGAAGAATAATAAAATTGGAATTATTAAAATAGGGATATTATTAGGAAGAGATTTATTCTTTAATTCAAAAATCCCTAAATTAATTATCTCATTAATATTCAATTCTTAATTAAAATGATAACTCAAATTCAAAACATTAAAAGATTTAATCATTAAACTAAAATTAAATTATTAAACTCTTTTAAAAAATTTCAATTAAAATTAAAAATAAGATTAAATTAAAAATTAAATTAAATTAAATTAAATTAAATTAAATTAAATTAAATTAAATTAAATTAAATCAAATTAAATTAAATTAAATGAAATAAATTAAATCAAATTAAATTAAACTAAATTAAATCAAATCAAATGAACTAAATTAAATTAAATTAAATTAAATTAAATTATATAAAATTAAATTAAATTAAATCAAATCAAATTAAATTAAATTAAATTAAATTAAATTAAATTAAATCAAACTAAATATAATTAAATTAAATTAAATTAAATTAAATTAATTAAATTAAATTAAAATTAAATCAAATCAAATTAATTAAACATCAAATCAAATTAAATTGAACTATATTGAATTAAATTAAATTAAAACTCAATTAAATTAAATTAAGTTGAATTAAATATAACATCACTAAAGACATAAAGAATTCAAAATAAATCTAAAATAACTTGAACACTATTCCAAATTTAAACACATTAACTTAAATCAAATCATTTGAATACCAATTTACCCTTGAAAGTTTTAGTTATTATAACTCCTAAACAGAACATTAAATGAAATGTTACTTCACTCATAGGATATTCAAATGTCCTAGTTCATCGAAGCAAGTTAACAAAACTTGAATTCGGGACGATTAATTCATTTGTATAATTAAATTCATTTGGACTTAAAACAATCCTAGAAATATTGAAAAGATGTTTAAGAATTGTCTTAAGCACTTCCTCGATATGATAGGATATTCATAAGAACAATTGAACTTAATTATTCTTTGATGAAGAAAATCGTCCTCAAAACAAAAACACAAAGAACCTAGACGTCATAGGAAATGACTAGCGTATAGGATTAGGAATTTGGTAGAAAACCATAACCCTTACCTTAGCTTTACCTAGGAACTTGCTTAAATATTCTAATTGTGTTTTAAGTGCGGCTTGGGATGACGGGAAGACCCTCCGGGTACGCTTTTATTTTATTGCGATCTACTTTCTTGCAATTTACATTATTGCAATTTCATTAATCGCATCGCACTTACTTTTCTTGCATGATAAACAATCTGTTGCATGAAAACTCACACCTTTAGGATAGACCCTAAAGCTGAAACCAAAACTAAGTTAAAAGTCATTGCAAGATAAAATTCACCGCCACGACATTTCAAAATATAAAACAACTCGAAATTTAATAACAAACGAATACAAAACTACAATTACAACTAAATTAAAACGTCTCGTTGGATGATCGGGAATACCTCGGATGATGTAACCTACGTGTTGCTTAACGGGATTTCCCGCGGTCTAAATGAAAGTGTGGAACTCATTTAGTTGAGTTTAGCAAATTCATCCGGACTAAGTGAATCCGATAAAAATAATGATGCGGAAGGATGGAACCGTGGGATCTTAACCGGTGTCGTTATAATCAACTTTAAGATTTGTTTTAATTAAAACATAAAAAACACTTGGAAATTAAGATTTTCTCTAAACCAAAACACTTTTCTCATCCACCGATTTATGACTTCTAAAACTAAACCTCTGCAACAACAAGGAGCTCGGAGCATGATGGGCGAGCACGGCCATCGTCATCGGCAAAACTCGAGTCTACTTCGCAAAACTTTCCTAGAACTAAACAACAAAACCATAGGATTTCGAGGTAATTTGCCTAGTGCGACATAAATCCTCAACTCTTCGTTAGGCATTTGCATTGCAAATTAAGCCCTAACCGGTTTTAGGATTCTGAGGTAGTCGTTCGATACGACATAAACCCTCACATCTTTGAGGCTATTTGTGTGATTTTATCATACAAATATAAGTCCTAACTAATTAAAATTGGCAAAATCAAAACATTTAAATAAATATTAGGACTTTCCTAAATCCAAGCCAAACAATAGGATAGTCGGGAAATTACGAAGTTCGCTTGAAATCGTGATTTCTCCTACTTTTCTTCCTTTGGATTCACAAAACAAAATGTTCCAAACTTGATCCATTCCTTATTGAAATTCCAAAATTCAATCCCTTGAAAATCTTAAACTTTGAAATTCTTGAGAGCGAGAATTATCGATTATTATCGAGAGTTTTCTTAGGTGATTCCCATCACTTAAGATGTAATTAACTATAAGGGCTTGCCCTTATAGGGAATTTTAAAGAACCCAGGTAATATAAACCCTGTTTAATGTTTTCATATTAAGCGGGGGAATTTTGTCGGCTTATAAAATTGGTTCGCAGACCAAACGGATGTCACAAATCTTCTAGTTTATTTAATCGAGCCCCACCGTCGAGCGATTGTGTACTATCCTTAGGGATAGATACACGGTTTGTGATGCGATGCTCGTTTATATAAACTATTTGGGATGTGGGATCGGTTTAATCTCATATCTTAAAACCTTCAAATTTAAAATTTTTTTCAAAATCGAATACTACTTTTCAAATTATTTATTTTAATTAAATTAAAAATTCGCCGACAGCTTCTGTTAGGCGACCCCCCCTTTTAAAATAACATACAACCTAAAAAATAATGCCGCCAAGGCTACATCTTCGTGAATTCCGATTTCATGCACGAAGAACGGTTGCAAATCACCTTTGTTACACTGCTCCCCTCCTTCATAATATTTTATGCACTGGTGCAGAGACGACGGTACCATTCGGTTTTCATGGATCCATTGCCGACCCAGTAGAGCGTTGAATGATGTCTCAGAATCAATTATATGGAATTTTGCGGTTGTCTTTGCTAAATCACCGGTCTTCATCAGTAGTGTTATCGATCCAAGGGCTCTTTCTCATTTCTGATTGAACCCTCTTAATAACATCTTGTCTGCTTCGAGGTCGCGAGCATCAATTTCCAGATATGCTAACGTTCGAAGGCTCATTATGTTGATTGTTGCTTCTGGATCAACCAACACCCTGGAGAGCGTAAACTTTCCAATAGTGACTGAAATGTACAATATTGGATTGTGATCAGCTGTTCCAAGTAGTAGATCATTATCCGTGAAGGTAACACCTCGCTGTTCTTTTAACGAGCAAACCTCGTCTAAGGAATTATCGGCCATTTGAGCTAAACAAATCTCTGGATCAAGTAAGGCCTTGATCAGAGTTTCTCTCATCTCCTTTGACAAGATCAGAGTGTGGTAGATGCTCAGTTTGGCTGGTAGCTTCCTAAGATGGGCTAGCACATTATAATCCACCTTATTACCATGTTCTTCATTTTCTTCTCGAACGGGCAATACCTCTGATGCGGTTGGCTCTTCCTGGGCAACCACCTGCTTTCCTTTATCCTTTGGACCCATTCTCGGGGGTAGAAATTTTCTGCTTCTTAGATTGACTTCAGTTATTTCTTCTGTATCTGGTGCTAAATCTGCCGGTGTCTCCCCTTTAATTGGAACGACTGGTTCTTTTGTAGTTGCTTCAGAATCTGATAGCTCTAACTCTATTGTGATTGGAGTTCCTCGGAATTCACAAATGGACTCGTTGCTTGTCGAGCTTTCGTATCTATCCTTGTGAACGTCTTCTCCTTCGTTGTGGTCATCAAGGTTTAGTATGATTTGAGAATTGTTATTTATATTAGAATCGAGATCCGGATTAGGTTGGTTGTCATTAGTTACGTAATCATTAGAAACAGTCAAAACGTAGCCAAAGCTAAAACTCTTATCATTATAAGATCCTGCGGGGGCGAGCAAATAATCATACAGAGTTAGAGGTTCGTGGGATTTCTCCCCCGAATCGAAAAAAACCATCCTAGGATAAGCAGCCCCTAGTCTACCCTTAGGAGCCTCGGTCTTCTTTTCTTTCACGATCTTCTCCTCCTCTTAGGGCAGTTCTTCAATTGCAAGTGATAGTGCCGGCTCGTCAGGTTTCAAACTTTGAGTTGAAGCGCACACCGAAGCGGTCTGGATGTGATCCAGATTTTTCTTCGAAGACTTTGTCAAGACGGTACTCCATCCATCATTGGTCTTGTAAGGTTCTATCATAACAATAGGATCCGTTGAAATAATATTGACGGAACCTCCCTTTTGGGGTTCCTTCATGTATTCCTTTGGGATCGTCATGTTCCCTTTCCGGAGATTATCGTCAAGCCAAATCTTGAAAGTGATGCAATCCTCTATCTTGTGCCCGAGCATCCGGTGGTAAGGGCAATAGTTTGGATGATCTTTCTTGCTGACTTCATTTGGCCTCTTGGGCTCTGGTAGCTGAAAATCTGGTGTTTTCATTAAACTGTGGAACATCTTTGCTACTTCTTCAGTCTTAAATGTATATTCCTTATTTAGAAATTCTTTCAGGGTACGTTGAGAACGAGGCGGTTGCTCATAATACTGAGGCGACTGATAGCTTGGTCGAGGTCGTTGATAGTCCTGCTGAGGTTGCTGATAAATCTATTGTGGTTATTGGTAAGTCCATTGCGTTGGTTGATAACTGGGCTGTGGTTGCTCTGGATGTATCTGCATTGGCTGCTTGCCTTTATCTACTACCGCTACGATTCTGGATTTCTTTTACAGGCTTCTTCTTATCGGTCTTGTCTACGAAACTTAGCTGTTTTGCTTCCTCTTGCAAGCTCCCGACCCTACTGAGCAACTTCTCGAAAGTCTTAATTGTAAATCCTTTGAGGAGAAGTGCTATCGGGTCATGGATACTTTTCAGCAAAATACCGATCGCATGTTGTTCCTGAAGTTGAGGCTCACACTTCATGCTTAAGTTTCTCCATCGAAGTATGTAATCCACCAAAGTTTCGTTCAGTTTCTGTTGCTCCACCACTAAATCACCGATGGAGATGTGGTGTCGAGCCCCGGTAAACCGCTTAACAAAGAGGTTTTCTAACTCTGAAAAGGTCTTAACTAAGCCATTTGGCAATTCTGCATACCAAGCGAAGGCAATCCCTGACAGGCTGCTGACAAACTGTCGAAAGAGTAAAGCGTCACTCCCACCGGCATTGCAGCAACTAGCACAAAAATGTGCAACATGCTGCCGGGGGTTTCCCGTTCCATCAAAAGTCTTGAACAGAAGTGGTACGAAGCCTTTCGGGTATTGAACTGCATCAAATTCTTCGGGGTAAGGTATACCCGTCTGAATAGATGTTCCGTTCTTAGATTGTGTAACGCTTCTCGCACCTGCTGTTCTACCATGTTCTTAATGTCCTTTTCTGGAATCATGCTTTGTGCAGGATCCTTCTTCAGTTGCTCGTCTCCGTTAACAGATGTGATCTCCTTTCCTCCGTCCACAACATGTATGATCTTCAGGGGTATTTCTTTCTGAGGTTGCACCTGACTCCGGAGAGTGGCTAAAGCGGCAGCCATCTCTTCCATCCTTTTAGCCATTTAGGAAATTGTGTTATCCTTCTCTTGAAGTTGTGCTCTCATCACTTCTGGTTCATCTCTTTCCGCTGTTGCCGGAGCACCTTGCGAAGCTGACAATGCTCGTATCTCAACCATGTTGATCTCAGCATAATCTTCATCCATAAACTCTGATGACTCTACTTTAGTTTCCAAATTTTCCCCTCTTTCTTTTGCCAACCGTCAGATGTCGGTTCTTAGCTTGCCTATGGCATCTTCTAGTGGCCTCTTCCAAACGGTTTCATGGTTGTCATGTGATGACTGTTGGACTTCTTTCTCAGGAGTTTCTTTTAATGCAGTATCACTTTCTTCGCATTCTAGCTTTCGACGAGACTCTTCTTTCCAGAACACTGTGCTTATATCGGTTCAGCAATAATAGGTCGCCACACCATCCTTCTCGCAGTAGAAGGCCTAGGACCAGATGGTCTGTCGGCTGTGCGTCGGTAGGTGGTGTCCTCCCTACTATGGTGTCTTGATACGACAATAGGCGAACTAGCTTGCACTTTCTTCCTTGGCCTCTCTGGGGCGGTGACGGGGTTTACTCGTGGTCCGAGGAGGGATTTGACTAGCGCTCGTCCAATTTTTCTTAAGATCTCTGATACATGGCATCCTTCCTTCTTAGCTAGTTTCTCTATTACGGCTCGCAGTCGAGTAAGCGGCGTAGTCTTGGCCCTCTTCCTCTTTCATTCACTATAGTATGCAGGTCAGGGTAATGCAGCGGCAATCCTCCGAACATCTTCTTCATCCGATGCAGCAGAGAGAAGGTGGTACTTACTTCCTCCCAACAGTGGTGAAATTTCAGGTTGTTCTTGTTCTTCCTCAGGAATCTCTTCCAAAAAAGCAACTTCAGTAGCCTTAGCCTTCTCGATCTTGGCGATCTTTCTGCTCCTATTTCTTCTTTGAGTCCGAGTTAAGGGTGTAACTCTTGAACTGGACCCTATATCGAAGACAGGAGGTATTGTAGAAAAATTTGTACCCTCCACGGTGGCAGGCTCAACACAGACTTGGATTTCCTTCCCCTTCAGTTTGGCAGGAATTGGGGTAGGTGCAGAGATGACTAGACCTGTGGGGGTAGAGACAACAGTCCTCCTACGAATAGTGGTACTCTTTTCAGCCGGGACTCTTTCCGGGGGAGGGAACTCTTGAGTCGACTTCAGGTTGAACTCAATCACATGCTCCTCAGTTTCTGATACTTTATCCATTAGTGTGAAGAGGGTGACGTCAGCGAACTTAATATCTGTATTATCGAATCCTTGTCCAAAACGGATGATTCCATTGTCGGACAGTTCATCCTTATAGACGGCGAAGTCCATTCCATTGGTGAAGGAGAAAATTAACTTTGGTGCAGTCATTTTCTGCAGGGTAAATTTCGAACGTCAGTCCCGAATTATGCTTCCTTTTGTCGCAAAACTTAAGACGGAAAAGAAAGAGTCCGAACACTTTTTAGTTTATCTTAGTATATTCGCGATTTAAAAGAGTTCGTTTATTAAAAGGTTGTTTATTAGAGAATTTGTTTGTTAGGAACAAAATGATTAGTGGAGGAAGGTTAAAGGAAAGGTAAAGGACCTGATTTAGAATTGGAAAGGAAGAGAAAGTCTCGTAAGACTTCTCAACCCGAAGGACCGCTCCTAAGCCAACACCTATTGGGGTCCACCTCACCTTAGAAAGAGGTAAAAGGATTTCAGAACCTCTCTGTTTAGAGGTTTCTAAACAGTGGCTCCAAAATCCTTGAGGGTTGATTATACCTGTTCAAGATAGAAATGAACGTGGTATGCTAACAGAAAGAATGATAGTTTGGTCTATGTGCGGCTTATTTTTTAGGTCGTGTTTTATTTTGAAGAGGGGTCGCCTAACAGAAATCTGTCGGCGAATTTTTAATTTAATTTAAATAAATAATTTGAAAAGGTAGTATTTGATTTTGGAAATAATTTTAAATTTGAAGATTTTAAGATATGAGATTAAACCGACCTCACATCCCAAATAGTTTATATAAACGAGCACCGCACCATAAACCGTGTATCTATCCCTAAGGATGACACACTCGCTTGATGGTGGGGCTTGATTAAATAAACTAGAAGATTAGTGACATCCGTTTGGTCTGCGAACCAATTTTATAAGCCGACAAGTTTCCCCGCTTAATATGAAAACATTAAACGGGGTTTATATTACTCGGGTTCTTTAAAATTCCCTATAAGGGCAAGCCCCTATAGTTAATTACATCTTAAGTGACGGGAATCACCTAAGAAAACTCTCGATAATAACCAATAATTCTGCTCTCAAGAATTTCAAAGTTTAAGGTTTTCAAAGATTGAATTTTGGAATTTCAATAGGAATGGATCAAATTTTGGAACTTTTTGTTTTGTGAATCCAAAGGAAGAGAGGTAGGAGAAATCACCGATTCGAAGTGAACTTCGATAATTTCCCGACTATCCTATTGTTTGTCTTGAATTTAGGAAAGTCCTAATGTTTATTTGATATTTCAATCTCGCCAATTTCAATTAATTAGGGCTTATATTTGTATGATAAAATCAAACAAATAGCTCTAGAAAATGTGAGGGTTTATTGTCGTATCGGACGACTACCTCGGAATCCTAAGACCGGTTAGGGCTTAATTTGCAATGCAAATGCCTAACGAAGAGTTGAGGATTTATGTTGCACTAGAGCAAGCTACCTCGAAGTCCTATGGCTTGGTTGTTTTAATTCTAGGAAAGTTTCTTTGAAGTAGACTCGGGTTTTGCTGATGACGATGGTCGTGCTGCCCACCATGCTCCGAGCTCCTTGTTGTTGCAGAGGTTTAGTTTTAGAAATCATAAATCGGGGGATGAGAGAAGTGTTTTGGTTTAGAGAAAATCTTAATTTCAAGTGTTTTTTGTGTTTTAATTAAAACAAATCTTAAAGTTGATTATAACGACACCGGTTAAGATCCCACGGTTCCATCCTTCCGCATCGTTATTTTTATCGGATTCACTTAGTCCGGATGAATTTGCTAAACTCAACCGAATGAGTTCCACACTTTCATTTAGACCGTGGGAAATCCCGTTAGCAACACGTAGGTTACATCATCCGAGGTATTCCCGATCATCCAACGGGACGTTTTAATTTAGTTGTAATTGTAGTTTTGTGTTCTCGTTTGTGATTAAATTTTGAGTTGTTTTATATTTTGAAATGTTGTGGCGGTGAATTTTATCTTGCAATGACTTTTAACTTAATTTTGGTTTCAGCTTTTAGGGGCTATCCTAAAGGTGTGGGTTTTCATGCAACCGTTGTTTTATCATGCAAGAAAAGTAAAATGCATTTCGCAATAAAGTAAATTGCAAGAAAGTAAATTGCAAGAAAGTAAATTGCAATAAAATAAAAGCGTACCTGGAGGGTCTTCCCGTCATCCCAAGCTGCACTTAAAACACAATTAGCATATTTAAGCAAGTTCCTAGGTAAAGCTAAGGGAAAGGTTATGGTTTTCTACCAAATTCCTAATCCTATGGCTAGTCATTTCCTATGACGTCTAGGTTCTTTGTGTTTTGGTTTAAGGACGATTTTCTTCATCAAAGAACAATTAAGTCCAATTGTTCTTATAAATATCCTATCATATTGAGGAAGTGCTTAAGAAGAATCTTAAACATCTTTTCAATATTTCCAGGATTGTTTTAAGTTCAAATGAATTTAATTATACAAATGAATTAATCGTCCAAGAATTTCAAGTTTTGTTAACTTGCTCAGATGAACTAGGACATTTGAATATCCTATGAGTGAAGTGACACTTCATTTAATGTTTTATTTAGGAGTTATAATAACTAAAGCTTTCGAGGGTAAGTTAGTATTCAAATGATTTGGTTTAAGTTAAAGAGTTTAAATTTGGAATAGTGTTCAAGTTGTTTTATATTTAATTTCTTTTATGTCTTAGGTGATGTTATATTTAATTTAACTTAATTTAATTGAGTTTTAATTTAGTTTAACATAGTTCAATTTAATTTGATTTGGTGTTTAATTAATTTGATTTGATTTAACTTTAATTTAATTATTTAATTTAATTTAATTTAATTTTAATTATTTAATTTAATTTAATTTAATTGTTTAATTTAATTTAATTTAATTTTAATTTAATTTAATTTAATTTAATTGTTTAATTTAATTTAATTTAATTATTTAATTTAATTTAATTTAATTGTTTAATTTAATTTAATTTAATTTTAATTAATTTAATTTAATTGTTTAATTTAATTTAATTTAATTATTTAATTTAATTTAATTTAATTTAATTATTAAATTTAATCTTAATTTAATTTATCTTTAATTTACTTTATTTTTAATTTTAATTGAAATTTCAAAAGATTTTAATAATTTAATTAAGTCTTTTAATATTTTAAATTTGAGTTATCATTTTAATTAAAAATTGAGTATTAGTTGATATAATTAATTTAGGGATTTTTAAATTAAAGAATAAATCTCTTCCTAATAAAGATCCCTTATTTTAATAATTCCAATTTTATTATTCTTCCAAATTTAATCTATTATTTAATTAAAGTTTAATCATTTTAAAATTATTTAATGGGTTTCTACCCTTTAATTATTTAAATTTCAATCATCCAAATCAGATTAGGATCAAATATTTTACTTGTTGATTTTTTATTAAACCTAAAGTTTTAATTAAGGATTAAAGATTTTAATTACCATTTTACCCTTTAAGCTTAATAATTTCATAACTCACTAAATTGAACTCAAATGAACTTGAAGTTTTTATGTGACTTCACTCATATGTCAATAAAGACATGAGAGGAGAAAATGTGATTTTTCTGTATTTAATTTATTTATATAATTATTTTTGGTGGAAAATAGAGATTTTCAAGGAAAATTTAATAACATGACCAAGGGAAAGTTTCTGTCCTTAAGAAAATTAGGGGACATTCCTAATGACCAGAGAAGCACTTGGACCAATTTTGGTGATTTTTTGAATTATATTATTTCTATTATAATTATTTTGAGTTTTGGAGTGTTAATTAATTTAAAAATAAGATAAATGTTGAAAAATGGATTTTATATTTTTCAAAAATCTCTCTGATACCAAGGAAACCAGAGAAGCAAATTTTGCAATTTTCTGATTTTTTTATGATTTATTGTAATTATTTTAGTGAAAATGCTAGAAAATACATTTTTTTAATTTTAAAATTACCCTAGTGTTTTAAAATTCAATATCTCACTAAATAGACTTAGGAAAAATGTGGGATTTGTTCCTAAGTGATTAAAATTCAAAATGTGACATTTTGGTGAATTTTATTATTTTTGTGATTTTTATTATTTTTTAATTATTAAAAATATTAAAATATTATTAAAAATCAACTTTTTTAGAAAATTGAAATTTTAATTTTCTTAGGTTCCCCTGATATCAGAGAGGCTCCAAAACCAATTTGGTGAATTTTTAAAAAGTATTTTAAAAGTTATGAATTTTTAAAGTTTAAGATGGCTAAGTGGCTTAATCAACCCAATTAGTGGGGCTAACCAAGTCCAATTGACCTCAAATTTTTATGGTGGATTCCTCTGATCCTAAAGGTCAGTGGAGAATTGATTTCAAGTCAATTTGATACTTGGTTAATTCTAATTAATTAAAGACCTATTTTAGGTGTTTAAGCCGATTAGGGTTAATCCGAGTGAATTAACTCAAGTCCTATTTTTCCTAGAGTTCTCTGGTCATAAGGAACATCACCAAATATTTCTAGAATTTATTTCACAACATGCTAATTTTTGGAATTAAAATACTCAAAACAACAACATGCATTTGAAAAATAAATAACTTTTCACAGAGATGGCCTCGACCTTAGAAAATTCAGGGAATGTTCCCGAGTTCGGAGGCTTCAAAGCCCTATGGTCTCATGCCATGGTGAATTGTATACATGCATGGAGAATTAAATGTATGCAGAGAGTAAATAAATCATAAAAAATAGAATACTTAATTAAATTAAATGATTTCTTTTCCACATTATTCTCCTCTCGTTCACCGAGCAAGGGGGTATTTTTATTTTATTTTTGTGATTTTTCTACACAAAGATATGGATTTTTGAAGTTTAGGGAATTAAATAAATAAGAAAATACCCTAATTTTCTATTTATCCACGCGGCGCCGGCGAGAACCTCGGCAGACTCCGAACGCACACGCGTCGCGCTCCCATTCGACGCCGCCACCCGAGTCGAGCGGCCGGGCCCCGCGGTTCTCGTACCGTCTCCCTGGTCCGACGCGATCCCGGCCGTCCGTGCGCGCGTGTATCGAATGGACGGCATCCGTTCATCGTCCCCAAGTGTTCTCACCCGAGAGCGCGTCCACACTAAATCCCTAAGATCTCACTCGATTCTCGATGGATTTTCATGTTCTTATACTCTATGGATTCGTCTTGAAGAGACGAACACATCTATACGGCTAACATGCATTGAAACTAAGGCATTTGAAATGGAGAATCTCCGGAAGCTCGGGATGGATAGTTAACTCATACCTTAGCTCGGAGAAGTGTGGCTTCAATCCGAGAGTTGTTGCACCTTCGATTGGGTCCCAGCGAGCTCCGGATGAAGTCTCCTGGTCCGGTGAATTACCTAGCTATGAAAGTGACCACAGCCGATCACAAAGCTTGGAGGTCGGAGCAACCTGGGTGGCTCTGGAGATGGGGCTTTCGGTGGGAAACTTCTCCTCTTGGTCCGGTGAAGGTGTAGGACCAGTCGATTTGAGGATTGGCTCACTGTGGCAAAGTGTCCTGGTTTTGGGTGGAATTTCAGTTGAGAAATCGGGCTCTGTTGGTGGGGATTAGGGCAAATTGACACTGGGGATCAACTGCTCTAAGGATGGTGAAGGGTTTGGAACAATTTTGGCAGAGTTTCGGCAAGGTTTGTGCTTTGGCTCTTTCTCATGGCCGAGAGGGGTGGAGTTTAAATAGAGCTGGTCGGGGGCCTCCAGGGAGAGTTAGGGCTTGGGATCGACTGCTCCGGTGAGGAGAAGATCGGCCATGGTGACCACTAGGGATGGGGCGGCTCGGCCAGTGAGAATTTCAATGTTGGCTCACATGTGAGCTCTCGGCCATGGTGTTTTCCGGCGGCCTGGTGGCTGGCCGGCCGTGCATGGGTCACCCTCGAGGTCGGGTGGGTCGAGGTTGGAGGTTTGTGCAATCAATTGGCCATGGACATGTGTAAAGGCTTTGATCCAAAGTGGAATGGGGCATGGCTAGATTTGGACCTAAATGGGTCAACCCACCCATTTGGGCTAGGTGCACCACCCAAGGCCCGGTTTGAGCTGAGGAGAAAGTGATTTGGATCGGCTTGATTAGTGGGGTCAAGTCACGATCCAAGTACAATTAGAGCTTAAGCATGGTTTAGTGGAATCATGTAAGTGGTTAACCACCTTTAGGAGTTAAGGAAAGAGCCTCCTCCTTTTGCCCAAAATGGCATGGTGACATGTAAAGAGGCTCTCATGGCTTGCATATGGCTTATGCATGGCTCCATGGCTCCATTTGGCTTGGGAAAAGTAAAGTCAATTTCATGGAAATGGATTTAAGGAAAATTTTGGTATTTAGGGGTGATTTGGCATGAGGCTTGATTTGGAATTATTTGATGGTGACTTTAGGACTTAGGTAATGGATTTAATTAAATGGATGACAAATGGAGATGTCATGTGGGCTTTAGGGTAGATTTGGGCTTTTGAATTTTGAAGGAAATGGGCTTTTAAGAAGGTTTAAGGGAAGTGGGTTTTTAAGTTTAAGGATGTGTTCATGGATGGGAATTTTTGTAGAGGTTTGGGCCAAATAGTTGTTGGTTTTGGTTTAGGGATGTTTCATGAATAACTTGAAATAGATTTAAGGTGGTTTGGGTTTGAATTGGGTTGAATTTGGGTTTATTTGGTAAATGGGCCAATGTAGGTCAAATTGGGCTAACTTGGGCCAATGTTGGGCTAGGGTTGAAATTGATGTAAAATAAATATTAAGGAATGTTTATGGGAATGTTTCAAAGAGGTTTTGGCTTTGGTTGGGTTTTAATTTTGAGGTTTGGGCCTATTTGGGTTAGATTTGGATTTAGGTCAAAATTGGGCTTTTTGATTTTGGGTTGAATTTGAGTGGGGTTTGGGTCAAAATCTTGGGCAAATCATGTTAGTGTTTTGTTTATGAGGATGTTAAGGAAGGTTTAGAAAAGATTTGGGGTTAATTGGAGTTGAATTGGGTTAGTTTGGGCTGAGTTTGGGTCATGGGTCCAAATTTGGGCTTTAAGGCCCAAAGTGAAATTGGATCCAAATGTCGATCAAATTGGACTTGGATTTGGTCTAAATTGGTATTGGGAATGTTGAATTGAAGTTTAGAATTGAATTGGACCAAAATTGGGGTCAATTGGGTATGTTTGGTTTGACATTGGGTCCACTTTGGGTTAAAATGGGTCAATTTGGGGGTTTTGACAAAAGTAGGGTAAATTGACAAAATTGGCCCATGGTGTAGTTGGACAAAATGAAATTGGGAATATTTGGGATTTTCTGGAATTTTCTGGGAATTTTCTGAATTTTTGGATTTTTAGGCCAGAAGGGTATTTTGGGTATTTGGAGGGTATTGGGGGGTTTTCTTGGAATTTTTGGTATTTTTGGGTATGGATGATCAATTTGAGTGATGTGGAGGTGTTTGGGATTGATTTTGGAAAATTTTAGGTAATTTGGAGATTTTGCGAAAATTTGGGTAATTCGAGGTGTTTGGGTAGGTTTAGTAGGTGTAGGGTCCCGGGGTCAAAAATTGAAAATTTGGGAAATTGAAGATTGGGTGAATTTGGGTGGGGTGAAATCATTTTGGTTGAGCCATGAAGCCATTTCAAGCCCATATGAGCCATGAAAGGACTCATTTGAGGCATTCACTATGTTGTTCCTAACCTCTTAGCCGAGGGCTTAGGGGTTAAGGACCATCCATGTGAATCACCTACATGAGTCGGGAGGTCAAGTTGGGTATGGGTGTGGTTTTAGGAAGTGTGTGGAAATGTAGTGTGTAAGTGTAGTGTATGTCGGCCCTTCACCGGACCGGGCCACCAGAGGCGATCTAAGGCCAAAGAGTCCTATAGAAACTCATCCTTTAAACTTCCATATTTGATTTCAACCCTCTAGGTGATTAGGGGTCTATAGTCGAGTTTGTGGAGTTTGCGGGGAGTTTAGAAGTGGTTTGAATTTCTAAAAGGCGGGTCCCGATTCTAGTCCTCTAAGATAGTCGAAAGGAAAAGCCTAAGGCTAGATCCTAAGCACTAAAAAGAAGAAAAGGAAGACCTCATCAAAAATGAGGTCAACAGTCTACAAGGGGCATGAACTCACTACCGATTTATGAAAGCAAAACCATCTGATCAAAATAGAGAGAGGAACTAGTCCCTAGAGAAGTCGCCAGAAGTTGTCTGCATATTTTTAGGTTGTGTGTTTAATTTATAATTATATATAACTTGAAAGTAGCATTTAGTTTTGAAAATAATTTTAAGTTTAAAGATTTCAAGATATGAAATCAAACTGATCTCAGATCACAAATAGTTTATATAAAGGAGCACAGCATAACAAATCGTGTATCTCTCCTGAAAAATAGACACACTGCTTGATGATGGGGCCCAATTAAATAAACTAGAAGATTTGTGACATCTGTTTGGTCTGCGAACCAATTTTATAAGCCGACAAGTTCCCCTGCTTTATATAAATGAATTAAGCAGTGTTCATATTACCTGAGTTCTTAAAGTTCCCTATAAGGGCAAGCCCTTATAGTTAATTACATCTTAAATGACGGGAATCATTTAAGAAAACTCTCGATAATGATCAGTGGTTTTGCTCTCAAGAATTTCAAAGTTTAAGGTTTTCAAACAATTGGATTTTTGAAATTTCAAGAGGGATCAGATCAAGTTTAGAACAGTTTATTTTGAGAATCTAACGGAAGAGAGGTAGGAGAAGCTGAGGATCCAAGAGGAATCTTGGCAACTTCCCAAACTATCCTATTTTTTGGCTTGAATTTGAGAATTTATTTAATGTTTCAATCCTGCCAATTTTAATTAATTAGGACTTATATTTGTATGACACAATCATACAGAGAGCCTTGAAGATGCGAGGGATTATGTCGTACCAAACGACTACCTCAGAATCCTAAGACCGGTTAGGGCTTAACTTGCATAACATGATTATGCAAATGTCTAACGATAAAGTTGAGGATTTATGTTGCACTAGGCAAACTACCTCGAAATCCTATGGCTTGGTTATTTAAAACTGGGAAAGGTTTTGCTGATGTAGATTCCAGTTTTGCTAACGAAGATGGCCGTGCTACTCACTATGCTCCAAGCGCCTTGTTGTTGCAGAGGTTTAGTTTCAGAAGGTGGAAATTAGGAGATGAGGAAAGTATTTTAGTTTAGAAAAATCTTAAAGTTCAAATGTCTTTAATGTTTTATAAGGGGAATCTTAAAGTTGATTATAACAACACCGGTTAAGATCCCACGGTTCCATCATTCCAACACCATTATTTTTATCGGATTCACTTAGTCCAAATGAATTTGCTAAACTCAACTAAATGAGTTCCACACTTTCATTTAGACCGTGGGAATTCCCATTAGCATCACGTAGGTTACATCATCTTAGGTATTCCAGATCATCCAACGAGATGTTTTAATTTAATTGCAATTGTAGTTTTGTTATTCTGTTTGTGATTAAATTTTGAGTTGTTTTATCTTTTGAATGTTGTGGAGGTGAATTTTATCTTGTGTCGATTTTTAATTTAGTTTTGGTTTCAATTTTGTGGCTATCCTAAAAGATTTCAGTTTTCATGCAACAATCTTGTTTAACATGCAAGAAAGGTAAAGCGCAGTACATGTAAGTAACTTGCAATAAAATAGAAGCGTACCTAGAGGGTCTTCCCGTCATTCCAAGCTACACTTAAAACACATGTTAAAGCATTTATATATTTTCAAGAAATACCTAGGTAAAGCTAAGGGAAGATTCTGGTTGTCTACCAAATTCCTAATCCTATTGCTAGTCATTTCCTATGACGTCTAGGTTCTTGTGTTTTGTTTAAGGATGATCTTCTTCATCAAATAACAATTAAGTTCAGTTGTTCTTCTAAAACTACCCATCATATTAAGAAAGTGCTTAGGATAAATCCTAAACATCTTTTCAATACTTCAGGATCATTTTGAGTCCAAGTGAATTTAATTGCACAGGTGAATTAATCCTCAAGAAGTTTAGTCAAGTTTTGTTTCTTGCTCAGTGAACTAAGATGTTTGATTATCCTATGAGTGGAGTGATATTTCACTTAATGTTTCATTTAAGAGTTATGATAACGAAAGCCTTTAAGGGCAAATTAATTTATTAAAGATTTTAATGATTTAAATTTGGAATTGATGATTTAAAATGGTTTAATTTAATTATAAAATTTTAATAATTTTAAGTTTGGAATAGTGTACAAATTGTTTTAAATTTAGTTTAAATCTTTAAACTTTTTTTTTATCTTAATGTTTCAGATTAATTTTGATGTTTTAAATTTACTTAGAAGTGTTTGAATTTTTCATATATTTTTGATGGTTTGATTTAGGTTAATTATGATATTTTATGTTAGTTTTGATTAGCTTAATTTGCTTTATATGCTTAATTATGAATTGTTTTAATATTATTTAATATTTCAAATTTGCTTTATGTTTGTTATTAAGTGATGTTGAATTAATTTTTAAATTTATTTTAATCAATTGTTAAATCACTTAATATTTTAAATATTAATTTAATTAAGGGTTATTTTCTTTTAATTTTTAATTTATTAATTCCAATTATTACTTTAAGTTTAATTAATAATTAGATCTTATTGAAGTGATTTATTTAGGGATTTTAAATTAAAGAATTAATATCTTCCAAAGTTAGATCCCTAAGCTTAATAATCCAAATTTTAATTTAATCTTCCAAAATTTAAATTATTTAATTAATTAAAATTTACTTTAAATAATTTTAAAGTAATTAGTGGGTTTCTACCTCCTAATTGCCTAGATTTCAATCATCTAACGAATATTTTAAAATCAGATATTTTTCCCTCCCCTTTGATTAAGCCTAAAATATTAATTAGGGTTAAATTTTTTAATTACCTTTATGCCCTTTTAAGCTTATTTATTTCATAACTCACTAAATTGAGCTCAAATAAACTTGAAATTTTTATGTCACCTCACTCACATGTCAATTAAGACATTAGAGGAGAAAATGTGATTTTTCTGAATTTGATTTAATTTATATAATTATTTTTTGTGAGAAAATGAGGGTTTCCAATGGAAATTCAATGACATGACCAAGGCAAGGTTTCTGTCCTTAAGAAAATTATGGGATGTTCCTAATGACCAGAGGACCAATTTTGGTGATTTTTTGAATTATATTTTATTTATTATAATTATTTTGAGTTTTGGAGTGTAAATTAATTATAAAATAAAATTAAAGTTGAAAAATGGATTTTATATTTTTCATAACTCTCTCTGTCCTCAAGGAGCTCAGACGATCAAATTTTATATTTTTTTATTTTTCTTTGATTTATTAGAATTAATTTAGTGAAAATGTAAGGAAATTCATTTTTTTTAATATAAAAAATTATTTTAAGCCTTTAAAATTCAATATCTTAACCTAGAGACTTGAGAAAAATATTTGGTTTATTTCTAAGTGATTAGAAGGCAAAATATGATATTTTTATGATTTTTAATATTTTTAATATTTTTTATTTTTTTTAATTATTAAAATATTAAAAATATGATTAAAAATGAAAATTTTTAGAAAATTTTAATTTTAATTATCTTAGACTCCGCTAACATCAGAGAAGTCCCAAAACCAATTTTGTGAACTTTTAAAATGTATTTTTGGAGTTATGAATTTTTAAAGTTTAATTTTGGTCATGTAACTCAATTGGTCCATTTAGTAGGGTTGATCACCTCCAATTGATCTCAAATTTTTATGTGAGGTTCCTCTGATCCGAAAGACCAGTGGAGAATTGTTTTTAAGTTATTTTGATGTGTGGTTAATCCAAATTAATTAAAATTCAGTCTTGAGTATTTAGGCCAATGAAGGTTATTCTTAATGAATTAACTCAAACCATAATTTTCCTAGGGTCCTCTGGTCCTAAGATACCTTTCCTAATTTTCCTAGGATTTATTGCATAACATGCTAATTATGGGAATTAAAATATCAAAACAGGCACAAAAATTTAGAAAATCAATAACTTGCCAAAGAGACGGTCTCTGACCTTGGAAAAATCAAGGAATGTTCCCAATATCAGAGGGTACAAAAGCCCTATGTTCTCATGCCATGGTGAATTGTCTATGCAAATGGAGAATTAAAACATTGAAATGATTAAATAATTAATTAAAAATAAAATTCTCAACAAAATGACTTGATTTATTTTCTACATTGTTCTCCTCTATTCACTGAGCAAGAGGGTATTTTTAGTTTATTTTTCTGATTTTTCTATGCAATGTTATGGATTTTTGAAATTCTGGGCATTTAAATAAATAGAAAATAACCTATTTATCTACTTATCCATGCGGCGCCGCGTCAACCTCTGTAGCTCCGAAAGGCCACGAGTCGCGCTCTCATTCTATGTCGCCATCTGACTCGGATGCCACGCGTCCTGCGGTCTTGCTCCATCCTTCTATCCGATGCAATCAGGACTGTCCATTCGATACACGTCCGAATGGACGACATCCGTTCATCGTCCCTAAGTGCCCCAACTCGAGAATCATCCACACTAAAACCTTAAAATCTCAAGCTATAGTTAACCAAACGCATGCAGTTTTCTCCTACATGTTCGTCCAGCCTAGAGCTACACATCTATAAGGCTAACATACATAAAAATCGACTCAAATTAAATGATGGATCGCTGGAAGCTCGGGCTAAAGAGAAATCCACATACCTTGGTTCAGGAGGAGAAGCCTCGACTGAATTTTCTCGGCACGTTTGTTGGAGTTGGAGGAGCCTGGGGATGAAGCCTCTGGCCCTTGCGAATTGTCTAGGTGCAACTTCCACCAAGCCCGATTTCAAAGCTTGGCCGATAGAGAAAATGGCTGGCTTGGTGAGGGGGCTTCCACTGTGGGACTCCTTCTCTTAGTCTTGTGCAGGTGTGGGTGAGTTTAATTTGATTTTGGTGAAGGTTTCAGAGTTGTCCTGGTTTTGGGGCTAAGTTTGAACTCTGAAATTGAGCTCAGCTAGGGGAAATTGAATTTGGATTTCAGTGGGGATCAAGTGCTCTATGTATTGAGAATGGTCTGGAGTAATTTTGGCAGAGTTTTGTAAAGTTTTTGTTCAACCCCTTCTTTGGCTGAGAGGTGGTGGTGTTTAAATAGAGGTGGTTGGAGGGCCTCCTAGGGTGAGTTGACTGCTGGGATGAGCTGCCTTGGTTAAGAGAAGAACAACCATTGTGACCATTAGGCATGGGACAGCTCAGCAAGTAAGAATTCAAAATTTTGGCTCACATGGAGCTTTTGGCCATGGAGTTTTCAAGTGACTGTGGTGGCTGGCTGGCCAGGGTCAGGTCACCATCTTGACCAGTGAGGTCAGGGCTAGGGTTTTGTGAAATCAATTAGGGTTGGCCATGTGTAAAGTGGCTTGATTTAAATGGTATGGGGGAAGGGTTATTTTGGGCTTGGTTTGGTCAACCCATGGAAATGGGCTTGGTGTACCCACCAAGGTCTGATTTTGGGCTGAAAGGAATCATTTAGGTCAGCCAAGTGAAGGTGGTGTGGTCTCTATCCATGGTGAGGTGGCTAAGCCTCGTTTAGAGTGTATCATAAATGGGGTTAAAAATGCTTAATGAAGGCTTAAGAAAGATCCCCCTCTTCTTGCCATTAATGGCTTGGTGAGGTGGAAAGTGGCTTCCATGGCTTATGCATGGCTTCATGGCTCACATTTGGTTTGGAAAAAGTTGGCTTAATTTCATAAAATAGATTTTAAAGGTTTTGGATATTTTGACGGAAGTTGTCATGTGGTTTGATTTAGAACAATTTGATATTTGATTAGGACTTTAGGGATGGTTTTAATTGAATAAATGATGAAGAAGAGTGTCACATGGGCTTTGAAATGAATTATGGGCTTTTTAGACTTAGTGAAGATGGGCTTTTAAAATGCCTTAAGGGAAGTGGGGTTTTAGGTTTTAAAACAAATTGGTGGATGGAAATTTTATAAAAGATTTGGCCCACTGAGTATTGAATTTGACTTAGGAATGTTTCATGAATGGTTTGGAACCAATTTGGGGCAATTTGAAGTTGAATTGGGTTTAATTTGGGTTTTTTGGTAATGGGGCCAAAGTGGGTCAAATTGGGCTAACTTAGGTTAAGGTTGGGCTAATTTTGGGTTTGATGTAAAATTAATGTTGCAAAAGGTTTATGGGAGTGTTACAAAGAGTTTTTAATTTTGGTTGGGCTTTGATTTTGGGATTTGGGCCTATTTGGATTCATGATTGGTTTAGGCCAAATTAAGGATTTTTTATTTAGGTTAGGTTTGGGTGATGTTTGGGTTCAAATTTTGGGCAAATCAAGTTATTGTTTTGTTTGTGGGGATGTTAGGAAGGTTTTGGAAAAGATTTGGGGCTAATTGGAGTTGAATTGGGTTGGTTTGGAAGTTTAGGTTATGGGCCAAAATTGGGCCTTAGGCTTCAAATTGAAATTGGATCCAAATGTTCATCAAATTGGGCTTGGATTTGGTCTAAATTGATATTATGGATATGTAATTAAAGTTTAGAATTGAGTTGGATCAACATTGAGGTCAATTGGAGTGGTTTGGTTTGACATTGGGCTCACTTTGGATTAAAAATGGGTCAAATTGGTGGTTTTGGTAAAAATGGGTTAAATTGGCCTAAGGTGTAGTGGAATAAAATGAAATGGGGAATATTTTGGATTTTCTAGAATTTTTTGGGAATTTTTTAAATTTTTAGATTTTTGGGCTAGAAGGGTATTTTGGGTATTTTTGAAAATTGGAGGATATTTTTGGAAATTTTGGTGTATTTGGCTATGGATGATCAATTTGAGTGGTGGGAAATGTCTGGGATTGATTTTGAGGAATTTTGGGTAATTTAGGCAATTTTGCAAATTTTGGGTTATTTCAAGGGCATTTGGTAGGTTTGGCGGGTGTAGGGCCCCCGGGGTCAAAAATTGAAATTTTAGAAAAATTAAGATTGATCAAATGTAAGTGAAATGGGATCATTTTGGTTGAGTCATGAAGCCATATTAAGCTCACGGGAGTCATGAGAGGACTCGTTTTAGGCGCTCAATATGTTGTTCCTAACCTCTTAGCCAGGGACTTAGGGGTTGAGGACCATCCATATGGATTACCTACATGAGTCAAGAAGTCAAATTGGGTGTAGGTGTGGTTTTAGGACTTGGAATGTGTGTGTGGGAGTGTAGTGTGTGTGCAAGTCAACCCTCACTAGACCAGGCCACTCGGGATAGTCTCCAAGGCCGAAAGAGTCCTATAGGGAACTCATCCTTTAAACCTCCACATTTGATCTTAACCCTCCAAGTGGCTTAGGGGTTTACAATCAGGCATGTGGGGTTTAAAGGGAGTTAAGAGGTGTTTGAATTTCTAAATGGTGGGTTCTATCTTTAATCCTCTAGGATAGTCAAAGGGAAACCTAAGGCTAGATCATAAATACTAGGGAGAGAGAGAAGAGAGAAGACCTCATAAAAAACGAGGTCAACATGGCTCCACGACAAAAGAGGCGATTAGATTTTGATGAGACAATATTTGTGAATGCTAAGGCTCAATCAAGATACAACTTTAATATCAAAGCGAGAAAATGCATCCAGGATAAAGTTTTCAAGAATCCGGGAGGAGAAGTGGAACAAACAATCAAAGAGCAAAGATGGGAAAATTTTTGTTATACGACGAATAGAGCTACAGTTGAAGTCGTAAAGGAGTTTTATGCCAATTTAACCCAGATAGAGGATGGAACTATAAAGGTTAGAGGATTTTTAGTTGATTTTAATGCTATGCGTATTAATTCTTTCTACGAAGTACGAGATCTTCATACCAAAGAATACGATACATTTGGGACAATGGAAGGACCGCTGAAGGAGGTGATTAACTTTCTCACTGATGTGAAAGGGACTTAGAAAATTAAGCAGCGTGAAAGGTTAAACTTTTCTCTTTCTATGTTAAATGCGACTTCTAAGGCTTGGCTTTATTTTATTTGTTTTACTTTTCTACCCACTTATCATCATAGTGAAGTTTCAAGAGATAAGGCAGTTCTGAGTTTTTGTATTCAGAACCACAGAAGTATAAATGTGGGAAGTATTATTTATAAGAACATATAAGCCATTGCAAAAAGTGAAAGTGGAGGAGGACTAGAACATCCTGGTCTGATTTATGCACTCTGCCAGCTATCTGGAGTAGAGGCAGGAGATGATGAGGAATGGGTTGAACCTATGAAACCCATTACCAAGGCTAATATAAAAACCTATGAATCCCACTAAGGATGGAGATCTGGGATTGGGAGCTCTGCACCTTCGACTAGTAGGGATATTCCCTCTACTAGTTATGACCCTCCTACCTATAGTTCTCCTACCCTTTATGATTTAATGAATGAACTGACTCTGCATCGGAAAATTTTTGAGAAAATTTATGAAAAGTTTGAGCAAATAGATCAAAGGATTGGAGTATTAGAGCGGAGGCATGATTATGACAATGAATATCTCCATAGGCATTCTAAATTTGAGATGGCCTACTATGATGCTGAAAATCGTTATAGGAGAGGAGAGCTTGATGTTATATTTCCTGAGTGCCCTCATTCTACTCACTACCAGCCTACTCCACCTATTGATCAAGGAGATGAGGATATAGCTTGGGATTTTGATGCTGAAGATTAGACTCTATGATTAGATATTTATGTTATGTGTTTATTTTACTTTCTTCAATTTAGTATTGTTGTTTAGTTTATGTATTCAGATTATTATGTTGTGTAAGACATTTAAACTTTGTTGTGTAAGTTAAATTTGTGTAGCTTCAAATTTTTATATTTCAGACTATGATTGTAACCCTATAATTGGAATAGTAAAATGTATGTGAATGTTGTGTTAATTGTGCTTAGTACTTTAATAAGTATAATTAAATGTAGTAAGAAATTGTGTTAGTATTTCGTACTTATTTCAAAATTTCTTTACCCAGCAAATTCTTTGATGTTATATGTATGTAGAAAGTTATTAACAGTATAGGTTAATTAAGTGATGAAAAAAACCTGTAGAATTTCAAGAAGAGAAATACCTAAAGCGTGAATGTATGATTTAATTTTACAGTATGTTTTCTTTTCACCCTTTATGATTAGATAGAAAAATTTAAGTTTGGGGGAGGGAAAAATGAAATTTTAATTATTAAATTGTTCTCAATTTTATATTTTCAAAAATTATTATAAATGATTTTCTGTAATGAATTTAATTCAGTAAACTAGAATTAATTTATTTAACTATTATGGAAGGTTAAAAGAAATATTTTTAGTGATTAAACTAATTTTGTAAAGTAAGATATTTGGAATAAAAGGATAAGAATATAGTTAACAATTTAAAGTAAGGAAAACTATATTTTAAAATATTAAATTCTTAAGTATTTAGTTGAGAAAGAAAAGATTGAAACTCAATGAAGTGAAAACTATTGAAATACATATAAAGTAAAGAAATGTTTCAAGTTTTAAATTTAGGAAGAGGAAAATGAAGTTCAAAATTATTAACAAGCTATCCAGATATAGTAATCCTCACTTGAAAAAGAAAGAAAAATAAGGATTGAAAAACAATCCCTGAAAATAAAAGAAAAAAATATAGGATTGAAAAGCAATCCAAATAAAATGAAAAGTATGTGAGGAGAAGCTTGAGGAAATGTCTTATCAAAAATTGGCTTCATTTGAATCAACCTAAAGGGTAGACTCATTAACATTTCTAAACTTATATATATATATATATATATATTATTTTACTAAATAGTATTTTCATGAATTTCCTATCATCTGAATATCTTAAGTACTTTAATATTGTAATATATAGTCATTCTTGAAATAAATAGAAGACTAGAAATATTAAACTTGATGACTAAATAACCTTATATCTATAGAATTAATTTAATTATCTAAAAATCTTTCTAATAAACTTTACTATAATATTTATTTAAATCAAATTCATAGTATTTCTGAATTAAAACTTTATTACAAATAATCATTACTTTTATATAGTATCAAGATTACTTGAGGACAAGTAATAGTTAAGTTTGGGGGATTTTGACCAGAGAAAAATGTATTAAGAAATTCATAGCAATATTATATTAACTTTTAATGAAATTGCACTTTAAAGAAATGTATTTTCTATGTTTTATTGCAAGTATGAAGATTTATAGGAAATGGAGCAAAAAGATGGAAAAAGGAGCGAATCTGGAACGAAAAAGACTAAAAGAGATAAAAAATTGAACTAGCCCGCCAACGGCGCGGAATAGGCTGCCGACGGCGTGTTTTTCCCGAGAACATTTGAATATATTATAAAGGAGCCCGCCGAGCAATGGTCGAGAGCGAGTTAGCCTACGTTCTGAAGCCGCCGACGGCGCCAACTAGCCCGCCGACGGCGAGAAGGTCGGTTCAAGCAAGATACATTGAATCTGGATGCTTTTTGAAAAGGTGTTTAAGCAACCATTAGAAATCTTTCTTCCTCTTTAAATAGAGACAATTTAGGCCAAATGTGTGTCTTCTTTGTGTCCTTGGTGTGTCATTTTTAAGTGTTTTATTAGTGTATTTAGTGTGTGAGTGTGTTCTATAGAGTATATTAGTGAGTTTAATTGAGTGTGTTGTACAAGAAGGAAGGTCAGAGGAACTTCAAGGAATCTGCTTGGGGAGAAAATTCGAGATAAGTTTTGTTTGTTGTTTTATAACTTTAATTTTATGAAATCCAAGTTTTGTGTTATTCTTCCTATGCATTCTGAGTAGTCTTCTCTGTCTTTCTCCTTGTTTTGAGATTTTTGTGAAATGGAAAATTGAATTAGTTGTGCCTAAAATATTAAATAAAAATTGTGATAATCTTTTACTTGAATCTTAATTTACTTTCAATTTGGTCAATTGAACTGTTAAAATATGTTGATTTTACAACTAAAGTAAAGATTACATCCAAGATTCAGGAAAAACAAAAGCCTTGAAAAGAGGGTGCAAATAAATAGGGAAATATTATTTATCGGGCGTAGAATTGGATATTTTTGAGTGATAGACTAAAATATTCAATTCAGTCCTATCGTTTGGGTGCTGAAGTGTAGATGTTAGCCCTCAGGCGAGGGGAACGTGGGAGCTCCGAAGTGAGAGCCGGTATCCTTCCAACCTAGCCGTAGATTCAGTAACCAAGCATAGGATTATTCAATATTCTTTATGCCTGGACCAAAGGGTAAAAAATAGGAATGCTCTTATTTGGCACAATATAATTCTAACTAATTTGATTATCCTTTCACTTAATTCTCTTAAACAAGGGGAGAGATACTTTTCTAAAATGCAATCTTCCATTCAAAAATAGAGCTTAATGTAAGTGTTCTTCATAGCCGTATACTAGAAAGTAATTGCATGTGCTAAAAATTAGTTCATAATCTCTAACTTCTCTGTGGGATCGATATCTAGGACTTCCTGTATTACTTGACTGATACGCATACTTGCGTTGCTAAAAGGGGTAACTTTGTTATTATTGAATATTATTTTTATACTGGTTAAACATTTATATAGTTATGCACTTTCCGCCCCGAACCTATCACTCGACAATGTGGTTCAGGGGCCGTAGAGGCATGACCCAGAGGTGAGTTTAGAGGTCATAGAGGCGTGACTCAACTCGGTGGTTCAGAGGCCATAGGGGCATGACCACACAAGACTGAGGGGTTAAAGACTCAAATGCCTGCACATCATTGATGAGGACCGTCGGGTTTCATGTCACAAATGAGCAGAAGGCATGTTGGCTAGGGAGCTGCCTGTTACTTTAATGAGGAATGTCAGGCATCACATCGCACATTAAGCGGTAGCAGGTTGACTAGATCGAGAAGGAATGCCTTAAAGTTTACATCTGAGGACTAGTCCGCATTGATCAGTTAGGAGGGAGAGTCACAGGACTATGATCCTTCCTGCGAACTGATCGAGGTGCGTACCTCAACACCCACGCTCCATCAATGAGGAATGTCGTATAGATTTTACGTCGCTCATGAGAGGAAGGAAGGCTGGCTAGAAAGCTGCCTGTCATTTTAATGAGGAATGCCACGGAGCCTCACATCGCTCATTAAGCAGTAACAGAATGACTAGATCGAGAGGAGAATGCCAGCGGTCTTCAATTTGCCTCTGAGGACTAGTCCGCATTGATTAGTTAAGAAGGAGAGCCATGGACTCCGATCCCTCCTGCGAACTGATCGAGGTGCGTACCTCAACACTTGCTCTCCATCAATGAGGATTGTCGTATAGATTCTACGTCGCTCATGAGAGGAAGGAAGGTTGGCTAGAAAGCCGCCTGTCACTTTAATGAGGAATGTCATGGGGTCTCACATCGCTCACTAAGCGGTAGCAGGTTGACTAGATCGAGAGGGGAATGCCAGTGAACTTCGCTACCCCTCTGAGTACTAGTCCATGTTGATCAGTTAGGAAGGAGAGCTATGAGACTCTGATCCCTCTTGCGAACTAATCGAGGTGTGTACCTCAACACCCGCACTACTTCTGTGATGAATGCTAAGAGTTTTACATCATCACCTGAGAGGTAGTGAAGGCTGGCTAGGAAGCCGAGCAACAAAGCTATATCGTTAAATGACAAGATGTTCTCATAAAAGGACCGACTAGAGCGTTGTGTGGTCTGAAAAGCATCAGACTATGCAGCCATAGAGCCAGAGATGTCAAAACACAAGATGTCCTTGTAATAGAGCCGACTAGAACGTTGTATGGCTCGAGGCATGTCATAGTATATGGCTATGAAGCCAACAGATAGTCATGAGATGAGACACCCTCATGAAAGAACCGACTAGAACGTCGCATGGTTCGAGAGGTATCAAATGCTAGCTGGGCAGAGCAGTCTAGCAGCCTAAGAAGGGTCGGTAAGGCTGAGTAAAGCGCTCTTTACCGTACGTGATGTCAAGGTAGGTGGCGATAGAGCCGAAAATGACATGAGACTGTATGTTCTCATAGTAGAGCTGACTAGAATGTCGTATGGCTTGAGTAACATTGTAGTATATAGCTATGAGCCAAAGGATCGTCACGAGACAAAACACCCTCATGAAAGAACCGACTAGAGCTTCGCATGGTTCGAGAGATGTCAAATGCTAGCTAAATAAAGAAGTCTAGCAACCAAGCTGGGTCGGTGAATCTGAGCAAAGCGGTGTTCACTATACGCAACGTCATGGTATCATCGGATATCAAAATATTGCGATCGGACACGGATCAGCTGACCAACTGAAGTAGTTCCAACCAAAGCATCATGTCTCTTGACGAGGTGATGGAAATTGACCAAGTCAAACAGGGTGCCAAAGGGGTCAAATGAACAAAGCAATCCAACCTCATAGTACCTTACAAAACTGAGAAGAGTAACTCTTGCTGGAGAGTTCTGCGGGTGTGAGAATACCCAGCTTAAGCATGGACAAATCGAGCTAGCATATAGCTCAGATTAGTACGACATGCAACCTGACATGGTGAGTAGAATCAGCCATGTCGAATATCAAATAGGATATGATGTAGGTGTCCCACTTATGTATGTAAAATGGTACATGAGATATGTATCCTGACCCCGCATCAAGCGAGCAAGCATATGGCTGAATAGCCTGAAGTAACATGCTCAGAGTGTAGTCGGACATTAAATGACAAAACATGGATCAATGGTAAGGCCGATACGACATGTTGCTCGATGTAGCGTTCAGAATTAACGAAACCAATCGAGGATA
Source organism: Papilionanthe hookeriana x Papilionanthe teres (assembly GCA_022702705.1). Classification (NCBI taxonomy): domain Eukaryota; kingdom Viridiplantae; phylum Streptophyta; class Magnoliopsida; order Asparagales; family Orchidaceae; genus Papilionanthe; species Papilionanthe hookeriana x Papilionanthe teres. Next base: position 39,630,856 of record CM040424.1, on the reverse strand, counting down.
TCAATGGGGCTACACGACCTAGAACGGTCTAACCTCCAAGGTGCATCATGAGCACTGACGATATGACTCTCGCTGAAGATTTTGTGGGTGTGAGAATACACAGCTTAATTATGGACTAATCGGGCTAGCATGGAACTCAGACTAATGCAACATGCAACTAGACATGGTGAATAGGATTAAGCAAGTCGGAGCGATCGCTGAAGGAACGATCACTTAATGTACCATGGAAGACTCGCATTGGGGATACCTTTAAGGCTCTGCAAATGCTTCATGGAGATTTGAACATCTCCTTGTGACATGGTGAACAGACTCAAACCAATCAAAAGAGGCATCGAAAGGTGTCAGGTGTGTAGAGGAATCTGACCTTGTAACACTTGTGCATGATTTTGACAAAGTGACCCACATTGGGGATTTTAAGTGATCCCTCTATAGGAATTCTATATGATCCTTGCTAGGGATTCTTTCATGCGAGCATAAAGATACCCATCTTATGCATGGACTGATCAAGGCTACATAGTGCTCGAATTAGTGCGACAAGCACTTCGAGATGGCGAGCAAAGTCGCAACATCAGTCAAAATAGTGTAGAGGTATCGAGAAGGATTGGATGCATACATGTCCAACTTCGTGGTGCTTTTAATAAGCCACAGTTAAACGTAAACCCCGCCGGAAATTTCCTCATGAATGAACAAAGTAGTCTTTATCGAGGAAAACAACATAATTCGATTGGGCATTGAGGATCCCAATTATGCACGGATCAGTTATGTGAGCGAGTGTTCTAACTGATACGACATGCCTACTAGCAAAGCAATGAATTACTCAAATCATGTAGACTAAGTGGTCCAACCTGCATGGGATATCCTAGCCAGGAGTCTGTTAAGCGAGACTCTCACTGAGAATTCCTTAATATTGATAGGGAGAAGGGTACTCCGAGGTGATCGGACCCAGTAAATGAATGAACACAATGACTCATCTAAAAAAAGAACATCCCTCAATGGGGATTTCTCAAATGCTAATAGTGTAACTCTTATACGAGGGAAACAAAGGTAGCCCAACATGTATAAGGGGCTCCTGTCAACAAACCTGATGAGGTGACCCAACTTGGGATTTTAATGCGGGTACTAAGGTACTCCGCTTAGACACAGATCGACTAGGTAATTTGAGTGTTGTAGCCATTGCAACATGCCTTTTCCCAACAAAGCAATAAGAACTGCATACACTATGAGGATGTACAACGTGGGGTTAGATTATGACGATGATCTACCCATGAAAATGTCTAGCCCTTAAGCTAAACCACATTTATAAAAGGATCTCAACTGCATTTGTTTAAAGCAAAAAACACAAAGATGTATCCATATTTGTATGGATGAATGGGAGGTGTATATCAACCATACTCGCGACGAGCGAGAGCAGTAGTCTTCGGACCCTGCATAGAGTTGATCGAAGAAAGACTAGGTAGGAGAAAAGCAAGGCTTCTCTTATAGAAATTGGTGACCGCACCAGGTATAAGCCGCTCGTAAGACTTCCACTTTGCCCGAAATGCGAACCAACAATTAAAGTAAGAGAAATACAAGGTTTCTCCTACATGAAACTGTAGTGAGCTTTGGATGATCTTTTGACGAATGCATGGTAATCTCCATAAGCAGCTCACATAATGAAGAGATTGCGAGAATGTACATGCTTTATTGTTTTGAGAACAGGATTACAAAGTGCATGTGTTTAAAAATACATTTTCCTCATAAGGTACAATGAGTACATGAAAAATAGGTTAAACAAAATATTTCTTCAAGTATTGCCCATTGATAGGGGGATTAAATGAAATCTATTTGCAACAATTAGTAACAAGGATAGCTCGATTTTCAGATGCAGGGCTACTAGACCCTGTGAGTCAACACGTAAAGCGTAAAGGTGGTGGGTGAAGAGCCCACGAGATGGCAAGCCTTTCTTCCGAAGGAAAGGCCGCTGGACCTAGAGGGTCGACGCATAAAGCGTGAGGGTGGTGGGTGAAGAGTCCACACACAAGAAGGTAAGACAACTTCCGAGAAAGGATTGTTGGACCCAGAGGGTCAACGCATGAAGCGTAAAACGTGGTGGGTGAAGAGTTGATCACAGAATAATACATAAAGAAATTCATATCTATTTTTGATGAAATTACACTTTAAAGAAAGGTATTTTCTTTATTTTATTGCAGGAATGAAGATTTATTAGTGATAGAAGCAAAAAGCATGAAATGGAGCAAATTTGGATAAAAAGGAGGAAATTCATGCAAATATAACTACTTCGCCGATGGCGAAGATCGTGAGGAGAAATTTACGAAGGAATTATAACTACCTCGCCGACAATGAGCTCCGAGCCCGCCGACAGCTGAAATCGCGCGGCTTGAAGACCTTCTAGAAGCCCCGTCGACGGCGAGGTCGTTTCCCGCCGACGGCGAGCTAGTTCAAAATGCATATACATTGAACCTGGACACTTTTTGAAGAGGTGTTTTAAGCACCCCTTGGACCTTTGCCTACCTCTATAAATAGAGGCCGAATTCTAGAGTCTTGTGTGTGTCTTTTGAGTCTTCTGTGTGTTCATTTCTAGTGTCTTGAGTGTAAATTGTGTGAGTTTAATTTAGTTGAGTTTGTTTAGTGAGTTCATTAGTTTAATTGAGTGCTATTTAGTTGATGTACTAGAAGGAAAAGTCAAAGGAACTTCAAGGAGTCTGCTTGGGAAGGAAATTAAGATAAGTATCTTTGTTTATTGTTGTTAACTTTAAATGAAATCCATGCTTTGTTTTATTCTCATGCATTACGAGTAGTTTTACGAGTCTTTCTCCTTGTTTATGAAAATTATGCGAATTGTGAAATTAAATAAAAGCACCTAATATAATATAAATAAATTGTGATAATTTTTACTTAAAACTTAATTTACTTTCAATCCGGCAATTGAGTAGTTAAAATATGTTGAATTATCAACTATAGTAAAAATTACATCCAATATTCAGGGAAGTCAAAAGCCTTGGAAGACGGGTGCAAATAAATAGAAAAATATTAATTATCGGGCGTAGAATTGGATATTTTAGTGTGACAAACTAAAATACTCAATTCGATCCTACTTTTTGAGAGCTGAATTGTAGATATTAGCCCTCAGGTGAGGGGAACATGGGAGCTCTGAAGTGGCAGCGAGTATCCTCCCGAACTGACCGCAGATTCGCGAATCAAACATAGGATTAGTCAATGTTCTTTGCATTTGGACCAAAGGGTAAAGAATAGGAATGCTCCTATTTGTCACAATACAATTTAAAAAAATTCTATTTAAATTCATCATTTCACTTAATTTTCTAAAAACAAGGAGAAGGATACTTTTTCTGAATTAATTAAATCAACTTATTTCAAGCATTAGTTTACTTAGTTTATTATAATTACTCTGAATTTCTGTTCACTTTATTAGTAAGTAATTCCTTTAATTTTAGCTGATAACAAATCTGTTAAAAACTTCCCTGTGGGATCGATAACCAGGACTCCACTAGAGCCCTGTATTACTTGATACGATACGTATACTTGCGTAGAATCCACATTATATATTAAAACATGTCTCTATATTTAAAACGGGATCAACTTTTTGGTTCCATTACTATAAACATAAATTACATACATATTAAAAAGTTGGTCAACAGTCCACGCACAAAAAGGCAAGTCGACCTCCGAGGAAGAACTGCCAGACCCATAGGGTCGACACATAGAGTGTAAAGTGGTGGGTGAAGAGCCCATGAGAAGGCAAGTCTTTCTTTCAAAGGAAGAGCCACTGGACCCAAAGGGTCGATGCATAAAGTGTGAGGGTGGTGGGTGAAGAGTCCACATAGCTTCTAGGAGCCTTTCATGCTATACATATATTTTTTTATTGGCATATTAATTTTTTTTAGAGAGCTTATTAAAATCTCTCTCTTTTTTTTGTTTTTTTTAATATCACAGGCAAAGCCGTTATCGGGAATGATTTGGCATGACATAACAAATTGATCTGGTACAAAGAGCTTCATATAGACATCCTAGAATGACCAGATATACCATGCAAAATATGATATTTTGCAAAATTCAGGTACAGGTGGGATTTTCCCTGAGTACTTTTCCGTAGCCCCTGTCCTTTAATTCTTTTCACCCTTAACCCATGTAGGCCTCGTCATTCGTATCCAGGTGTTAAGGAAACATTTTCGTTTTTGAGACATCTTTAAATCTATTACTGATTTATCAATCATCCCAATGCCACTTAATCAATTCTCTAAACATAATATCCTAAGAATCTTATCAGGAGAAGTTTGAAATCAACAAATACTTTATGTTGAAATTTTTTATTTTTCCACTCACCTCAAGCTTCTTCTCAGGAGTATTGATCATTTTTTTCTTCCTTTTTTATTTTAAATATTTTCACACTTTTTGTTTTCCTGAGAATGACTATATTTGGTGAGCTTCTTTTTGTTATAAAGTGATTTTTTTACTAAAATATCTCTCAAATAAAGATTCTTAGGATTTTATGACTCATTACTTGTCAAGCTTCCATCAGTTTAACTGAATGGAAAAGTAAGAGATCTAAATAGTCTCTAAAACTACTCACATCTCAATGACACCCACTCTGAGGTGTTCTCAGGACTCAGGTGAAAGTTCTTTAAAGTAAGGGATTCAGTTATTAAGACTTAGTTCAAATCCTTCAAAGCATAGGAATTTGCAAATTTTAAGAAGATGCACACATGGTCTGGCCGAAACCTTTCCTTAAGATCAATCCTAGATTCAACCTCGAGAATCATAAAAGGCTAATCCATGACAAGATCAACTAAGCGGTGTGGTTCCTATCGAAACTATATCAACGACCTCCATAAATTGGAGTCGGGGCGTCAAAAGATATAGAGATATTCCAGTTAGATAAGTAGAGAGGTCAAACCGACAATGTCGGATATCGAAGTATCCCAATGAGTCACGGACTAATCATAGAGACAAAGTGTTCTAATCAGTTCAACTTGACTATTGACAATGAGATTGATAATCAACCAAGTCAAGTAAAGCATATCCTTGAGGTTGGATATGAGAGATGGATTAATCTCGCAATGATGCTTTCTCACCCAGAACAGTCTAAAAAGTCAATAAGGTTCTAGATAGGTGAAGCACCAAATCCTACTCAGGTTCAGAGTAACTGACTAAATCAAATGCTTAGACATGTAGGATGGTCTTAGCAACAAAATGCTCTCATCAAGAGCCTAGCTAAAAGGGAAACATAGCTCAAATCAAATGAGGCACTCTCAAATAATCGAGGAGATGTGTATCCTAGCTAAAACATGGATCGACTGAGACTAACAACGTAGTCTAATCGATACAACATATCGTCAACAAGAGATTTTGGGGGCATCCCCCAATCAGAGTATAAAACATCCATTTTTGTCTTGCTCAAAAAATGAATGAGGTAGAATTAAACACTTTTCAAAGCAAAGGCAAGTAAAACCCTCACCGTCAAATGTAAAAAGTCATTCTACATGCAGCGTCGTGATATCAAGAGACGTGGTGGCAAGATTTTGCCTAAACACTGGGTATTCGCCACAGTAGGGCGTTCAACTTCTGTCCTTAAATAAGGTGAGAATCAATAGGGGCGCGTCCCGGATCTCCATTTATCAATATAGGAAAAATTCATCTAGCGCGATGAAGAGGAAGCCACAACATTTTCCTTATGACTTGTGAAAAGAGCGAGCACATAGAATGTGGGCAAAACCACTATAACTGGATCATTAATGATACCTAGGAGAACATCTAGTGCATTGGCTTTAAGTACCACACCAAGTGTTCCATGCAACAACTCAACGTGTCTCATGGCCTGCACAACAGAAAACAAATATCCCGGCCTCGTGATGGACAGACGGGGGAACCTTGATCTCCTACTATGAGGGCCTATGGTATAAGAAAAATAAAGAAGTTCTTGGACAACTGAAGGGTCCGGGTAAAGAACTTTTTTCAAGGAAGAGGACTATCGACCTCATTTTTTAGGTCTTTCTTTCCCCTCTCCTTAGAGCCTAAGATCTAGCCTTATGATTTTCCTATTTTGGACTCTCTTAGAGGACTAGACTGGGACCCACCATATTTAAAAATTCATGACATCTATTCGCTCCTTGAAGTTTCATATAGACGGTTCTAAATCCTCAACATCTAGTTGAGTCGATTAAAGCTGACATATTTAAGCTCTTGTTAAGTTCCTATAGGGATTTGAGAGCCATAGGCGGACCCCACGATGCGCGGCGTGTGACTTGTTTTTACGAACAATATATTTGACTATGGTTATTGTTTAAACGAGAACCGGTCATTAATTTGCTCGTTATACAGCCCCGATCGGACCAAAATAAATTCATTTTGCCACGTGGCGCAAGTTGAATTTAAATTGATACGATCGTCGGTGAACTTTTCTGGTGACCTCAGATGACGAAGCAGACTGCACGATCGCGTCCGGAACATCGATTTTACTTAAGGAGGATACCCACATTGATATAATTTCGCACACTACAAAAAACATGCACACTGAGACTTTTAAATAATAAATAATATAAAATAATATTTTAAAAAAAATCTCTATATAAATGCACACACACCCATCCACTTTGTTCTTTCTTTCTAGTTCACACATCATACTTTGGAAACTCCATATTAGTTGCATTTCATGCTTAAGTTCACTCAAAATTAGCCATGATTTTTTTTTTGGTCATAAACTAGTTAAATGCATTTCAAATTTGCCTTTGAATTCACCCGAACTTTGCATGAATTTTGACTTTTCTTTGAACCACATGCTTGATGAATACATCTAAGCATTTCAAAAATCATTTGAATCACTTTGGACACCTTGAGAATCACATTTGGAGTTCAATGAAGCTTCTCTAAGAAGTTTCCTCATTGACACCAATTATTATTGCCAATCACCCATACACTTGATCCCTACCTAATAACTTCTTCAAGAAGCTTCTTTAGATGATTGGCTGATGAACTTCAACCTTTGCCACATCACCAATCCTTGGCAAGCTGATTCAACCAATCAAGGCTCGAGCCTAACCCGAACCTGAGCGTATAAATAGACTCGGTTTGCTTGGCTAGAGGAGGAGCTAAAAAAAAATGGTGGCGAAGCCGTGTTCGTTTGACCCGCCATCTCATTCTCCCGCCCAATTCTTCTTTCCTTTTCCGCTGAGCTCACTCATTTTTCTCAAGAAAGAAACCCACTCTCAAGAACTCTATGCTTATTCCCGCTCGGCTCCCTCTTCAAGAGTTAGATCAAGCTCCAAACGCTTGCTTCAACATCATTACCAAATGTAAATGGTGGCTTCCGTCTTATTTCCTGAATCTCTTCCAGTTGGAGTGGTTTTATCCTAAATTTCCTGCATATCTTCAAGAAAAAACAGTTCTAGCCATTTCTGGCGCTATTGTTCTTGGAATTTTTTCTCACCGGTTCCAGATCTTTTGATGCAAAAGGCAGGAGAATGGAATTCATCAAGAGATTGCAAAGCTTGAAAGGATACAGGATTTAAGCTCAGACTCTTCGCACAAAAAATATCCTGAAACACCACGATTAATATTAGAGATTTTTGCTTTTGGAGTAGCTTAGTTGAAAAATATGGTAACAAATTTTACTGGAAAGAAAAGGATGAAGATGCATCCGTCGAAGCTGCAGTAAGGGCAATAGCTTTGGAGAGCTGAGAATTGAAATCCATTACGTGGTCTTCAATTTCTGAACTCAGATTTTAGTTTGTGCAAAGAGGAAGAATCGTGGAAGGAGGCATATCCAATGCAGTTCCTTCAGCTTTCGGGGATTGTTTCTCCCTCGCCTTCAAAGACCTCATCATATATACTCACATCTCGTTGAGCGCAGCCAGCCCGGTCTCTGCTTGATGGCGCACGTCCACCTCCTAATCGGCAAGGCTAAACTCCATTCTACTTATAAATGATCTGCTATGCAAGTTTCTTCACACAAGTTAGAGGAATATATGGTGCTTATCGTCATCTTGTATAGATATGGATGCTCACACTTGGGAAAATCCTTCTGGGCTTGCAAGGACTATCGATAGCTGGCCTGGGAATGCTGTGTGGGAACGCATGAAAGATCTTTCTCACTTTTCATACAATGTTTTGGGTGATTCTTATAGTGACGAAGCTGATATTTACTATATTGAGATCAAACCTCTTATTAATCCAACAAATGATATTATGAGAAGTCCTACTCTCTGGTTCCTCAATGGTTTTCTCCTCCTTGCAAAGCGTCCTCAACTCTGTGATTGTGTTCAGCTCTTGATTCTTAACTCCTACTCCTCACGTTCTTGATTCTTGGTATTCGATCTGAATTAAAGCAGAGTTTAATATCAACTCCTACCTCCATATTTCCCATCCATGAGAAGTCTTCACCCCATGTTCAGTCCACCTCTTTCAAGATTGAGGAAGAGAAGGAAGATGGCTGAAGGCTACTGTGGGTACGCCAATTCAAGCCAACAGGAAGAAAGAATGAAACATCACGCTCTTAAAGATACAGAGGCCATGGTGCATCTGCGGAGGCCATGTGTCACTCATTTTGACTTGAATTTAGTGACGAGAACAAGAACTGCTGCATACCCATCTTCAAGATGATAGAGAGGAAACAGACGCCAAACTGCTGCCATAGTTGGGCAGAAGCTTCCTATTGTGGGCGGTCATATTCAACGCTTCATCCTGATTGGAGCTGCCTTCATGGAGTTGGACAAAAGCTATCAAATGTCAACTAAAGATATCTCAATGAGAATGGTAGATCTGGCTCGAGAGAACTCTTTCGTGGCAGCCTCCATTCATTCAGTTTGCCTTGTCTCAAAGTCACGAGCAAAGGATTTCTTTTATCTTATCTTGCCTCGCCTTCGAGGGATGGTAGCATATACGGATTCGTTTGGGACTCATTTGTAATCCTCCAGCGAACCATGAAAGTTGCCAATGTATTAGAGGAGCAGCTGGACATCCGGCCACCAAGATTGGCTCTCGTTGTTGAAATATGGGCAAGGGATTCATTCTCTTCCACTGGAACTCATATCAAACAAGATTAACTGTGTTACTGTGTATATTTGATGCAATAAGATTCTGGATTCAGGATGATTTCAAACATTTTTTAACTGGAACTTCAAGCTCTCTTGATCCAAAGGACATTGTTTCCTATATATAGAAGCTGTCACAAGTTGATAAGAAGAACTCCTTACAAATTACATTAGAAGAATGGGACATGAAATATCTTGAGATTTTATATAGTTTATGTGCAGATTCAAGCAAGTATCAATTGGCACTTCGTCATGAGGTATTTCACAAGGTGGAAATGCAATATATGCTGGGCCTAAGAGAAAAGGATCCAGGAATGAGATAACGGTTCTTCCTACCTTACCATAATTCTCTTGAGAAAACATTATTCATCAGGCTTCAGTATATCATCTAGTTTCAGGACTGGGAGTTCTAGTAAAAAAATGAGCCAATCAATCTTGTCCCAAATTCGGCTCGAGCACCATCACTCTTGGTATCAGGATCATCCCTGGACCGTTCAGGTGTTCTGCCGCAGGAGTCTAATGCTCAAGATGGCTCTGAGACTGCTCCGGTTACAGTTGAATTTTTGCTGAACAAGCATGCTTAGTTTCTGAATGAAATGATTTGCGTGACACTTCAGAAAGAAGAGCAGAAACAAGCACAAATAAGGTCTCAAATTCGTCACCTATTGCTGCTTCTGCAAATTCAAATATGTATGGTGTAGCAGTTTTAGATGCATGGGAATCCTTCAGAGATTTCATTCCTCAAAGCAAAAGGGGTTGTTTCATTGATGCATATCACAAAAAGGCACATAAATAAAGATGCAGAAATTGCCGTAGTTGCTGCATTGAATAGCATATTTAGTGGCGATGCAATTCCTAATGAGCCAGCCAAGCATAACTTAATGAGCTCTATCAGGTACTTTCTTTTTATGCAATCATTTTTCATATATATATTTAAGCATATGGAGCACTTAGGTTTGCATCAGATTTCTCACATTTTGAAATTAAGGAAAATCCCTGAAGTATTAGAGGATTTACACACATAACACCTAATTCCTATGCATTTACAAATCAGACACTAAAATTTTTCTTTTACGTTGAGGCCACACAAATATTTCTTATCACATAAAAAATCACCACCCTTTTTAACTAAAAATAAAAAGAAGTGAGATATACAGTTTCAAACATACGTAAAGTGGCGTGAATGTAAAATTGAAAGTTTAAGTGTTAGATATATAAATACATAAGAATTGGATGGTATGTATGCAAATATCTCCAGATTTTAATGTCATGGATTCAAATATAAGATTCAAGCCTTTTAATTTCTCTATTAAAGTGATATGCATAATTTCAAATAGTTTGATCATTTGACCCTTAATGAATGGATTTGATTGCACGAGAATACAAAATATTTTTAAAATTCATATACATAGCACGTTCCTATACATGCTTTTACAATTTTATATTGAATAATTTTCTCATACGAACTTCTTAGTGCGCCTTTGCGAGGTACACCTGGTTTTGGTCAAGATGTTGAAGGATTGTGAAGCTACTCCGAGGCGGATAAAACAGACAACATCAAACTTCGCGTCGGTGAGATCTATCCAAACCCACATAGCTTTTATTTTAAAATTCTTTTTCTTAATTTTCAATTCTTAATATAAATATTGATACATTAAACTTAACAAATATTCAAACCCAAATCAATAAGCACAAATACTATTTCAAAATACATTGTACAAAATATATTAAATATTTGTAATAAATTATTTAATATATGTTCTCTCTTTTCTCTCCTCTCCTCTCGGAGCGAGACGACGACGGGGTCGAATGAAGATTTATCTGCAGACAACATTCGAGACGATAACAGAAAGAAGGAAGATCTTCAGTCAGATTCTTATAGATTTAAATAACACCCATAGGGCGCTGAGGTCATTATTTGATACGACATAATTCCTCACACTATCATTTATAACTTAGTACGATTGTTACGATACAAGTCCTAAACTGTTTAGGATTCCGAGGTAGTCGTTTGATACGACATAAATCCTTCTATTTTCTCGGGCTATTTGCATTTAACATGCAAATATATAAGTCCCGAACATCTAAATAATTTATAGGATTGAAATATCAAATATAACTTCATTTTCAAAGATATAAAGCCCATCTATAAGGTAGTTTGAGATGTCACTGAAGCTTCTTCAGTATCTTCGACATCTCTTACTCTTCACTCATTTGGATTCTGAAAATAACTGTTCCACATTGAGCCTCTCCCATTTGATTTTTCTACAAGCAATCGTGGAAATCTAAACGTTGATATTCTTGAAGATGAAGCCCATGATCTTTACCGAGAGTTTTTTAAGTGACTTCGGTTGCTTAAGATGTAATTAACTATAAGGGCTTGCCCTTATAGGGAATTAAGAACCCAAATTAATCTAAAATATGTCTAATCTGTGTATTAGATAGGGGAATTTGTCAGCTATAAAATACGCAGACCAAAATAGAGTCATAAACTTTTAAGTTTAGATAGTTAAGCCTACTAACAAGTGGTACGCTCATCTTTCGAGATAATGTGTCACTTGTAGTATCGTGCTCAACTATTTAAACTATTAGATATATGAGATCTATCTGGTCTCGTTATTTTCAGAATAAAAAAAATAAAATATCATCATTTTCAAAATCAAAATTACAATATACATTAAATTTAAATTTAAAAATTTCATATTATTTCATAAAAAAATGGCCGACAAGGACCCAGTCCTCGAAGAGGGAAACTGCTCCAATAATCTTCTTGGCAAGGAGATCTGTAGTGGAGTCATCAATATAGACAGCAGGTTTAGAGCAATCTGCATCTTAAGGAGGGAGAGCCCTCACAGCTATCATGGTCGAGGTATAATGCACACAACCAGGCAATACAACAGAGCGATTCTCAGCCAAGGGAGCACAAAATGTCCCATCAACTGAAACCACAACATGTAAGGAGACCTGTGGCTAAGTCAGCTGCTTTAGTTGCAGCGATCTGTTCCTATTCCTCTGGACGCCCTTGCCCAATGCAGAGATAGGCGAAACCTCAGAGAAACTAGAACAACGGGGGCTAGGACAGTCGTCAAACCTAGTAAAAACATTTCCCCGTAAAGAGGAATTGCGCCTACGATCTTCTAAGTCAGAGAACTCGTGGTAGCAGCAACAGTACGGACTGCAAGGTGAGAATGACTTGCATCCTGACGAGGGAAGAATCCCAAGTAAACCTGATTGGAGTGTAGTCCACACAACCAGACATAGGAGAGAAATGATTCTCAGCCGACGAGATTTAGCGTCAATCCTGGGCCAAAACCGAAACAAGACGTGGCGGGGACCCGGTCCACACCGCTAAACACTGTACTGTAAAAGGTAACTGTAGCACTCCAACATCCGTGATGATGGAAATTCTCAATATATGGAAGGACTACAAGAGAGATAAGAAAACAAGAAAGTACGTCGTAGCGCATCGTCATCTAATACCAGTCTCTTCCTTGAGGGAAAGGTAGCACTGATACGAGCTATTACAACGAAAGAAGTGTCACATGCACAACTCCTCCTTTTCAAAGGAGGGCACGTAGCAAGCATCTGGTGGGGACGTGGTCCGCACAACCGGGAACAGTAGCAAAATGACTCAATCTAGAGGGGTGAAGGCACCTTCTAAACTAGAGTCGGAATAGGTATAGAATCCTGAAGCAGAACATGTTAAATTTGCAGCAATCTATTCCTTATCCTCCTGACCTTTCAGCCTAATCAAGGGTAGGCAGATCCTCAGGGGAAATCAGAACAAAAAGAAAGTCGGGACAGAAGTCACAACGACGACAATAGTGACAAACTACTGCTAGAGGAAGACTCACCTGCATATGGAAAGAAGATACGTGAGAACACAGAGGGACAAGTCTAGAAAAGACTGTCAGGTGCTGCGGGGCATCGCTTTCTAGCGACAGCCTCTTTTTTATAAAAAAAGCAGGCACAAATCGAGCTAATGCAGCAGGAATAACTAAATGGTGCGACTCCCTTTTCAGGGGGAGGACACAGAGGAAGACGCATCAGATGGCATAGGAACAACTCAAAATGCACGTCTCCCCTTTTTAAGGAGGAGGGCACAGAGCAAATGCCTCGAAGGGAGTAGGATTACGTAAGGTAACCCCACCGAGGTGCTCGACAAAAATTGAAGGATATGACACCTTCAGGAGCACAGAAAACACTCAGGGAGAGGGAAAGGAGTTCTTCCCGGCAGCAGTGATCGTGACCACCTTCCTGCTCTTCCGTGTAGCGGGGCAAAAAGGGACAATGATCAAAAGCAAGGAAAGGTTATGACACCAATCACAAACTACAACGACATCGATGCATGCGATAATGCAGCAACCGAACTATCGAGGGTGAGAGGAGGGACAAAATGCATTGAGTGCTACCCCTAGCAACTGACACATGGACTGAAAACCAAGGTCTCACAAAAGGCTCAACTGTGACTCGAAGGAAGAGAACCAGTTCACGATAATATGTGCGAAACTCCTACGGAGAGAGGCTATAACCCCAGAAAAAGCGAAACTCCAAGTGTGGAGAGAGAGACTCATCCCCAACGGAGTCGCCATTCTTGCGAATACGCTGGGATCCGCAAGACTCATAAGCAAAAACTCCAAGTATGGAGAGAGAGACTCATCCCCAGCGAAGTCGCCATTCTGTTTTTCGTTCGTTTCTCTCTCTTTTATTTTAGGAGTCGCCAGCTTGTCAGTTGTCGTATACTTCCCTTATTCGAATAAATCTCCTTCTCGAATCAAACAAGTGATTCGAAGAGGAGATGAACCGAATAAGAGGAGACATACAACAAAAACGACAAACAAGAGAAAACAGGAAACGTGGAGAGCCTACGTGCGGTAAACCTCGCAAGGATAGGCCAAGCGCGTCCGCCCAAATAAGATCGGGCGGAGGTACCTTGAACCGATATCAGCTAAAGAAAGTCTACGTAGACTACCCATAACCAGATAGTTAGGTGTAGGTGCCTGTTCTGGGATCAAGAGCACTCCTAAGGGCGTATCCGACTTGGTTAATTACATCTTGGGGGGTACCCAAGAATACTCTCATATAAGGAGTTTCGCTTATATTATCATGAACATGGGGTATAGGCTATCAAAAGAAGGTCATTCCGTGTGGGAAAGTCTTGATGCGTTCAAAGCTCCCGCTAGGCCATGGGACAGAGAGTGAGTCTCTAACGGTCCCTACGTGGGTATCATACTCATCAGCATGTCGACGGGGATATCCCAACACATCAAAGCACATCCGGGCTATAAGGGCAGAGGACAAATCTTCGTATCCCAAACGGGCGGCAGCTCATTGGCATTGGGCCGTCAAAATGATATCAACAAAGTCAATGAGTGAAAGGGCTCAATAGAGGTAGTCAAAGGAAGGGAGGAATAATCCTAAGGGGAAGAGGTAGCAAATTCGGGGTACCACAGACCCGTCATCCCAAGTCGGTAGGACCCTAAGTCTACCCGACCGTGAAGGTAGTTGACCCAACACGACCTGAGATCCTCGGTCAGCAATCCCAGAATTGCATTGTCCACGGGGGATCTCGGTAGCCCTAAGGTTAGAGGGAAGAAACTCTATCCTATAACTATCAGCTGGAGCTCCAAGAGGTGGGACTCACGCCTGCCAAAGTCGTAAGGATGCCTCAGGAAAGAAGAGAGAAGGAGGTTCAGCTACAAAGCTGGAAACGCTCCAAACAAAAGGAATTACACCCCGTCTGGGTCGGGGAGCCTACTAACACCCTAGGCGTACTAGATAACCACCTATAAAGATATGCTGGGCCAGTCAGGTTGGAGAAGCACGGGGACTCCTCCTCGGGACATGCAAATATGTATGCAGTTATCTAGAGCGATCCTTAAGTATTGTAGAGGCCCTATTAATATATGTAGGAAATAAAAGTTCAAATTTTTAAAGTCCTGAATATTTTAATCCTAAATTTTAATTATCTTGAATATTTTATTTAGGATTTTGTTAAAAAATTAGGAATTTAAGTCCCAATAAGCCTACATTGCATCGTGAAATCCCAGATTACAGAAAGAAACAAGGAAAACATTCAAAAATGTAGGCATGCAAGTATGCAATAAAGCAGGAAAAAAAACACTCCATAATAAATTAAAAGAGGCCAAAATGATGTTGGACCAGTGACATATCCCAAGAAAAGCAGTAAAAGTGACCGAACTCCGCATAAACATGCCCGGTCCTAATTCTATACAACAATATGAACATGCAGAATTAAGATACGGGGCACGAGCATCTGCTCCTGGTCCCCTCCACGTGGTTCTCGCATCAAAGCGACTCGGAACCCGTGCTCGTATCTTATTTCTGCTACATGACTCTCCTAGACTCTAAAAGTACATAGGAAAAGAAAAGACTCAATCCTGCATGAAAACAAATATTAGCGGGAAAGCTCACATGCATATGACATATAATGAGCCATGCCTTATAAGAGGGGGAGCTAATCAGCACCTGCAAGCAAATTATTAGAAATCATTAGTTGCTCCCCCCATAGTGGTACATGTCTGCACATAAAGGCATGGCTCCCTGCAGAAAAGCACCCTAACATACTACCATACATATGCAGCATGCAGTCACATCACAAACACAATACAGAAGAAGGATACCTAGCTAGGGCAACTAATCCATCAAAGAACAATAGTCAGGCATCAAAAAGGCTACCTAGCATCCTAATCCTAGCCTAGCACACCATCTAACGAAGAGTGCACTAACCTAGTGCCTAAGTGCGTGGTAAGTCTGGGTATAATATGACTTTGACGTGGTCGCCGCATCGGCCCCGACATAAAGATCCAAAGGATCTAAAGGGCGTCACGAAGAGGGGTGACACGAGTTAGATCTATTGGATCCTTAGCACAGTCATACTCGTGTCAATCCCGATGACTTAACTCGCATGGCTCGCCAGGATCAACCCAGCAAGCAATGCTCGTTAAGGCATCGTGAATGGCACGGGGTCACTCTCCTAACGATCCTGGCTCACTACCATGCAAACATACAAATGCAAATGCAGACAGTCATGTGACAAAAGTGATGAGTGTACCGTGGGGCGTGGCTCAGGAAAGATAGGCATACCATGAGAGCAGCGGCCCAAACAAATGGGTGTGTCGTAGTGGCAGTGACCCAGAAGTGGGCGTGCCATGAAAGCAGGGGCCCGAGAAAAATGGGTGTGCCATAGAGGCAGTGACCCGAAGAATGGGCGCGTCGTAGAGACAGGGAGCCCGATAAAATGGGTGTGCCACGGAGGCAGTGACCCAAAGAATGGGCTCATCATGGAGACAGGGGCCCGAGAGAATGGGTGTGCCACAGAGGCAGTGACCCGAAGATGGGCGTGCCGTGGAGGCAGCGGCCCGATGAAAGGTGTGCTGAGGTGGCAATGACCAAACTTGATGAAGACAAACATATGTGAGGTAAGATGTAAGCAAAAAAACATACACATGCACATATAATGATGCAATTATCGGTTAACCGGGTCGAAGTACCTAGTCGAGCCAAAGTGTTGCGTCGATCGGTCCGGGGCGACCGATCGGGGCATAAGCGATGCCAACTGGTCCAAGATGACCGATTGAGGCACGAGTAGTGTAAATGCAAATACGACATACAATATGCAAAGTATAAAGTGCAAATGCAAGGTGTAGGGTGCAAAGTGCAAATGTGAGATATGTCATGCGGGACATACACATGCAAACAATGAGGTGCAAGTGACCACATGTGATAGCGAGCCACACTCTTACTAATGACATCACCTGGGAAACCTTGGGCTGAGAACCTTGGATGTGCGGCGTTGCCGCCTCTTGTTTTGGCGAGGAAATATGGGGAGTCTCTCTCAGGATCTCCGAGGGGGAAACTCTTCACGATGTCGCGAAATGGGCTAGCTACAAAGCTTTTCCCATTTGGCGAACTCTTTCAGACTTTGCAAAATGAGCCAGCTACAAAACTTCTCTCGCTACGTGGCGGTTGTGGATGCGTGTCTTCATGCTGAAGAAGAGCCCACAATTTATAGAGAATTTCAGCGATGCTCCGGTCCGCACAACAGTGTACCTTTGAGTGAGGTATGCCAAATGTTTGAAATAAATAATCATAGCATTGCAAATATACGATCGAAACGTATACCTTCGAGAAGGGTCGCTCGACGCCGGCGAAAGAGGTGAACCCACGAGAATGCCGACAGGAAGAAGGCCGGTGGAGGCTTTTCCCTCGGGTGGAATGCCCTCGCAGCTCCTCGGACAACGACGCCGCTCGCTATCCGGTGACGCCAAGATGCTCCGGCGAAGCGTCTAAGCACCGGGGATGCTGAAGCTCGTCGGCGGCATGCTATAAAAGTGACAAATGTGCGGAGGAGAATAAGGACCGGCCAGAAGAAAGAGGAAGCTGCGGTCTTCGCGAGGAAGGAAGCTCAGCGGCGGCGTCAGAAGCTACACCGACGAGACAGGCCGGCCAACGGAGGCTCGGCCGGCCCCAAAGAAGAAGGAGAATCCAAGGTGGCTGCTTGGCCGACAGCTGGAGAACGGACACCGGAGGCGGCAGATTTCGCCGGCAAGGAGGAGGCTCGACGAGGAAGGAAGCGCCGGCGACGAGGAGGGAAGCACCGGCGACGAGGAGGCGTGTCCGGCTGGCTTCGCGAGAGAGCAGGGAACATTGGTTCCAAAATAAAAGAAAAATGGCTTATAGGGAGAGAGGGCGAGGATGTCGGTTCCAGCCAAAGAAAAATAAAGGCAGCAGCCTTCTTTTATTATTTTTATTTATTTATTTATTTATTTATTTATTTTTCTTAATCCCCAAGGATAACGTGATGGCTTCAAGCCCCATTTATATAAAAAAAAAATTTAATTATCACATGGGGGAGAGGCGAGAGCATGCATGAGTTAAAATGATAAAATATAGTTTTTTTTCTATTTTCTTATTTATTTATCTTTTAAATTTATATTTTGAGCTGAAGTGTTGATAAGGGAGAGAGAGAGATAACATGATAGCCTCCTTTTTTTTGCATGCGTGAGTGGTAATAGGATAGAATAAGATATTATTATTATTATTATTATATATTATATTATATAATAATAATAATAATCTTTCTCGCACTTTTCGCTCAGTATACATTTTGTCGCAGCGAAGTAGATGTCATTCCTAGCTAAAATCGACGCTCCGGACTCATTCGTGCAGTCGAATTTGCCATCTCGGATCATTCGGACCACTTTTTCAATAATTGGGCTAAAAATGAATAATTCATGTATTTTAAGCCCAACCGCGAAACTGCAGCGAAACAAACGTCCTCCACTCGCGTGGTCCGTTTCTCTATCCGGAGTCATTCGGGTGACTTCTTGACTATCGGGCCAAAAAACAATAATTTACACATTTTTACTCAAGTGAAGCCGTAGCAAAATAGATGTCCTTCTTAAGTAATATCGACGTCCCGTAAACACTCGCGTGGTTCGTTTTGTCTTTAGGGGTAATCTGAACAACTTTGCTGAAGATCGGGCCAATTCGAGCCAATTTCGCTCGTGGCGCGGCGAATAATATTCGTTGACCTGAGATGTACGAAATGCCGACCGGCTTCGCCTAAGCAAAAGCCAAAGCCTAGCGAAATGATCCTGGCTACGTGCCCCTCAACACTGGCCGAAATGTCTCAAATGGATGTCTTGCGCTATAGGGGTCAACACATGCATCAAGTAATGTTCCCTGACGCTCGAGCAGACATCCTACACTCGTGACATCAAAAATTGATGCCAACAGGCACCAAACGACCTACCATAAAGCAAATACTTGATATGGTTAAAGTGTAATTTTTCTTATTTTATACCATATTTTTTATTGAATATCATGAATATTTCAATTTTTTGATATCATAAAAAAAAAACATATTTGCTCTAATCGTTCCCAAGTTCGTTTTCTTCATTACCTTTTGTTAAATATGCATGAATATTCCTTTTCCTTTTTACTCATCTATATTTTCTTGATTAAATTTCCCTCTATTTGACCTTCCATATTAAATTTCATCAAATCTTTATGTTAATTAAATTATACATAACATTCAACTGTTAAATCTTAAACCTCTTCTTATCAATTCAATATCTCATCCGATCTTTTGAAGCTTTTTACTTGCAACTTTGATTAAACCAAGTAATGAATTATGTCGACTGATACCATTACATAAATCAAAATCAATATCAAATGTCGTCCTAAGTTGGATTTCATATTTAAACCATTTAATTGAACTAATCTTTAGCTAAAGTACATCGAAACTCTTGGTAAATTAATAGATTTGATATAAACATGCCACCTTCAGATATGAACATAACATTTACTTTTACCGCGTGGCAGTAAATATTTCGTTTAACGAGTTATAAAGAGGAGGTTTAAACCTAATAAAAGGCATAATTACTCGTCAAGCAAACATTTTTACATCCGTGGTAAATTCCTATATAGATAACAAAAATAAAAATACGACCACCAAAGTCTTAAATAAACTAAATATAAAATTCCAAAAGTATGTTTTCTTTAATATAACTGTTAAATTCAAAAACATCCAACGAATAAATGCATCACCAACAAACTGGTGACAACAAAAACGAACAAGATATGTATGAAAATCAGAAGCTGGAAAATTTTCAGAGATACGGTAGACAGAAATAGCTTTATTTGAGTGAAATAAAATATAAAAAGCCAAGTATTCGAATAAAAAAAATATCAACGATATCGCTAATATATACATGCTACAACAGCTTGAGCCACCAGTCGAACCATTATAGGCATTCTGTAGCACACAATTCTATAAATGCTAACTTGGAAGAGATAAGCAGCTGCTTGCCTGCCAGTGTTCTTTGAGACGTCAAAGACAACAGTTGCCCAGCACCGAACCGATAAAACAAAAGCAGAAATCTAATACTGCAAAACAAATAGGAATGTTTAATGTGAGGGTACAAGCAACGCATCACACAATGCATAAATGAATTTCAGATGATAGATATGAACCGTTTCAAGAATTCAAAAATATTTATGTATTTACATATCTAACATCTAAATTTCAACTTTTACATATTCGGCACCTTCGCTATGCATAAAAAGGTCAACAGTGATAGTTTGTATGTGAGATGAAAGAGTTATGAGGGATAAATGTAAAAAAGTGATGTTTACGAGTTATACATAGAAATTGGGTGTTATGTATGTAAATGCCTTTTTAAAAATGCATTTTCAATGGTTACCTAGTCCTTGGCCAATATGAATCATGTTAGATTCATAGTCTGAAAAGAACGAAACTTCTGTGCTTTTCTTGTGTAATGTTTCAAGAAATTTGATTGACTTCGTAAAGCTAAACCTCCTTGGGAAGTTCTCCTTCTCTTTGCCACAGGAAACAAAACATCCTCCGTATCCAGCACATAGGAAACCTGCAAAAGATTCATTTCATATGAATTTTGGAGAGCATAAGGCATCAATTTTGTGCCATAAGCAAAATAGTTAAATGTTTATCAAACTGCTTTGGAAGTTTTTAAGTATACCGTTGAGGTAAGACTTGCTATCTTGCATTCCAGACCATTAACAATTTGAAGACCATCCAAAGTCTTCCAATAAGTAGAATCCTCATCGTCTTCATTTCTGATTTTTCTTTTGTTCCTACATGATTCATAGACAAGTCAGCAACGAGGAGAAATTAGATTTTCATGACTGCAGTTATATACTTTTGATGTTATCCGCACCTTCTCATGAAGATGCCAAGCCTCTCCTTTCTATCTGAAATACTGGAGAGGAAATGATTGTCCGGATAAGATGAAAAATTGGGCTCTATAGAAACAACTGTAAACTTTGGCTTCTCTCGACCATAGTCCATCAGCTGAATCGATATCTTAGTTGGATTTGAAGTCTGCATCCAAACAACATAAAACCAAGGAAATAAAGTGAACATGAAAGAAGTAAAGCAAACATTGTATGGAAAGACTGAAGCAAAACATATTTTATTTTTTTTCAAAATTAAAGAAAGGTATTCAAGGCAACAGATGGTGCACGGAAGAGGAGAAATACAGTTAGAGACAAGAACAACTAACTTACACATTCAAATCGATATACACTGTCACCGTGGAGAAGAACACGTGCATTTTCATGATACACCATATCAAAAAATACTTTAGTTTGCCTTGAATTTTCATATAAATAAAGCTGATAAAGTCTATTGTCCATTTTATTTGATACAATTGCTTGAAGCTGAATATAAAAAGCAAAAAATGACAATTAAAGGTAAAATAACACTTAAAAATCAGCAAAAAACAGCTGCATAATAACAAATCTACCTGCTTAACAACTTTATAAACTAGTTTGTCCGATGTAAAAAGCATATAGGACTGGGATCCAATAATAGCACGACAATCATCTTCAAATTTTGTATTGTCAGCAGTACCATTTAGTAGACTGTACAATGTAGTCAAAAACCTGCATTTCTTAAGAAAAAACAACTGAAAAACCAGACAATTACTCTTGCAAAAAAAATGACTAGGCATATTACGACAACTTACTTAGCATAAAGATCAGGGGTGGTTGCATCCTTTGAAAATTTCCACTTTCTTTCAGCAGTTGCTGAATTTACATTTGCTGAGAGTATCCTTTCATAAAAAGTCTGCAACAATAAAGTTATTTTTTAAGTTTTTTCTCTTATAATTTTAGAAACCAATATCCAAATACTTTTTCCATATCTGAAGAAATAGGTTGAGAACATTTGCTTATTAAAAGGAAGTTTGTTGCCCAAATTCACCTGGTGATATATGAAAAGAACGTAAAAAGAATCGTTGCCATAAAAGATCTTTGTGCATCTACCGTCTTTTCCTTGTAATGCAGCAGGTACACGCTTGGCAAGTGGTTTCACAACATGCAGGAATTGTTCCGAAAAAGGCAATAAAGTTAGTTCACCATCAGCATCATTCGCTTCAGTTATTCCTTCATCCTCACCCTCAATTCCACCGTTGGCATCATGATCTGCATCTTCTTCCTCAAGGTTCTCATGAGAACATTCATCACCCTCACAGCCTGAAACATCCACTCTTGCTTCAGATGTATTTCTACTGTCCTTTGTAGATCTCTGTGTGCTGTCTTTGACCCAATAATCTGCATCATTCTCTGCATCAGTATCACCACAGTCTTCAACTTCCCCGTCTGTGTGTGGCAATGTTCTGTTAGCAAAACCACCCATTTGTCTAGTAGATGCATCCATAGCAGTATCTTCAAAAGCCACAAAATTATCCTCTTCAAAATCTCCATTAGGTGGTGATAACTCTCCCTCCTCCCTCTCATTTTGAGAACCATTACCTTCATGGTGGCGATTGGATTTACTATATTTGGCAATGCAGGCACCATTTGTGGCTAAGATGAGTCTTGCAGTATCCCCTCCCTGAAAATAAGTTAGAAAGGGAAGAAAATAAGTTTTTATAAATGCACAAAATATAACATGAACTTGATTCTTGGATTAACAAAATAAAGGACAATACAGATCATAAACAAAATCAATTACAAGACAGACCATCCAACCATAACTAATGAAAGCATTAAAAAAAGTGTGATACCCATCATTCTGATCCAAGTAGCCGGTTTCACTGGCCAAACCTTCACTAAGAAAGTGTAATTTAGTTCAACTGTAATAGTGAATTCCAAGCATAATTTTGTACAGATATAGGGTGAAGTCCATGCTTATATTTTTTAGAGAAAAAGAAAGCTCTCCAGGGCAGTGGAGGTAAAAGTTAATTACAATAACAAAGCGATGCCCCTCAATTCAAGAAAACAACCTTCATTTGCAATACATTCATCCAAATCACGATATGTACAAACTTAAATGCATATTTTTTACTTTAATTAAATTTCCAATTAGTGGGTTGTGGCACATGCAAATAGATGGGTTTGGTAGTGGTGCAGCCCACTTAACCAAGTGCTTGGGTGCTTTGTCCCAAACCATAAAGCCTTGAGCTCAAGGCCTAGCACATACAAATATTTGCATGAAATTAACCAAAAAAGGGTTCAATAGTTCAGTTTCAGGGGTTGAATACTATTTTCATAAATACTCATACTTCATGTGGCATATACATAATTTTCCCAAAATAAAGAACATTAAGAAATGGGGCAGCTGCTGAATAACAAAAAAGGTTAAGCAACTGCATTGTATAGAAATAAAAAGCACATGAATCAAAACAACTTAAACTTAAGTTGTATGTCAACATTACTAGGTCCGGCAAACCCCCATTAAATTTCTCTGTACAAATAGCTGAGACCAAGCAAAATAAAGGATTCAAATAGAAAAATTCATGCCTGAAGATAAATTTATGATGAAGAAGCACCAAATGTTTGTTAATAAATACAGAAAATGAGAAGACAACATTTAAAAAAAAAGGTAAAAAAAGTAAACTTTGTTGTGTACCTCTAAAGGAGGAAGAACGTCGTTGCAAGCACGAGCTTCAGCAGCAGCCCCATAACCAGTATGATTGGACTTTGCAAGTTCACTATATCCTGCGTAACAAAATTAAATTCAAAAATGATTAAGAAGAATAAGAAGGGTTTAGCACCCTAGTTAATACTTACCGTTGATGACATAAATATTGGATTGCATTCTGGAAGCAGCAGCCACATTATCAATTAAACATCCACCAGGGGCATCATGCATCATCATAACAGACCTTTCATCTGCGATTACACTAGTAAAAAATTTTCCACTAAAAAGAGTTTTTGAGATATCATCATTGGAACATTTACATACATAGCTCACAATTCTTATGTATCTACACATTTCACCCCTAAACTTTCATATTTACACACACAACTCAAATCTTTACTATCACATCAAAAAATAGCACTATTATTACTTCTTAAAGGTGAAATACAAATTTCATGCATAAGTTTAAAGCACCAAAGTGCTATGTATGCAAATATAAATGTTTTTTGTGAGAGAGAGGTAAATACATAAGAACTGTGTGCTAGGTAAACTTGGGAGATTTACATACCTAGCACACAATTCTTATGTATTTACCTATCTCTCACAAAAAACATTTATATTTGCATACATAGCACTTTGGCGCTTTAAACTTATGCATGAAAATTGTATTTCACTTTTAAGAAGTAATAATAGTATTATTTTTTGATGTGATATTAAAGATTTGAGTTATGCGTGTAAATATGAAAGTATAGGGGTGAGATGTGTAGATACATAAGAATAGTGAGCTATGTATGTAAATGCTCCAATGATGATATCTCAAAAACTCTTTTTAGTAGAAAAGTTCTAACTAGTGTAATCGCAGATGAAAGGTCTGTTATGATAATGCATGATGCCCATGGTGGACATTCAATTAATAATGTGGTCTCCAATTTCCAGCAACAATAGCAAGAATTACATCATCCTCCTTCCCCTTATTCTCGCTAATTTCTTTAATTTCAGCCAACAGAGCTGCAGCGGAAATCAGAGATACTAATCTAGATATAATTATGACACAACAGTTCATGACAAAACCAGTATACCTCAAATTATCTTTCCACTACAAGTGAGAAAAAAAAAACTAGAATTCCATAATTTCTTATTATAACAAAATTTAGAGACTAATAGCAAGTAAATCGAAACACACCTTTTGAATTCAATTTTTTTGTATCTTGTTGCTTGAAATATGAACTTGAATGGTCAAGTGATTTTTGATGGTTCTTTGAATAAATTTCTGCCCACACCTTATTAAAATCTGCACGGCACTTTGACCATTCCTCTTTCTTTTGCTTCAGACGAATCAATATTATAGGTAATGCATTACTAGCATTTTTACGTAGAACATCCATAACATCCAGCCCATGATCTCCATATAATCGTTCAATGCACCTCAAATGTAGAACTATACCGCAAAAGAAGATTGTCAGCTGCCCTGCATGTGTATAAATGATAAATAGGGTGACAAACGGAGTATTTTTGCAATGCACACTAACCAGTAAAATGGTCCTCAATGTGAAATGGAGATTCTAGTTTCAAGGTGTTATTCTGTATTTCCTCCAGCAATTGCTCAACTCGCTTAGTTGTGGAGTTGACTGACTCTATTAACATATCCAGCTCAAACCTGAAACCATACCAAAGTTTAAAAAAATAAGAAATAATAATAATTATTATTATGAGATATCAAGGCTGCTAAACTTACACATTGAACGGAATCCATGAAGCATTAATTGATACAATTATAAGAAATAATTAAATTATACTTCAATATACTTTACAACTAGGAGGATGATAAAAAATTATTAATATGTTTGTATACATTCATGTAAGCATGTATAAGTGCCAGAATAAATGTATGTGATGCTGGACAAACAAGGTGGCACATCCCCAAATCAATGACTACAACCAAATTTCATACTAATTAGTTTTGATTATATTTCATTTAAAATTGAAGGCCTAACTATGTGAGTTTAGAAGAAATATTTTGAATGTAAGAAACTATTTAATCCATATCAATCAACCGTAAACAGCGATTAAAGAGAAGCAATCAAAGATTCTATTTAATGCTTCAAATTGGAGAGGCATTATTTATTTCCGAACAGAAACTGGCCTTGAGGATAAAGATATATGACTCTTGGATGAATTTTCATGGAGGGATTGTGATGTATTTCCTCGTGTGTTTCTCTTATTTTCGATGAATTTTTATGTATTATTTATATCCCTATTGCTTCCATTAAAATTTACTTTTATTCTAGCAAACTTTGTGCCTAAAATGTGTTGGTGAACTGCAACCTTTTGAATTGATTTGCAAATAACCATAGTTAAGAGTTTGTGAACTCTGACATTTATGGGCTTCAAAAATTTGTGCCTTGGCATTTCTCAGAAAAGGACTGAGGGAGTTTTATATAGAGTTCTAGGTCAAAATTTCATAAGGCGGATGAAGTAGTACAGAAGACACCACCCAGAGATTTCATCTTCATTTTACAAAGACTTTTAAGATCAAATGTTTAAAAATTCTCATAGGCGTAATCCCCTATGTTAATTTCCCCTCCTAATATTGAGATACTATGTTTTATTATACTATTTTTTATTAAGATCAGTCATTAGGCACTAAATCATTCGAGTTAACAAATAATAAAAATAGATTTAGATTTAAAAATTATAAAATTAACATTGTGAGTTGAGAGCGGATGGTGAGAGAAATAATGACGAACCTGATCAAGTTCTTAAGGTTTCGTCGACCCAAACTATCTTAGTCTCTAGTCTATTTAGTCGGAGAAAGTAGTCAACACAACCAGATAGAAGAATCTTTATCAGTAACCATGAGTTGTTTCATTTAAGAGAAATTTATAGAACTGGGATGAATGTTATTCTAAGAGAAATAATTTATAATCAATCTTAGTTAATGTAAAATTTTATTTAGTATCAGCTAAATCCTCCGAGCTAACAATAATAGAAATAGATTTAGATTTAAAAATTATAAAATTAACATTGTGAGCTGAGAGTGGATGGTGAGAGAAATAATGACGAACCTGATCAAGTTCTTAAGGTTTCGTCGACCCAAACTATCTTAGTCTCTAGTCTATTTAGTCAGAGAAAGTAGTCAACACAACCAGATAGAAGAATCTTTATCAGTAACCATGAGTTGTTTCATTTAAGAAAACTTTATAGAACTGGGATGGATGTTATTCTAAGAGAAATAATTTAAAATCAATCTTAGTTAATGTATGATTCACAACTGAAAAAAACAAAAAATTATTAGAGAAAATATCAGCCGCAACTGTGACCTTACAATAATGGAGCATATTGGTCAAACCACCTGGTTAGAAGACACTGGCTCTAATTGCTTTTTTGTGGAGCGTACCGGCCAAATCACGTGCACAGAGAACTCGAGCACATATTATCTTAAGTTTAAATATAGTAGTATATTTGATATAACATTCACTTTTTGTGATCTCGGGTTAACCTCAAGTTTATCATCCTCATCAAACAAAAGCGGAGGGTAGATGAATTTTGATTTTAACTTTTGAGGAATAACTTCATTGGATTTTTTTTTTTTTTGCTTTGTATGGTTTAAAAACCAGATTTCAAAAATAAATCCCTCTAGTTAAGATGTAGAAGAAATATTTAAGTACCTTTGAAACTTATTGGTTAGGTCCTGCTTGCAAAGGATCAGACTCATAACCTAACTTAATTGAGTTTATTCAAATATCTTTTTCACTGTACTTTTAAAAATAGACTCATCCGATTACGATTCACAATCAACACAATTGTCACCAGGGATATTTGATTGAACTCTTATATTTGCAATTTGGATTGATTTCAATCATTTGAACTCTTAGATAAACATTAATCTTATCAACTTTGATTGTTATAGAGAAATGATTGGAAAGGTTTAGTGGGGTGAGAAGCTCTGCCTTTTCAACTTCAATCCCAATCAAGAGGATGATCAAACTGGTTAAGATGTGGTTTACAACTTTTTACTATAGACAGAACGACTAGCTGAAGCGTCTGTATTGATTTACCATTTTGAGTTTTAATTTTAGAATGAGAGATTATAAAGTTCAAAATATTTACAAGATTTGAAAATAATTTCACCCTTGTCAAGATGAATCATATTTTAATTTAAACTTTTATGCTCAATCTACGCAATATTCTCAGACTAAGTGTTTGATCTTTTGCAGGCAATTTAAATTTATTAGTTTAGACTAAATTTTAGGAGACTTTACACGTCTTTTGAGACAGTTTATCCATCTTTTGAGACGATCTATTTGAGTTGAATAATGTCTCATGAAGTATGAGTAAAGCTTAGAATCTTCTAGATTTGACTAGTTTATACAAAGTATCAAATGCATTCAAATTATCAGTTTGAAACCTCCAAATACTATATTGCAGATCCAATGGCACAATAAAAGTTAAAAGCACAAACTAACCTCAGGGAAACAGGAAACATATAAGCAAAACTCACTAGCCCTGTCCCCTTGAAAACTACTGCAATTAAGGACTTTTATATCCTCCATCCGCCATCAAATGAATCTGATAGGCTAGTGATATAGGACATGTATGACTTTTGCATTGACCGCAATAAAAGTCAAAAGCACAAACTAACCTCAACGAAACAGGAAACATATGAACAAAACTCACAAGCCCCGTCCCTTTGAAAACTACTGCATTTAAGGGATTTTATATCCTCCATCAGCCATCCATCTTTTATCATTTTTTTAGTTTAATTAATAATGCCAAAAATCACTACCTTAAACCAACTCGAATATCAATCCAAACTTCTTAGTCTTTTGTTGGAATTAGAAATTCTAAGGAAAAATAACTTGATTTAAATTATGATTAAAATTATGCCAAACAAATACGATCCTAAAAGTTGAAAATAAAATAACTATCATCCCACGCATCTCATTTCAAACATAAAAATAAAATTAATAAAATAATCAAAATAAAAAGA
Organism: Papilionanthe hookeriana x Papilionanthe teres; assembly: GCA_022702705.1. Lineage (NCBI taxonomy): Eukaryota > Viridiplantae > Streptophyta > Magnoliopsida > Asparagales > Orchidaceae > Papilionanthe > Papilionanthe hookeriana x Papilionanthe teres. The sequence goes on along the minus strand of CM040424.1, from coordinate 39,602,391 downwards.
AAAAAAATTAGAGCATCCGACTAACTTTGAATTTTTACTAGAATGTAAAGAACTGATTATGCTTGACAAAAATGCAACGTTTGATAAATTATTTACTATTTTTTCTCTGAAGATGGATGATTAATTTAAAGTTGAGTTTATTTTCAATTTATGGTTTAGAGGCATTCAAACATTTAAATAAATTTTATAATGAAAAGTAAGTGGCTTCAATATTTAAAGAAAGTGATTAAAAACCAATTCATTTAAAGAAATCTAAAATTGAAAAGGACCGTCTTTTTGTGAATTCTAAAGCTTTGCATAGTTCATGAAGCCTAATATTTAAATAATTTCTATTTAAGATTTTTTTAAAAGAAGTTAATCATCCATATAAGCATAATAGCATATCATAGATATGCAGTTTTCTTGCTTGATATTCATTAGTACTTATTTTTTAAATAATTATTTTTTAAGTCATAACTAATATTCTTTATATGAAATATTAGGATTTTAGTATTTGATAATTTTCTGCTATTATATTACTCATTTGCATGATTGATATGCATGACGATATTATTATAATATTTACTATTAATAATCACAAGTATAAACGTTTTTCTAATGAGAAAAGATATTTGTTAAATTTAAACCTAGTTATAAACCCATAAATTTCGTAAGAAGAAAAAAAATAAACATAAAAGTTCCTACTATTCATTAATCTAGCACCAACAAACAAAAATCTACAAGAAAATTGGACATTTATCCATTTTTTAATATATTTGAGTTGGCAATGTACCTTAAATCTTATAACAAATACTTTTTAGGTTCTTCTCTCCTTTCAAGTCTTGCTTGTGAATTGCACATCCAAAGCTCTACCATATTATTTTATATAATTTGCTCTTGGAACTACTCAAAATTAAAGGATTATTTTAGAAGCTAGAGCATTGACATGTAGACTCAATTATGATAACTCATTTACTACTTCACAAGAAGAAAATATGTTAATTACTTGATAAATACCAATGTCAAAAGTCTTTTTATTTTTCAAATCGGACAATTTATGAAGATCAAGACAATTACATTTAACAAAAATTTTGAGCAAAAGAGGGGCCTAAACAATACTAATTAGTTTTATTATTTAGTTGACGTAAGATATAATTTTGCTTAGTTTATAATCGTTGTTGATATGTTGTGAATTAGTGATCTTTGGAATTTATTTATTTGGACAACTCTACAACGTTAAAATTTGAGATTTTTGCAACTTTGAAAATATTTATTAGGGCTATCCTAAATCGGTAGATTTTGGATTTGATAATGTAACACCTCTAATATTATTACGCTAAAGCCTATTATTCATTCAACTAGCTCCGACAATTTGTTAGTCGACTCCTAAAGCCTCCATAGTTTGATTCCTATGAAAGGTCAGTGATACGTTGTGTCTATCCTTATTTATCATCTAATTACAACTTGCTAAACCTAGTGCTATTCACAGCCATTCCACGGCTAAATATGCTTTTCACACTATTGTTGTGCCACCAAGATGTTGAATTTGGTAGGATTTTAATGCCTAAAATTGGTTTTCGGGCATCACTCTTTCTCCTAAAAAAATCAAGAATATGGTCAACCTTGTAAATAGAAAATTATAAATATGTGATCCTTGAGACATTTAAACGGAAACATAGCTTGAATAAAATTTATCTTTTCAAGTTTAATCTTGTTGGTATAAGTTCGTTATGTAATTCATTTTAATGTGGATAAATTGAACTATCTCAATTGGGTTTAATTTAGTCCATACTATATTTTATCTGTATAAGTAATAATTGCCTTTTTTTAATGCATTTCACCATATTCAAAAGGTGGCACATCATAATCTAATTTTTGAAAATTAATTCGATCGATTGCTACTTAGGATAGCTCTTTTTTTGGTTGAATTCCTTATATTTTTATCATTTCATTATCAACTGGTCTTATATTCTAATATTATTTATTTTCATTTAAAATAAGTGAACTGTTGAATTGAATTAATTAATTTCTAGAAACGTGCAAATCCTATATTTATCTTTACAAGAAAGCAAACTACGCATCAAATTATTGGTTGCATTAAAAAACATAATCCTAAGTTGTCCTGCATCACATGCTCAAGAAAAAATAAAATCTCAAGATAAATCCTCTCTTGCAGAAAAACATGAGATGTGGAATGGATCACAATATAAAGTACCATTCTGAACTCTATTGATTTTCTATGACTTGCTCCATAGAATGGAAATATTGAAATTATAGACAATACATTCTAACATGAAGACAATTCTTACCTGTCATCCTCGCATTTAAATAAACATTCCTCATATTGATTTTTCTGCACGTGCTTAAAAGTATGGTCCTCACTACCAGTAGTCATTGATACCCATGTATCGTTCAGAACTGATGTGCCAAGCTTAGTCCTTTGCGTTGTAGCAGGCATTGGGTGCTGCTTAAAAAAACAATGCAGCAAAAGAAAATTAAAGGCAGTTCCTATAGGCATCTAGAATAACATCAAACAAAACCCTCAGAAGATATTGTACTTACATTTGGAGGCAATAGGCGATAACTAGGATTAATACGTCGACGTGCCAAAGGAACTTTGTTATTAGCTGGATCCTTGGAAACATGAGAAGAACCTTTGTCACATCGCACCCGATCTTTATCAGTCTCTCTTTCACGGTCTATCTCCCTATCATCCCTATCATGCTCCCTATCTCCATCTCTATCCCCCACTTTAACTGTATTAGCCAAAAGTCCTTCCCTCCACAAGGGTTCTGCCAACATAAGAGATAACATAATTATGCTCTACACAGAAGAAAGAAAAGTGAAACATAAATTTTAAAGACTATTGAGGACACGTGCAAGCCACTAAAAACAAAACATAAATGACATTTACGAAGTTTGAGGACAAATTTTTTGGCATACTTTTTTTGAATACATCCGCAAGAAATCCATCTGCATCAGATATCTCAATTAGAAATTCCAGAAAAAAAATCATATGCTTCAGCAAACAAGAGGAAAAATAGCAGAAATATTAATATGGCAAGCTCCTGCCTTACCCATATTCTCACAGTGGGCCAAAAACTCATTGAAACTGTCCATCAGATCAGAATGTTTTCCAAGTAGATCACTAACCTGAAAATCATGCAAATCAATTTCACGTAAAAATGAAACAGTAAAGGTTTTTTAGTTGGGTCAAAAATAGATGAATTTACAAAATATTGACATAGCGCATGCAGAAACAAAGAAACACACATAGCCAGCACTCTCACTCTTCATACTTTCGCTTAACCACAAACAACAAAAGGAGTTCATGTACTCCATATAAGGTTAACACTGATCAAATCATCAAGCAAATACTTTCCATTACGATAACAATAACAGAAAATGATGCAGCAAATTGAAAGTTAAAGTTAAGATATACTTAGATAGTTTGGTTTTGCAAAAGAATAGTAATAAAATCATCAAAAGCCATACCAAATGGTAACAATGATTCAAGCCAAAAGAATAAAAAAAAGGCTCTCACAGTGCAAATAAAACTGAATTTTCAATTTCTTCGAACCGTTAACACTAAACAATGTACCTTTAATAACATGGAACAGATAATAATAGATCGAATACGCATAGTATCAGCTTTTTGGCCAAGTAGGTATGCAATAGAACAACTTTTTCAAGTTGTAAATGAAAATGTGATATAGCTTCCTATCCTTTTATTCCATCTCAAGTGGTATTTAGTTTGCCTGATTGCATGACAATAATTTCTAGTTTCCTAACAAATTGGAGAGATTATATTTTTACACGCACAAAAAATAATTGCTACAAATAAGCAGTATAGTGTTGGACACTTAAACCCATACACTCATGTTGCACCAAGTAGAGAGAAAATTTTTAAGTACGTTTTTTTATTCCAAACCATGTATTGGTGGGAACTCAAGAATGTCATGTCAACTTCCCATCCCCAAAACATAACTTCATAACACTTTGCATGTTGACTTTATCGAAGCTCATAGTAAATTAATCAGCCACCATTCTGGGAGAAGCATGATCACACAAAAATTTGAATAAATAACATACACCTCACATAAGTTAGTAAGCAAACAGAGGATACTCACACAAGCAACATAAAAATAATGGTTAATTGAATTGCAGAGCATAAATATCACGTACATTGGAATATAGACAAATGGAAGCAAAGTTATACCAGATTCTTCAGTTCACTTCTAGTAATAACCTCCTTGCTATATATATGCAGGCACTTGAGAAACTCCTGATAGACATCCGGGTGCAATATCTCCTTAACTTTATCACAAAATGTAAATTCTTGTGTATATACACCTAAAACAACATTAAGAGAATGAGATAGGTGGGACAACACATAAGTATAATGCAGAGAACACAAACAGATTGTCCACAGTTGTGAATTCTTTAAAATCTAAATGATTAAACAATCAGATTAACTCATGCTTTTAATGTAAAAAACACGGTCTAAGTAGACCATATTCAGGACCAGACAAAAAATAAACTCTTATAACATTACAATTCAAAGGATTTTAGTTATTCGACGCTAAAGATTTTCAGTTCCCATACATAATAAAACCTGAATTTATCAAGTTGCCAACTGTAAAACGGTTTCATTTCCAATAATTCAGAAAAAAAAATGACAAAAAATTAGAATAACAACCCTAGGATTGAGGTAGAAGTGTATGGATTATTGCAATCCAGCAACATTAAATCAAAAGCAAAAGCAGTTTACGTACTCATAAGGAAAATAATAAACTTACTCTTCAAAGAACTCTTGTCCCCAAGAGAAGAAGCAGATATGTTGTACATCGCAAGGTTTTCAGCAATTTCTCCTCCTTGGTGTACCAGGTCAAGGCAATCAACACGACGAGAAGATTTCTTTTTACGAGCTAACTCTAACTCGCAACTATAATGCTCAAAGTCTTTCTCATCCCTATCCCGTTTTCGACTAACCCTGTCATCCTTTTTGCCGTTTTCCCACTCAGTGAGCCTCTTTACATGATCAATATTAGGACGATCAGTGCTACAGTCGCGCTCCAAGCATGAACTATGTGTCATTTCCTTCTGAGAAAAAGAATGTTAGAACATCATTGCACAATATATGATAATTTGAGTATATTATAAGGAATATAAAAAAAAAATCATTTTTTAGCTCATATAGTTTTTGCTTCAATCTTGTGTCTTATAATTAAATTTGAATAAACTAAGTTCTAGCAATTTAAAATTATTGCAATCAAGTCAAAAACTCAAATGAGAAAGTACAAAGTACCAGGTCAGGGCAATCAACACGACGAGAAGATTTCCTTTTACGGGCTAACTCTAACTCGCAACTATAATGTTCAAAGTCTTTCTCATCCCTATCCCTTTTTCGATTATCTCTGTTTTCCTTTCTGTCGTTTTCCCGTTCAGTGAGCCTCTTTACATGATCAAGATTAGGACGACCAGCGCTACAGTCGCGCTCCAAGCGTGAACTATGTGTCATTTCCTTCTGAGAAAAAGCATGTTAGAACATCATTGCACATTATATGATAATTTGAGTGTATTATAAAGTATACAAAAAAAAATCATTATTTAGCTCATATAGTTTTTGTTTCAATCTTGTGTCTTATATTTTAAATTTGAACAAATTAAGTCCCAGTAATTTAAAATTATTGCAATCAAGTCAAAAACTCAAATGAGAAAGTACGAAGTAAAATTCTTTTCAAACAAAATGGCAGCTTTCATATTAAGCCCACCACCCAATTTATAAAGCTCTAAGATACTGACTACAAATTATCATACTTTGATTCTTGCCCATTGCCTTGATGGTAATTATTGCATTCCTTTGAATTTGAAATGAAACTTCCAAAAAAAAGGAGAAAAAGAACAATTAATATAAATGAATAAGCATTTTGGGCGATATGTCTTATATGATAAATCTATATTCAATCATTTCATTTGAATAGAGCATGACTTTCTCTATTATTTTATTTGAATTTTGGGTGTGATTGCAATAAAATTAAAGTATAGATATTTAATTGAGAAAATTGAATATGTGAGGATGAAAAAAAAAAAATCAAAGCCAACAACAAAAGAAAAAAAATTAGTTTACTCAAAAATAAATAAGTGAATACTAAACATTAGTAATTGTCACACACAATTGAATAGGAAGACATTCTATAAAGAAACACTTTGGAAATTCAATGTGAACCCATCATAAAAAAAGATAGGATTAGAAATTCAAAAAGATGCTTTCAGCTTCAACGGTCCAATACATCTCGTGTACATTATCTTAAAAGTCTACTTATTCCAAAAATCTTTTTCATATTTTAAATACAATTTAATAGATAAAGTACCTAACAAAGAATGTTAAAATTGCCTTTCAATTTTACAATATTAACATAAATTAGAAATTCTAAATAAAACATTAAAACACCAATTGAAATTCAAAATTAATCATCATTTCTAATTAAAAATTAAATGAAGAAAAAAATTATGTCATACAGTGTACTGTGGTTGATGAAATGGAAGTGGATCAATTATTAAGCAAGCTATTTCTCTGTCAGTCTGATTTCAATAAACTAAAAGACCTATATGTAATCTAGAGATGAAGTGATGATCCTTGGATTTGTGACCCTTATGTGAGGAGAGCTACACTAAAAGCCAAATATATATTTGAAACAGAACAATTTTAAATGTTAAATTAAATTTAAATCAACTAATACTTAGTGAGGGGAAAGGCACCATCAAAGCATAAAAATCAAAATCAATTGATTTGTGAAGTGAGACACTGAGTCTTTTTCCAAGATGTTATTTTGTAAAAATAAAAATAAAAATAAACCATAAACTTGGAGCAAAAAAATTGAAACAAATCATTTAAGACTAATTTAAAAATACAATTGGAGCTCTTAATGGCAGTAAAGCCATCCCCACACTACCACATAAGTCATGGAGTGCAAGCAATTATTTCATTGGTGTCTTACCATTGAAGGATTCCTTATAAATGGCATTAGAGAACTCCTCTCATCAAGCCTTACAAATTCTCTTATAGAAGATAGATGTTGTGCAGCAGTTGCAGCTGAGGTATTGGGTAAAAAATATGTAAACTCCTCAAGCAAATCATCATGACTCCGAAAAAGAACTGCGACCTAAAATAAATCATGATAATTTAAGCTTCAAAACAAGTATTTCTTGTAAGCAAGTCCTAGCAGAATATAATAACCAATGACATAATAACCTACCTCTTGATAAACATCTTTAATGGACTTATTCTCTCTCCTATACATTTTTAGAATATCCATGAAAGCTTTGTAAATATGTTCTTCATTCTGGAATCGGCTCTGCAAAAATAAAAAATTAGATTAAACAATAGAATGAGGTTTCAGACATAGAATTCAACCATAACAAGACTTATTATACAAATACATTCAACCATAACAAGACTTATTATACAAATACCTTTATTTTGTTTACAAAGCTAATAGCTTCCTCATACTCAACAGGCTTGTTTTCATTGGGAAGCTTGATCTCGTACCCATTAGGCAAGAAGGTGTTGAAACCTAAGATAAGATCACGATGCCCCTTGAAAAGTTCATTCACTCTCATAATCACTCCGCCAGTATCAATCCTACAAAGGAAAATCACAAGATACACTGATAAATTATAAACAAGATATCAATAGCAACAATCAACCCAAATATTGATAGAGCAGAGGAGAACTTCAAAGTAAACATAGCGACTCAGGTCTGACCTCTGGCTCTTAAAATCCTTCATGACTTCGAGAAACTCGTCATATTTCTCCTTCTGATCCTGAAATATGTTTTTGACAGCCTTCAAATAGGCTAGTGCGTCATCCGTGGTTAACTTCTGGGTATTACTAGGGGTTGGAGGAGTCATATTTGATTGCCCGGGCCGTCACGAAGACCATCAACACCTAGTTTCGTATGAAGCAATGCTTTTGATGAAAACAACAGAACATGGCACAACACAAAATGAGCTTACCGTCCGTAAAGACCCAACTCATAACTGAAAAGGGAAGTATAGAGAAATGCATGCTTCCCAATAAGGTTAAAAAAGACTTCACTTCTCTACAGAAAATAAAAGGATGAAACAAAAGAACTTAAAGAATGGTTTCAAAACCCTTTAAGCAGGATTCAATCAAAATTCTGTCAAGCTGCAAGGATGAAACTTCTAAATCCTATAGGATCTTAATTCTTGTTTGTCTTCCATTTTGTCTTAAACGGGGAATTAGTAAATCCAATTGAAAGACTCATTTACGGGATTTGGAGTAGCTGAAGCGCGAGAAGGGGGCAGGGAGGAATGGAGAAGGACAGGATTACCTTCCTCAATGGTTTCGGGTAGAACCGGAGCCGGAGCCGGAACAGAAGAAAAAAGGGAGTTTCGGTACGCAGCGATCCCGTTGTTGCCTTCAGAGCTAGCTGTAGCAGCCAAAGTATCACAATGTATCGGTCATTACAGGGGAAATGGGAAGGGGAAGGAGAAGATAAGTACAACGGCTTCGGGCGAAACCGCGACTAGTGGGGAGAGAAGTACGCGAGGTTTACGTTCCGCAGGAAGTTTGTTTCGGAATTTAGTTTTATTTTATTAAAAAAGAAAGTAGGGATCGTAAAACACTTCGGTATTTACATATCTTAGGACCCAAATTATAACTCCACATAAATAATAACAAACTTTAATTCTTCAAAATTTTTTATGTCCAAAATAAATTTATGTTCAAATTTGTTAACATTCGTGCCCCCATTTAAATTCTAATTTGTTCGACTTACCTCAGATTCGGCTCAATTTTGAGCTAATCAAACATAAAAGTTTAATATTTTTCAGCTCAATTAATTTTAATAAAATCATTAAATATTATAAACTTGAAATACTTTTATTTTTATTATCTTAAATTTTCAAAAAAAAAAAAAAACAAAACATTATAAGCAATGGAACTTAAATATTACTTATAGTAAAAGTTATTTGAAAAATAAGCAATATGGGATTAAGCATAAAATAGTGAGACAGAACCCTGACAACCGCAAAATTATGACTATTAGTCTTCCACTCAATTTTTATGTATTAACATATACTACCACACTATAAAAAAAAGTTGCCCGTTTTCTTGGGAGAAGCCTCGGAGCATTTACATACATACCACTTAACTCTTATGTATTTGCATATGTAATTCCTACATCAAAGAAACACATGCTATTTATTTACATAGCATCACATGCTATTTAGTTATATATCTTACTACACTTATAGTTTTTTTTATAATTATAAAATTACAATAATTTTCAGAAATGATAATATTTAGCTTTTTAAATATGATTAAAAAATAATATAAAAATTGATATAAATAAATATTATTATTAATTATTTAGTTATTTCGAGCTAAAATGAGCCCCAAATTTGTTTATGTTCGGCTCATTTATAAATCGAGCTCAAAAAATTATTTTGTTCAGCTCGCTTGCTTAATGAATGAATTGAACACGAGGTATTCTAGTCTTACTCATAGTCTTACTCATAATCTCTTATTACTTTGAAATGTGACATATATATTTTTCATGTATCAATTTAAAACACCAAAATGTTATATATATAAATGTCAACGTTTAGATATGAGATATGTAAACAAATAAAAATTGTTGTGACCTACTTAATTTTCATTTAAATAATTTTAATTAATTTGTATGATTGGTAATTAACAAATATATTGTAAACTAATTATAATTATAAGGATTTGATATGTAACTATTATATTAATGAAAAATTTAATTCACAGTTTAATTTTTTTGATTAATTTAATAAATAATTAGATAATTGTTAATTAATGAACTAACTTTTAACTTTTACGAAATAAATAATTAATTTAATAAACTTCTTATTAATAGTTCAGCAATTAAGTGAATGATTAAGTATTAATTACCATAATTAGATATAAAATTTTAATTTGAGTTTAATTACACTTAACAATTATTTCATTAATATTTAATATTATTGATGTGTGCCTCAAGATTTGTGGTGATAGATTGATTATATAACATTTTGAACATTGCACGAAAGTCTAACACACCACAGGTACTTGATGTGATAGGTGTAGAGTTACAAGAAAATTTTATGTGGAAAAGTAAAAAAGAACAAAATTCATGGGGCATAGCTCAATCAGAATGATTACTAGAAGTTGACGAGTACACACACAGGCTCTGGTCCCATAGTCGGGAAATTGTTACGCGGTTCCTCGAAGTACAATGGTTGTATGCAGCATGATTCATTGTGCAACAGTCGAGAGCAATTGTAATTGGGAGTAATTGTCGGGATTTAGGTGCAACATTTTAGAGTGCGTCGTTTAACGGTATCCTGGATGATGCACAACTTTGTATGGTTATCGTAACTCAGCGATGTTGGTTTTTACTCCGCGATATCGATATTTACACAGCGTTGTGCTTCGTTACTTCACATGTATGTTGCAGCTCTAATAGGCGCTTCATTGTAATGAGCAGAGGACAACCAATGTTGGCCGGTGAGTGGTGGTCAATGACAGCCAATGACTAAGGTAGCGAAAAGAATTCATCGGGTTTCAGTCTCGAACGATAATAGAATTCAACTCTTTGTTCTCCAACCAGTTCCACGTCCAAGTCTTCCTCTTATTTAAGAACTATGCCCCCCATTCATGGAGGAGGCAGAGCTCTATTTATGCGGTCTAGGAGTGGTCTCACTACAAATAAGGAATGAATCTAGATCACTCAATCGAACAACCTAGAGAGATTCCGTTGATTAAATGATATTTTTTGAACATTTATGTGTCATAACGATGTTAAAATTGAGTGATATTTAGCTCGTTGGACTCCCCTTGTTGAGACGCTCGATTTGACTATAAACTTGTCGTATTTGAAATCCATTTGGCCTTCCAATTGATCATCGAAAGCTTCCAAAAATGATTTAATGTCTTGATTTGGGCTTGATTTTACTCAAATTAGACTGATTTTGATGTTATTAGGTCTATCTTGTCAAGCCAGTCTATTTAACCATAAGTTTGTTGAAATCATAGTTCTGAACAATTTTCAATCTAAGTTTGAATGTTTCTTACTACAAAATTTATTAAGATTAAGGCTAATCGCCTTAAGATTCATGCTAAATGACAAATTGTGGTCATGAAGTATCACTTACCCCCAATTTTTTGGTAATTTTGTTTTTTTGTCCAAAAATTATAAATATCGGGTAAAAGATATGAAAAAAAAAGATTTTCTAACAATGATTGTGGGTAGCGGCTAGCAACAAACTGCACCTGTGGAGACCAGTAGAGGGTGGTGGCCAGAGGTGAAATGTGACAACCCAAAGAGGATGGCGAAGACGATTAATGACAGGCAACAATGATGGTAGGTGGTAGATTGCGGTGGTGATTGGCGATGGATGGTAGTGTCAGTCAAAGATCAACGATGCATGGTGATGTCAGTGGAAGAATGTTGACGACAGTCTGTGGTGGCCAAGTACAGTGGCCAGCAATGACAAGCGACATAAGCTGGTGGCAGACTAAAGTGGTGGCTAGCCGCATCGATGGATGGCAGTGGTGGGCGTTTTTTTTGTGTCGTCGCACAATATAGAACGTTTTAGAAAACATCTATCTTGATGGTTGGGCACAAAGTTTTTAAGAATAACATATCTTTCCAAAGGAAGAAAATATTTCCTTAAAAATGGTCATGACCACCTGGATGATGAAAAAATTTATAAGTCTACAGAACCAAGGTTTTTTCCCTTCCCTTATAAGGGTAAGATAAGATTTATTTTAATTCTAGGGTATAATTTGCTAAGAGGGTGAGCAAGATCTCGTAGTTATTACATTTCTAGGGTTGTGAGCCCAAAAAAACTCTCAATTCATGTGATGTGTCAAACTATCAGAGATCAGACCTTTATAACTGAATGTTGAAGATAAGGAAAAGATCCAAATTAAGTTCAAAGAAAGAGGGCTTTGACAAGGGTAAGATAAGATTTATTTTAATTCTAGGGTATAATTTGCTAAGAGGGTGAGCAAGATCTCGTAGTTATTACATTTCTAGGGTTGTGAGCCCAAAAAAACTCTCAATTCATGTGATGTGTCAAACTATCAGAGATCAGACCTTTATAACTGAATGTTGAAGATAAGGAAAAGATCCAAATTAAGTTCAAAGAAAGAGGGCTTTGACATGCATCTATTCTAAGTAATCTTACTCATATTTTTTTTCCTACATTTTACATGTTATTTTTACCTATTTATTATATATTTACGCTTGAGAAAAGTTTTATGTTAAAGTTGTGCAAGTTGCAGGGGTTGAATATGACAATTTGGAATGAGAACATTCGGTGAAAAAATAGTCCGAAGCGGCATGAGCACGCTTGGAGGTGGCGTGATCATGCCATCTAACAAAGTCCTGCGACATGACCAGGCCAACCCTGGTAGTGAAGCAGTGTGAGCATGTCGCAATCGGACATGATCACGCTGACCCCCTTAGCAACTTGGTGTGACCACACCGATGAGCGGAAAAACACTTTAGGAAAAACATTTGATGGCCCAAGCCATGATTCTTAATATAAAGTGATTTTTAGAAATTCTTAGAGGTTGTTCTGCATCAGGGAGTCGTTAAAGGCTGTTGGAGGCAAAATTTGGAGAGAATTTAAGAGTTTTCCTCAAGGTCTTCTTCCTCCTTTGATGGAAACCTTGTAGGGTGAGAGTTTAGTCTATTTTGTGAGTTGTGTGAGACTTATATGAGAGGAGGGATTGCTACAATTGTGGAGAAGACAAGCTATTGTAAGTCTTTCAAGTTTATGTTTTTCACAATGAAATCCTGTATAGTTTTTCTTATTATGATTTTTTTCGAAGATGCATAGATAAATTCATTCTTCATGTCTCTGTGATGTAGGGGTATTGGATTTAATCGTGATTTTTTTTTATGTTTTTACATTAGCATTTCTCATGTTTTTTGATCTATGTTGTTGATTAACCTATGAATTTAATTTACTCTTAGTCTGACCAACTTGGATGTTAAAATATTCATTAAACTACAACCTCAAACAGTTGTATAGTGGAAATGAAGGCTTAGACATAGAATTTCAAGAGGATAGACATATTCTAGTGGAATTCTACAGTCATTCCAGGGGATCAAAATAGTTATGTGGAATGTCATGGGTATTGAAGAAGTCTCAACTTCGTGGATTCTAGGCTTCTTTTGATCTAAACATAGACATAAGGAGTACTATATCCACGATTGACAACAATCACATAGGAAATTATTTTGGAAAATCACGATCACCACTTTCCTCTAATTCTAGAGGCGCGGGTCTCATCAATCTTGAAGCCCTTTCACATTTCATTCACTCTGTTTTTGCTAGAACCTTAGGACTTAAAGAATTTTTGTGATCTCGATAAGATAAGTTAACTATATTAGTGGGATAAAATTTTTTCTACTGAAATAATTGTTACATTTTCCTTTAGGAATTGATACACAAATTCGTAAACTGCATTCAACTTGACATGTGCACTTGCATTGTGCGGCTGACTTACTCTGTGGTAAGCTTTGGCTCATCAAGTTTTTTGGTGCCACTGCTAGGGCATAGTGTTAATAATTATTTCTAATTTTAAGAAATCTTTAGTTGAAAAAATTAAAATATATGCTTGGCATTCTTATTTTCTTAAATGTATTTTGTGTTTGTTATTTTTGTTCTTGCATTTGTATTATTGTTATGTTTTCTTGTAGGTGCTGAAAAATTAAAAGCTGAATATATATATATACTCCAAAATAAATACAAGTATACCTAAAACAATAAGAGAAACTCCAAAATTTTTCCTTCCAGTTCCAAAGGTCCCACAGCAAACCAAACGACCTTAGCCATGTGGATGAAAGCATATAAAGACTGCAATATGATTCAAGAAGGCTAAAGTAGAGAGTAAGAATCCCATAAAATTCCAGTTGAAAGCAGTTGGTCACAGAAAAGGAATTTAGAAAGCTTGCAAAACTACCACCAAAAGAAATAACATCATAATACCACATCCCTGAAAAGAAAATGAGCAACCAGCCATTGAGGAGCCAAATTTGCAAAAGAAAAGTAGGAGGTCAGCCATCAAAATATTGCTCTAAATATTCAAAATACTGCTCCAGATATTCCATAGAACTAAGCAATCCATTAGTAAAGTGAAAATAGTAGTAGAAAAGAGAGCAGTGACGTCTAAAAAAACAATCCAGTAACTTCTACCACCTACAATAACCAAACATACTCTGCATAGGAATTAACAAGTGAGACACTGCCCGATTTTACAATGAGGCAGCCAGATTGTATATATATCATGTGATTCCCCAAAATATAGTTCGTTCCCAATATCAATAAATTATAAAGATCCAAGGCTTGAATGACAACATGTGGTAATAACCCCATAGTGAAGACCAGATATGCTATAATTTCTCAACTCCAAAATAACACCACGAGTATACGGTACAACAATGCATACCCAGTCCATAGCTTAGAAGGGGAAAATAGCTAGAAGGGGGATCCCTCTTATTTGGAATATAATAAAAAAGTGACTAACGTAAGCTGGCAGTACAACAGTTAACAAAGGGGCTTTTTAATTCGGACCAACCCCACATACTAATGGAGCACCAAGGATACTCAGTAATTTTTTTGAATCTCATTCATAGTATGATGAAATTATTGTGAATACATAAGAGATCGTATAGATAGGGAGAGAAATAGAAGCCTAAAACAGAAAATACCACCAATAAAAGCAACCACTTCATCAATTAACACCAGAATACTACAAAGTAAAGCGGCCTCTTCACCTAATAACACCAAAATACCCCCATAATTGGTACCAAAAACTACTAATAAAAGTATCTTATTCACCCAATAACACCAAAAAAAATCTCCCATCAATGGTATCAAATACCGCCAATAAAAGCAGCCTCGCCACACAATAACATCAAAATATCTCCCATAATCGGTACCAAAAACAACCAGCCAGCCACATCAAATGTTATGGGTTTTGATATAAGGCACCACAATCATATCTCCAATAATTAACCTCTTAAAGTTAATAAGAGGTTTAGAGTCGACAGACAAAATAGAAAGAGGTATCATAGCTAGTTAATTGGCAGGCCTATTCCCCTCCTTATAGATAAAGGACCAAGAAATATTAAATTTGTTATAACCCATATCATATTAAGGCAGTTGACAATATTCCAAGGTGGTTCTTGCTTGTTCAAAATGTAATACAAAGCTACAATAGAATCTAGCTCCACAATGAGGTAAAACCAACCTGCATCCATAGCTACTAATAATGCCAATATAACAGCCCAATATTCAGCTTCTTGAGGATCAACAGCCACACAAGGGGAGAAAAAAAATCATAAAACATTCTCCAAATGATTTCTAAAAGTGCCTCCAGTCCCAGCCTCATTTAAACGCCCAATACCACCAACATTTGCTTTAATCCACCCAAGGGAAGGGGGTAACCACCTTACTAATTTAGGGATACATCTAAAATTAGTAAGGTGTGTACCTAGAAAAATTTCCTCTTTAATACAATGAGAATTAGCCATCTTATTGTATAAGTCAAGACGTTAGAAATGACAACCACCATAGGGGTAATAACACCATTATGCTTGCATTTGTTTCTTGCCATCCAGAGAAACCACATAGTAATAAATGAGAGGAATTTAAAGATGTGTTATTTCATCTTACCAGCTGATTTAAAATTGCAACAATCCTTGACATTTACCCAACTCTGAGGGATAATCATCTGAAAGTGAGCAGCCAAAAACTGCCACACCTGCATAGAGAAAGAGCAATTAAGATAAAGTTGATCTATCGACTATTCATCCAATTTGCATAAGGAGCATTGTGAAGCAATCCCTAATCCTTTCATTTGATTATATCATCATAAGGCAACAAATGATGGAATGAAAATAACCATAGATGTAGACAAGGTTTTTCCCCAAACATGCTTACACCAATCTACTTTACCAAAAAGGCATAGGTGACAATATAAGACTTTATTAATAGAAATATTTTTGGGTAGTGTAAGCAGAATAGAGTCCTCATTGTCTTTGTTTAATGGGATTTTGGTAATGAACTCAACATCATGACCCACTATTTCTTTTAACAGTTCATAATTCCAGTCTTTATCATCCCATAAATCACATACTAGAGTAGAATCCCAACTAGCTCCACCTGACTGACCATTGATGGCAAAATTAGTCCAAGATCTTTCCAAAAAAAAAAACATTACCTTTTCTAATATCCTAATATACATATTTAGATGCTGAGGATCTAGCATTGTTTAAGACCTTCCAAATTTTTTAATCACCAAGTTTCCAAGCCACAATGGAAGGATGAGAAAAGGAATAATATTTTTCAGCCATAAAGTTAGCCCACAAGGAAAGGCCCTTTCTGAATTTAAACCACAACTTGATAAACTTAATAGAAGCATTGTGTTGTAAGTCTTTAATCCCCAAAACACCAACATCTAAAGGGTTGCACACCAATTTCCAGCTAGAATAGATCTTAATAGAAGATCCATCTGTCTAAAAAAAATTGTTAAAACATTTTTCTAGTTTAATTGCTCTTTCTCAATTTGAGGACCTGTAGAGAGTAGAGAGGTAGTGAATTTAGAACACTTTAATCAAAATTATTCTACCACCAAAGGAAAGAGAGTTATTCCTCCAATCATTAATTTTATTTTTGACTTTTTCCACCACAGAGTCCATTTGTGATTGTTTCCTTCTCCCCCTTAAAAGATCCAACCCTAGATATTTAAGAGGGAGGGAGGAAATGTTGTACCCCTTTTAGAGTTGTTATCCAGCCAAAAATTTCATTTCTGACCACCTTGCTCAAGATAATACAACATTTCTTTTTATGGAATTGCAATCCTGAATCTTCCTAAAATGAGTCTAGAGTAGCATATAAACATGAAGCAGCCCTTTTTGATGCATTTGAAAAGATGATGACATCATCTTCATAAGCTAAATGACGCACCACCATTCTTGCCTTATGAGAGAATGAAAACTTTAGATAGTATTTCTACATCTTATTTAAGATTTTATATAAGTAATCAAAAGCCAAGATAAAATAGTTGGGGAAAGAGGGTCCCCTGTTTGATACCCCTTTTGGTAGTAAAGCAGTCAACTGAGGCCCATTAATAAAAATGCTATATAAATTTGATTCCAGCCATCTTCGGACGAGCAAACAAAAATTAGAATGAAAACCTTTAGCTTTGAGAATATTGATATTAAACTCTCAGCTTATGGTATCACAGGCTTCTTGGATTTCAAGCTTAACAACCATATTCCCACTCCTGTATTTCTTGTCCAAATCCTCAATGAGTTCCCGCACTAAAAGAATTTTATCAGAAACTTCCCTTCCCCTAATGATAATTGATTGTTGAGGAGATACTAATAGAGGAAGATGAGGTTGTAGTCCCTTAATTGAAATTTTGCTAATTATTTTGGAGACAACAAAAGTTAATCATATGGGCCTGAATTGATCCCAAGCAGCTTTTTCCTTGTTTTTGGGAATCAAAACAATATATGAAGCATAAAAGTAATTACCCAAGTTCTCCCCCAAAAATAAGCTTTGAATAGCTTTAATCACCTAAACTTTAATAATATCTCAACATTTTACATAAAATCAACAGTAAAGTCATCAGAATAGCTACAACTTTATTGCAATTGATTTCTTTAGAAGAAGCTACCGTCTCTTCCTCATCAGGCACAAATCATAAATTTAGCTCTTTGGTATAGGAAACCTCGTGACTAAAATGTTCAGTCTATGCATCAGCCACCTACAACCGGGAACTAATCAGATTAGTGAAAAGATTAACAGTAGTCTCGCCAATTTTTCCCCTGTCATCCTTGATCCTAATAATATAATTTAAATTTCTCCTATGTTTTATGGAAGCATGGAAATATTTAGAATTTTTGTCTCTATTCATAAAAATAACTTCAGAAGCCTATTGCCAAAGCAAATCCTCTTCATGTTTTATGGCAAGTAGGAGATCTTTATGTGCTGAAGTAAGCATTTCTACATTAGAAGCACAACACACATCATTTTTTCCCAATTCATTCACCCTCTCCTCGGCTTTGATTACTTCATGATGCACATCTCCGAAAACCACCAAATTCCATCTTCTCAAAGCAAATGACACCTTTTTATGTAGTTTCCACAGAACGTGCCATTCACTTCCAATAATTTCTTTATGATTCTATGCATTTTTAATAAGGCTAAGAAAAGTTGGATGGGAAGATCAAATATTTAAATATCTAAAGTGATAAGAGGGTGGCTATTAAAAAAGGAAAATGTGAACAGTAGTGGTCTATGATCAGACCCAATACCATTTAAAAGAAGTTCCTTAGACAAAGAGTAGATATTGAGCCACTCCTAATTGGTGAAAACCCTATTCAGTCTTTCTACCAGTTTTCCCATCCTCCATGTGAATCTTGGACTAGAAAAACCCAAGTCATAGAGATTCTTCGTAGCCGTATCACTGAACTTATTCTTGAGAAAATGATCAGTTAGCTTTACCCCAATTTTTTCTGAACTATTGAGAGTCATGTTAAAATCCCCTCTAACAAGCCACCTTTCCACAGTACTACCAGCCAGAACCTCTACTTTCCTCCACAATCTAGCCTTTTAGAATAGACAGTACTAGTATAGATAAAACTAGCCCATCCACTATAATCACCTTTGGAAAAGGATGCATAAAGAAACTGTGAATCATTGCAAATCATGTCTAGATTAATATCATATATCATATAATATATATTTCAAAGAAAAAGAAATGTTTCAGTAATATGAAATGACAAACCCTTAGGACAAGTATTTTAGATCTTTTGAGGAATATAACAACACATTGATGGCTAGCCTTCACAATCTTTATCCCCTTGACATAGGAGCTAGTTTTGATCACCTCTCTTTCTAAAACCCCAACTAGACTACTTACCCAAACTCTAATTGTATCATTAACGACCTTTGTATATAAAACCAACATTTGGAAGAACTTAAGGAAAACTTGTAGAAAATTGGAACAACTAGGGTAGGGATCACATTTGCCAAATTCAATCTCAGGAAGTTATTTCGAAAAACAAACTTAGGGAGAATAACTTGTCGTTAGAGAATTGTTAGTGAATTTAAGGAAAGAATCCAATACCTACACCAAAATTTGGTCGACCTACCCAAGCTTTGATTAAAAAAAATGACAACCCTAGAGTAGACAACCAGCAATGGGGGAGCACCCAAATCAATTTTGTAGGAAGTTGAAATATCTAGGATAGTGACTCCCTGACGGAAATAAGTATTTGGAGGAGATAATGAAAAAAAATGAGGAAGGATTTACAAAGTCAAGTTGATGCCTTTGAAACTATAGAAAATCAAGTTAGGCAGTTAGCTAACTTATTATGCAATGAACTCTAAGGGATGTTATGGGTAGTGGAGAGCCATAACTTTAAATATGTAGAGTTAGTTCCTAAAGAGTAGGCTGAGTTGGATGATTTTTTTGTTGGATAATGACTGATGAAGAATTTACTCTTTGTTTCAAGGAAGCACCTTGTATTGTGAGGAAGATTGTTGAGCCTCTAGTATCACCCATAAGAGTGCCCAAAAAAGAAGAGTTGGAAGACAACCCAAGGAAAGAGAGTAGCCCTGTAAAGTTAGATTTTGAACTTGAAGAACCTAAGTGAAACCAAACCCAAAAATTATTATGCCTTAATTTACCTTTTATAGAATCATTTCTTGCAATTATTGAAGAAAATAATGATCTACAAAAAAGAAAATTGATTGAAAGAATTTTGGATTTAAAAAGAACATTTAGTAATGGTAATCTGAATAAATATCCTACATACCCTCGGATGACTATTATAGAATTGAGAAGAAAAAGTTGTAGGAAAAACTAAATTTTGAGGATGTAGTAGAAATTTTAGTATCTGATTGATCGGGGATTACTAAATTGGAATTCTGATTCTAGAAGAAGCTTTTTTGTTCAGGCTGAGGATGTTAAACCAAGCGCTATCTTCTGAGGCAACCTTAGTGTTATCTGATATATTAATTATGTTTTTTACTTTCTGCATTTGCTTCAAAATTTTCTTTGAAATTTTCTTTAAGTTTTCATTTGGATTAGTTTTGAGACTTGTCCATCTACAGAGTAACATATGCACTATCACATATCTAGCATAATGGTAGTCTGGGTTTATTATGATGGTCTAACATTTCTTTGTCCTGTACATACCAGATTTTTCATTTTATGATACTCTGAAGAAAAGAAAAGTTTGGGGAAAAAAATGTACCTTGTTGTGAACCTAAAGGATAGCTCACATAACTCAATAGAGAATTAAAATTTAATTTGACAACTCCTGTTAGGAATTGTGATATGTATCAAATTTGTTATCACAACCCATTAAAAGTAGAAAAAAATCTTATTTAAGAATTTTAATTAGTTAATAATAAGATCTAGAACTTAACAAGTACATTCTTTTCTTAAAAGGACTCATAAATTATTAAAAACATGTGTTTTAGGTATTAAGTAGCAAACAAAGAATGTTCAATCTTTTTTAGTTCATTTTAATTAAATTAGCATTATCTTAAGTTTTTCACTGAAAAAATAACTGTGTGACACTAAAATATTAATTGTTGATTTTTAACTACTTAAGAAACACTATCCTTTAGCTTATTTAGAATTAAAAAGGAAAAGTGGTCATCAAAAAATAGTAATTCCCAAGAGAAAATAAAAAGAAAAAGAAAAGTAAAAAAAAAGAAAAAAAAGTGAACAAGTCTTGAAGAAGAAGCTTGAAGTTGACACAATAAGTTTTAAAAGAAAATAATCAGAAGAGTGTCTAGTATGACTAAAGTAATAAACCATGATTTCTTAATAAAACTCAATTTTTAGTTTTCTTCAAAGGAAAAAAGTTAAGTTATATTGAGGTGGCTGAAATACCCTAAAATTACATCATAAACATTTGAGGTTAGTGAAAGAGGCTTAAATAAATAAATTTAATGATCTATTGGATTTTTTAAAAGGATAAGAATGGGGGGAATTAAGGAAAGATCAAGTCATTAACTATTAAAGATAATTGAACTACAATAATATTTAAGAACTTTCTGTTATCTTTGCTTACAATATAAAAGAGTTAAAACTCTACCGGAATGCATATCATCTTCATAAAATCCCAATTGAGTAATGTGATTACTTGAGAGCATGTAGTAGGGTAAGTTTAGGGGTACTGACATGCGTCAATTTTACATAAATTTACCCAATTTTCCATGCATTTTACATGTTTTTTTTCTTATTCATAGATTTATGCTTGAGAAAAATTTTTGGTTGGTGTTGAGCAGGTTGCAAGGGTTGAATACAAACAATATGGAACGAGAAAATCCAGTAAAAAAGTGGCCCAATGTGGCGTAACCATGCTTAGAGTGGCGTGACAATGCCATCTATCGAAGACCTATAGTGTGACTACACCAGATTTGACAGACCATGCCAACCCAAGTAGAGGGACAGTGTGACCATGCCGCAATCAATCATGACCATGCTGACCCCTTCCCCTCAACAACTTGGCTTGAGAAAACTAGTTTTGGGTGTGACTACACCGATTAGATGGAAAACATTATTTGAAATAAATTTGATGGCCCAAGCTATGATTTTTTGTATAAAAGTGATTTATTGTGATAGTTAGAGGTTTTTCTGCATCAGGGAGTCATTGAAGGCTGTTAGAGAATATTTGGAGAGATGTTGAGAGCTTTCCTCAATGTCTTCTTCCTTCTTTGGTGGAAAACTTGTATGGTGAGAGCTTCATTTGTTTTGTGAGTTGTGAGAGACTTGTATGAGAGGAAGTATTACTAAAAGTGTGGAGAAGACAAGTTATTATAAGTTTTACATGTTGATGTTTTTTGTTATGGAATCTTGCATACTTTTTCTTTCTATGGTTTTCTGGAAAGTGCATGTCAAAATTCATTATTCGTGTCTCTGTGATGTAGAGTAGTGGATTTAATTATTATTTTTTCCATAATATTTTTCCATTAGAATTTCATATATTTTCATGTTTTGTGTTGTTGGTTAGCCTATGAGTTTAATTTAGTGCTAGTATGGCCAACTAGGATTTTGACCACTAATAGTTGTATAATGGAAACGAAGGGTTACCCACATAATTTCAAGAGGATAGAAAAAATCCATTGAAATTTTGCAATCATTCTAGGGGATCAAAATGGATATGTGGAATGCCACGGGGATTGAGGAAGCCTTAACTTCGTGGATTCTAAGCTGATTTTGACTTAGACATAGGCATAAGAAGTGTTATGAAAACAGCCAACATTTAGGAAAATCAGGATAACCATGATCCTGAATTACAGAGGCACGAGCCACATCAATCTTGAAGGAAGTCACCATTTTTACATTGTTTCCTTTTTCTATTTTCTATCTTTCACTCTATTTTTGCTAGAACCTAAGGACTTAAATCAAATTTTGCAATAATTAAATTAGTAGGCTAGAGATTTTGCTGTAAAAATAATTGTTACACTTTCCTTGTTGGATCGATACACAAACTCTTAAATAGCATACTACTTGGTACGTGCACTTGTGTCGTACGACCAACTTACTTTGTAGTATGTTTTTCTGCTTCAGGCTTATTGTTTGATGATGATATGTCATGGAATGGCCCACATGTAGGGATTCAAACATCAATGAAAGATTTATAGAAGTGATGGTTAAAGAATTCAGAATGATTGGATGGTAAATTTGAATTGGTTGGACTCAAAAGTTGATTTTAGAATACTTGATTTAACTGACTGAAGTGATTAGAATTCCTAATATAAGGTAAGAAGCATTTCTAGAATGAACGCTCTAGACTCTATAAGGAATCCTAGTGGTTGGACTGACTTAGACCATGCGAATAACATCCCCAGTCAGGATGCTCATGACTTTATGTCTTCCCAAGAACAATTGTATTCATTAAATATAACTAGCCTCATAACCAGGAATCCTGCTTGAATGACATAGCATAAATGATTTGTAGTATCGAGGAAGTCTAAAATTTCTTTGTCAGTAACGATGGGTTTGAGTTTTAAAAGTTATTTAAAGTTCAATATCTAATTATTGTTTTGCCTTGATTCCTAGTTTTGTCAATCATGGTGAAAAATCAAACTTTTCTTATGTTTTTGAGTTTCATTATGTTTAGGAATTGATTTTGATGTTTGTAGAGAAAACCATCTTATAAGAGCTTTCATCCTTCTTTTTGTTTTATGTTTTTTTGTTATTATTGTTTTATGTTTTGAAGAATACACATGGAATATAAACATAAAACTTACATGAAAATTACATATGAATTACCATTATTATCCTTAATTAGACTTGAGTTAGGGTTTGATACACCTAAAATATATAGTATTTTTATGCATATTTTTATACCTATTTTTGATGATATTGCACTTTAATGGAATGTATTTTGTGTTTTTCTTGCAGGTATGATGAAAATGAGTGATTATGATGAAAGAAAAAAAATTGGATCGAATTTGGAGCAAAAAAATAAAAAATGAAAAATTGGACCTTGGCGGCTAAGCGCCGCCTGGTCGGAGCTTAGCCGCCACAGTTAAAAATCGAATTTTCTTCATTTTTGGCGCCAATATCAAGGGGTGTTTGAAGCAAATTTTGATGATGACTTCCTTAACTTCCCAAGGGTGGTAAATTTGAATGAAGGGATGCATCTTTTGGTGGATACGTTGAATCGGGACATGATTTGAAGAGACACCAAGGCACCTTTTGAATTATTTTTAAAGTTGTGTCATTAGGTTTGAGTTAGTGTCTGAAAATGAGAAGTGTGTGTGTGATATAGTTAGAAGTGAGAGTTAGTCTTTTAGTTTAGTTTTTAAAAGTCTCTTCTAGTTTTCAGATTCATCTTCTAGTTTAAAGAGTTTTACTTTCAGTCTTTTATTGTTTAGTGTCAGTTAGTTTTGCGTGAACACCAATTTACTTTCATCCATTTATCTAGTTTTTATTGAAGCCTAAAGTCATAGTTGGAGTCAACAAAGTTGGGTGCCAACCTCTATATTGTTGTCCTGTGGAAAATCAAGTTTGAAAGGAACATCCGAAGTCTTGTGGAGAGGAATTTCAGATAAGTGTTTACTTCAGTTTTCTATATTTAGTTTTTATTGTTGTGCTTTCTTTATGATTTCTATTTTTAAATCAATGTTTGCTTGTGTTTTCTCCATGAATTATGATTAGTTTTCTTTATCTTTTTCTTTCTTAAATGAAGAAGTAATTAAATTATGTAGGATTGTTGTGGAATGTATAAGTGTTTAAAGTGGGAATACGTTGTGAAGATTTAATTCCATGAACTTAATTTACTTCTTGATTTGTCCAGTTAAGATGTTAAATTTGTTGTGAGATTATGTAAGATCCAATGTGGTATTGTCTCAAACAACAAATGGTATAAATCACATGCAATTATATGGATGAGAATTGTAGTCATATAATTGAATGCTTAGAAGATATGTTTTTAATGGGGAGTAGAATTAGAGGTCTTTAGAGTGACAGGTAAAAGCCCCCTAATTTGGTTTGATTTTTTAAATTTTGTTATGAGAAGTTAGCCCCCAAGTGGAGGGAATCGAGGGAACTCTAGAGTGAGAGCTGGTATCTTCCCAGCCTAACCATGTTCAAGATTTTAAAATTTCAAATTAACCAATGTTCTTTATAGAACCAAGTAAGGGTAAAGAATAAATTTGCTCCTATTTATCACAACACATTTAAATACTTCCACAACAATACTTTTATAATTATTACTCCTTTATAAGAGAAAAAAAAGATATTTTATTTCCTAGTATTTTATACTGCATTTTAAAGTTCTGATAATTTTCATTTACTGCTTAGCTTTAATTAAAAATACCGAAAATAATTTTTATGCTTTTTCAAATCAAAACATACTTTCAAAAGTCATTAAAAAAAGTAAAAGTATAATTTTCTTAATTCTTTAAAAAGTTTTTACATTTCTCTGTGGGTTTGATATCTCGGGGCTTAAACAGAAAGTCTTATATTACTTGATAAATGATATGTATACTTGTGTAGTATCCCATATTATAAAATCATAATTTTCATATCTAAATCAGCAGCGCATATATTCGGTGTGAAGTCAAGTTTTTGGTTCACATATATTTATCGGGATCAAGTTTTTGGCACTGTTGCCAGAGAAATTAATTAAAACTACATTTTTAAAGAAAATTAAGAAAAATTTAAATTTTTATTTTTCTTTATTTTTGTTAGTGTGTTGTGTTTTGTTTTATTTTATTGTTGTATGCGTGATTCAGATTCTGAGGGACTTATGCCTTATGATTCTAAATTAGAAAGAACTATCAGAAAAATCAAAAAAATTAAAAATTCTGAAAAATATAAAAATATTCAAGAAATGAAAAATCATCAAAATCAAAATGTTGGCATCCATCAAGAATTCAGACCTTTAAGAGATTATGCTAACCCTACAGTGGATGAACGTCATGGTAGTATTCAACACCCTGCTGTAGCTGCTAATTCCTTTGAACTTAAACCTACTATTATCCAAATGGTGTCTAATAATCAGTTTAGGGGAGCAACAACTGAAGATTCTAATTTGCATCTTGCTAATTTTCTAAAGTTGTGCTACTTTTAAATATGATGGTGTTTTGGATGACACTATTAGACTCGGACTTTTTCCTTTCTCACTAAGGGATAAAGCTAAGATATGGTTAAATTCGTTAGAACCTCGATCTATCAGAACTTGGGGTGACTTAACAAAAAAATTCCTTGCTAAATATTTTCTACCATCGAAATATGCAAAGTTGAGAAATGATATTACATCTTTTTATCAATTTGAGGGTGAATCAATATGTGAAGAATGAGAAAGATTTAAAGATCTCCTCAGAAAGTGTCCACATCATTCGATACCATATTGGTTAATAATTGAAACCTTTTACAATAGATTAGTTGGATCTCTTAGATCAATTATCGATGCTGCTGCTAGTGGATCATTAATGTCTAAACAGTTTCCTGATGCTTATGCTTTAATTGAATAAATGACTACTAATAATTTTCAATGGTCTACTAAAAGGTTAAATCCTAAAAAGATAGCCAGTGTTCATGACTAAGATGCTTTTGAAATGTTAGCAAATCAAGTTATTACATTTTCAAGGAAGATAGACCAATTTGGGATGAATTTTTCTCAGCCAAATTACATGATTGAAGAAAATTTATTAGGCCAAAAGGTTGATTCTTATTCTTCACTAGAAACTTTGAATGCTATAAGCAAGCCTAATAACCCATATTCCAATTATTATAACCCAGGTTGGAAGAATTATCCAAACTTTAACTGGAATACCAATAATCAGGGTGGTATTAATCAACAGTGGGGGAACCACCAAGTAAACCCATTGGGGAACTGGAACAACTAAGGAAATAATAATTATAGACTAACCTATCCTCCAGGTTTTAATAATGCTTTACAATTAAAGGAGAAGAAGTTGTCTATTGAAGAAGTGGTGTCACATATGAGAAATTAATTGCAAATTCAAGGAGTAACCATCATAAATATTGAAAATCAATTGAGGCAAATTGAAAATTGATTAAGTAATCGATCCCATGGAATGCTTTGAAGTAACTGAAGTAGAGATAGAAGAGATTGAAGAACCAAAAGAGGATGCTCCGAAAGGTTTGGAAAGACCAATTTATCCACTTAAGGTTGATTTGGAAAAGCCACCACCTCCATTTCCTCAGAGACTTCGTCAACAAAAGTTGGATAAGCAATTTTCAAAATTCTTGGAGATATTTAAAAAGCTTACCATTACTATTCCATTTGTTTGTCGGCGTATTTTTAGGTTAAGTGTTGTATTTTAAATTTTAAATTTAATTTAAATAAATATCTATAATTATGGAAAGTAGCATTTTGATTTTTGAAAATAGTTTTAAGTTTGAAAAATTTTAAAGTATGAAGTCAAATCGATCTCACACCTCAAAAAGTTTATCTAAACGAGCACCACATCACAAACCGTGCATCTATCCCGAGGAATGGACACACTAATTGATAATGAGGCTCGAGTAAAGAAACTAATAGATTTGGGACATCCGTTTAGTCTGTGAACCAATTTTATAAACCGATAAATTTCCTCTACTTAATATAAAGGAATTAAGCAGGGTTTATATTACCTGGGTTCTTAAAGTGCTCTATAAGGGCAAGCCCCTATAGTTAATTACATCTTAAATGACAGAAATCATTTAAGAAAACTTTCGATAATGATCAGTGGTTTTGCTTTCAAGAATTTTAAATTTTAAAGTTTCAAAGGGTTGAATTTAGGAAATTTCAATAGGGAATAGATCAAATTAGGAATATTTATCTTAGGAATCCAAAGGAAGAGAAGTAGGGTATGTCACAGATCCGAAGAGAACTTCGGTGATTTCATGACTATCCTATTGTTTGGCTTCAATTTGAGAGTTTTTTTAATGTTTCAATCCTACCAATTTTAATTAATTAGGACTTATATTTGTATAATACGATCATACAAAAATCCTAGAAAATGAGAGGGTTTATGTCGTACCAAACAGCTACCTCATAATCCTAAGACGAGTTAGGGCTTAAATTGCATAACATGATTATGCAAATGCCTAAAGGGAAGTTGAGGATTTATGTTGCACTATGCAAACTACCTCAAAATCCTATGGCTTAGCTATTTAATCCTAAGGAAGAGTTAAGCTAATGAAGACCTGTTTTTCTGTTGACGATGATCGTGCTTCCCACTATGCTTGATCCAAGCTCCTCATCGTTGCAGAAGGTTTAGTTTTAGAAGGTGGCAATCAGGGGATGAGAGAAGTGTTTTGGTTTATAAAGGTTAAAAATTTAGATGGCTTAGTGTTTTAATTAAAACAATCCTTAAAGTTGATTAAGCAGAACCAGTTAAGATCCCATAGTTCAATCATCCAGGCACCACTATTTTCATCGGATTCACTTAGTCCAAATAAATTTGCTAAACTCAACTGAATGAGTTCCACACTTTCATTTAGACCATGGGAAATCTCGTTAGTAACACATGGGTTTTATATTTCGAGGGATTCCCGATCATCCAATGAGACATTTTAATTTAGTTATAATTATAGTTTTGTTTTGTTGGTGATTAAATTTTGAGTTATTTAAGCATGATGGGTTCAATCATTTTCATGCATTTATAAGCATGGTAAAGTAAGACATTTAATAAATTGTGGAATGTAAATTGTAATAAACTTAAATGCGTTCCTGGTGGGCATTCCCGTTGTTTTCACCTGCACTTTAAATTTATGTTAAGGCATTTATATGTTTGCAACAAAAAACCTAGGTAAAGCTAAGGAAAGGGTCCTGGTTATCTACCAAAATTCTAATCCTATTTCTAGTCAATTCCTATGACGTCTAGGTTTTCGGTTTAGTTAAGGATGATTTTCTTCATCAAAGAACAATGAAGTCTCGTTGTTCTTTTAAAACATCCAATTAAGTTAGGGAAGTGCTCGGAACTTAATTCTGAACATCTTCCTAAACATTTTAGGGATTATTTCGAGTTCAGTTAGTTTCATTGTGGTGATGAATTAATCACCCGGGTTTAGTTAAATTTTGACTCTTGCTCAGTGAATTTGGATGTTTGATTATCCTATGAGTAAGGTGACATTTCATTTGATGCTTCATTTAAAAGTTATGATAATGAAAGCCCTTAGGGGCAAGTCAGTTCATTGAAGAATTTATCCTTTCTTAATTTAAAGTTTCATTTAATGGATTAAAGTGATTTTAATTTAGTTATAAAGTTTTGGTTGATCTTTGTTCAAATGTTTTAAGTTACTTTAAGTTGGGAAAATATTCAAGTTATTTAATTCGGTTAAGTTTTAATATTTTAAATGGTCTTAACATTTTAGAATACTTTAATTATGAATTATTCTGACTTAACCTTAATGCTTCAAATTTGTTTTAATTTAAGTTTCAAACAATTTCAGATTTGTTTTGATACCTTAAGTTTGTTTTAATTTGATTTTCTTACTTCAAAATTGGCTTTAATGTTTTAAGTTTTAGTTTAATTATAAATTTTCGAGATTATCTTCCCTTTTCTTTTTATTAGTTTCACTTATCATTTTTATAGTTTAATTGATAAGGAACTTAATGATATTTGATCAAATCATTGATTAGGGATTCAATTTTAAAGCTCTCCTATATAACATCCCTTAATCTTAATAATTCATGCCATAATTAATCCTCCAAAGTTTAGGTGATTTAATTAATTAATATTTCTTCTTTAATGGTTAAAGGTGATTAATGGGTTTCTACCCCTTAGCTCCCTTAGTTTCAATCATCCAAAAGGAAAAATAAAATCAAATATTTTACCCTTCCCTTTGGTTAAGCCTAAATATTAATTAAGGTTAAAGCCCTTTAATGACCTTAATGCCCTCTTAAGCTTATTCATCTCATAATTTATTAAATTAAGTTCAAATGAACATGAAATTTTTATGTCACATCACTCACATGTAAATTAAGACATTAGAGAAGAAAATGTGATTTCTTCATTTTTAATTTAATTTATACAATTATTTTAGGGGAAAATAAAGATTTTCAATGAAAATTCCACAACATGACCAAGAAGAATTTTTTGTTCTTAGGTAAATTATAGGAAGTTTCTACTAACTAGAGGACCATAAGGACCAATTTTGGTGATTTTTTTATTTTCATTTTATTTATTATAATTATTTTAAATTCTGGAGTATTAATTAATTATAAAATAGAATTAAAATGGAAAATTAATTTTTACATTTTTCTAAAATCTCCTTGATCCCAAGGAACTCAGAGAAGAAAATTTTATATTTTTCTGATTTTTCTTTGAATTTTTAGAATTATTTTGGTGAAGAAATTGGAAAATCCATTTTTTAATATTAAAATTACCTGAAGCCTTTGAAATTCAATATCTTTAATTAGAGACTTGGGAAAAAGTTTTGGTTGGTTCCTAAGTGATTAGGGGACCAAATATGACTTTTTTATGTTTTTTAATATTTTTGTGATTTTTATAATTTTTTAACTATTAAAATATTCAAAATTAGGTTAAAAATGAAAATTTTAGGAAAATTCCAATTTTAATTTTTTTTAAACTCCTCTGATATCAGAGAGTCCTCAAAATCAATTTGGTGAATTTTTGAATTATATTTTGAGTCTTATGAGTTTATTAATTCTCAAAATGGTTAAGTTACTTAGAAAATTCATTTAATAGGTTAAACCATTTCCAATCAACTCCAAAATTTTTATGGGGTTTCCTATTATCCTATGGAACAGTGGAGGATTGATTTTGAGTAATTTCCATTTTTAATTTGTTGTAATTAATTCAAAGTTGGTTTTAGGTCAGGTGAGAAATCAAATTAATTTTTAATGTCTTAGTTCATGCCATAATTATACTAAGTTTCTCTGGTCAGAGGGAAACTACCCTAATTTCCCTTTAATTTTCCAAGCAATATACCAATTACTAGAATTAAAATACCAAAACAAGCATAGAAACTTGAAAAAAAGATAACTTGCCATGGACATAGCCTCTGACCTTAAAAAATTCATGGAATGTTCCTAAGATCAGAAGCTACAACAGCCCTATGGTCTCATGCCATGGTGAATTGTGTGTGTGAGTGGAAAATTGAAATACTCAGATCAATATTTAATTATGTAAAAATTAAAGACTCACCAAAATAGCTTGATTCTTTTTCCACATTGTTCTCCTCTGTTCACTGAGCAAGAGGGTATTTTTAAATTATTTTTAGATTTTTTCTATGCAAAGATATGATTTTTTAAAGTTTTAGGTATTTAAATAATTCAAAAAAATCAGATTTTCCTACTTAACCCAGTCAGTGCCACCTCAACCTACGGCGGGTCGAAAGCACATGCGGCTTCTTCTGGTTGGGCGCCGCCATCCACCTCAGCTCCACGCGTCTCCGCGGTCTGTTTCATCTATTCATCTGGAGTGATCATGGTCGTCCATCAGTTACACACGCGATCCGACAGCTCTGGGTCATCGTCTCTGCCTGGTGTGAACCCGCAACTGCACTTTTTCTAGACCTAATATCTCCCTCATTTCTCAACCAAATCACACGAGTTTTGATCTTATGTGTTCTTCTAAACAAGGGCTATAAATCCATATGGCTAATATGCATTGAAATTGAGTCGAACAAAATGGAGAATCA
Organism: Papilionanthe hookeriana x Papilionanthe teres; assembly: GCA_022702705.1. Lineage (NCBI taxonomy): Eukaryota > Viridiplantae > Streptophyta > Magnoliopsida > Asparagales > Orchidaceae > Papilionanthe > Papilionanthe hookeriana x Papilionanthe teres. The sequence continues at coordinate 39,571,202 of CM040424.1, read as the reverse complement.
CTAGAAGCTCGAGTTAAGTAGAAGTCTCATACCTTGGTCCAAGAGGTAAAGCCTCGATTGGATGTGCTCAGCACGTTCGTTGGAGTCCCGAGAGCCTATGGATTGAGCCTCGAGCGCTAGTGAAATGCCTGGCCATGAAAGTGACCAAACTCGATTTTGTACTATGCCCGATAGAGCAAATGACTGGCCTGGTGAGGGAGCTTTCAGTGGGGAACTTCTTCTTTACCTCTGGTAAAGGTGTGGGAAGGTTTAATTTGGTTTTGGTGGAGATTCATTGAGTTTCCTATTTTCTGGCCTGAAATTGAGCTCAGAAATTGGGCTCAATCAGTGGGAATTAGAGCATAAATGAAATGGGGCTGAGTTTCTCTTGGCTGGAAGGAGCTCTGGGAGCAATTTGGAAGGCTTTCTTTGAAGAAATTTTCAGCACCTTCTCATGGCCGAGAGGGGGTGCTTATTTGGCTAGAGCCATAAGGCTGAGCTGGGGATCAATTGGTGGGTGGATTCAGTTGCTTAGGTGGAGGGAAGAAGAGCTCCAGTGGCAATTTTGGCTGAGGTGGCCAGTAGGTGGAGTTTGGGTGAGTTTAACTTGGTGGTAGCTCTCAGTTTTGACTCCCTCAAGCGACTAGGCCGGCCGACAAGGACAAGGGAGCTAGGCCCTGAGGTCAGGTGAGTCAGGGAGAGGTTTAATGGTGATTAATCAACTTTGGGGAGTTTTTGGGGTAAGGCAAAAGAAGATTTAACCACTTAAGGGAAGAAATCCCTTAAAATGGGGGACCCTTGGTCCATGGCTCACCTAGCATGGGTTAGATGGATCTAGGGTGGTTCCTAGGGTTCACTTGGTGGCTGTGGAAAGGTTGGTTTAGCCACATTTGGTTTAATTTGGTTAGATTAGGTTATGGGTTCAATTTGGTTCAATTAGGTTAAGGTTAGCCTAACTTGGGTTTTGGTTTGATTTAGGTCCAAATGTCTTGAGAAACATTGTACACATGATTGTAATGAAGAACTTTCATGAAGACATGAAAGGGTTTTGAGTTCAATTGAAGGGTCAATTTAGTGGATTTTGAAATTTTGGTCAATTTGGGTAATGTTGGGTCAACTTGGGTCCAAGTTGGGCTAAGGTGGGGTTTAGACCCAATTGAATATTTCAAATGGTCTATGGGAATGTGGTGAAGAGTTCCCAACATCAATTGGGAAGAAATTTTAATGTTAGGCCAATCAATTTGGTATATTTAGGGCATGTGTTCAATTTGGGTAAAAATGGGTATTCTTGGATTTCAAGTGGATTTAAGCTAAGCTTGGGCTCAAATTGGGACAATTGAATGTTGTATGGGTTTCATAGGAGTGTCATGGAGGGTTTAGGATTGTAATTTGGGGGGAATTGGTTGACATTAGGTTAATTAGGAGATTTTGGATCATTTAAACAAAAAATGGGGATTTTGGATTCCAAATGGATTTGAACTCAAATGTGGGCCAATTTGGGCTTGGATTTGGTCTAGATTGGTATTGGGGATGGAATTAAAGTTTAGAATTGAAAATTGATCAAAATTGGGGTCATTGGGTTGATTTCGTTTGACATTGGGTCCATTTGGGCTAAAATGAGCCAATTTAGGATTTTGGATTGAAAGTGGGTTAACTTGGCAAAATTGGGTTATGGTGTAGTTGAACAAAATGAAATTGAGAATATTTAGGGATTTCTGGAATGTTTTTGGGAATTCTTGAAATTTTGGGCAAAATGGGATATTTGTACAGAGAAATTTAATGGGAGTTTGTCGGACCTACATAGAACTTAAGTTTAAGTTGTTTTGATTCATGTGCTTTTTATTTCTATACAATGCAATTGCTTAACCTTTTTTTTCAGTAGCTGCCCCATTTCTTAATGTTCTGAATTCTTGGAAAATTATGTATATGCCACCTAAAGTATGAGTATTTATGAAAATAGTATTCAACCCATGAAACTGAACTATTGAACCCTTTTTTGGTTAAATTCATGCAAATATTTGTATGTGCTAGGCCTTAAGCTCAAGGCTTTATGGTTTCGGACAAAGCACCCAAGCACTTGGTTAAGTGGGCTGCACCACTATCAAACCCATCTCTTTGCATGTGCCACAACCCACTGATTGAAAATTTAATTAAAGTAAAAAAATATGCATTTAAGTTTGTACATATCTTGATTTGGATGAATGTATTGCAAATGAAGGTTGTTTTCTTGAGGGGCATCACTTTCTTATTGTAATTAACTTTTACCTCCACTGCCCTGGAGAGCTTTCTTTTTCTTTGAAGAATATAAACATGGACTTCACCCTATATCTGTACAAAATTATGCTTGGAATTCACTGTTACGGTTGAACTGAATTACATTTTCTTAGTGAAGGTTTGGCTAGTGAAACTGGCTACTTGGATTAGATTGATGGGCATCACACCTTTTTTAATGCTTTCGTTAGTTATGGTTCGATGTTCTGTCTTGTAATTGATTTTGTTTATGATCTGTATTGTCCTTTATTTTGTTAATCCATGAATCAAGTTCATGTTACATTTTGTGCTTTTATAAAAACTTATTTTCTTCCCTTTCTAACTTATTTTTAGGGAGGGGATGCTGCAAAACTCATCTTAGTCATAAATGGCGCCTGCATTGCCAAATATAGTAGATCCAATCGCTACCATGAAGGTAATGGTTCTCAAAATGAGAGGGAGGAGTCAGAGTTATCACTACCTAATGGAGATTTTGAAGAGGATAATTTTGTTGCTTTTGAAGATACTGCTATGGATGCATCTACTAGATAAATGGGTGGTTCTGCTAACAGAACATTACCACACACAGATGGGGAAGTTGAAGACTGTGGTAATACTGATGCAGAGAATGATGCAGATTATTGTGTCAAAGACAGCACACACAGATCTACAAAGGACAATATAAATGCATCTGAAACAAGAGTGGATGTTTCAGGCTGTGAATCGGGAGATGAATGTTCTCATGAGAACCATGAGGAGGAAGATGCAAATCATGATGCCAATGGTGGAATTGAGGGTGAGGATGAAGGAATATCTGATGCGAATGATGCTGAGGGTGAACTAACTTTATTGTCTTTTTCAGAACAGTTCCTGCATGTTGTGAAACCACTTGCAAAGCGTGTACCTGCTGCATTACATGGAAAAGACGGTAGATGCACAAAGATCTTACGTTCTTTTCATACTTCACCAGGTGAATTTGGGCAACAAACTTCCTTTAATTAAGAAAATGTTCTCAACCTATTTTTTCAGATATGGAAAAAGTATTTGGATATTGGTTACTGAAATTATAAAAGAAAAAACATAAAAATAACTTTATTGTTGCAGACTTTTTATGAAAGGATGCTCTCAGCAAATTTAAATTCAGAATTTGCTGAAAGAAAGAGGAAATTTTCAAAGGATGCAACTACCCCTAATCTTTATGCTAAGTAAGTTGTCGTAATATGCCTTGTCATATTTCTTGCAAGAGTAATTGTCTGGTTTATCAGTTGTTTTTTCTTGAGAAATGCATATTTATGAATACATTGTACAGTCTACTAAATGGTACTGCTGACAATACAAAATTATAAGATGATTGTCGTGCTATTATTGGAACCCAGTCATATATGCTTTTTACATCGGACAAACTAGTTTACAAAGTCGTTAAGCAGGTAGATTTGTTTTAATGCAGTTGCTTTTTGCTGATTTTTAAGCGTTATTTTACCTTTAATTGTCATTTTTTTGTTTTTTATATTCAGCTTCAAGCAATTGTATCAAATAAAATGGACAATAAACTTTATCAGCTTTATTTATATGAAAATTCATGGCAAAATAAAATATTTTTTGATATGGTGTATCATGAAAATGCACGTGTTCTCCTCCACGGTGAGACTGTATATCGATTTGAATGTGTAATTTGGTTGTTCTTGTCTCTAACTATATTTCTCCTCTTCCGTACACCTTCTGTTGCCTTGACTACCTTTTTTTAATTTTGAAAATTTTTTTTTTTGCTTTAGTCTTTCCATACAATGTTTGCTTTACTTCTTCCATGTTCACTCTATTTCCTTGGTTTTATGTTGTTTGGATGCAGTCTTCAAATCCAACTAAGATATCGTTTCAGCTGATGGATTATGGTCTGGAGAAACCAGAGTTTACAGTTGTTTCTATAGGGCCCAATTTTTCATCTTATCTGAACAATCATTTCCTCTCCAGTATTTCAGATCGAAAGGAGAGGCTTAGCATCTTCATGAGAAGGTGTGGATAACATCAAAAGTATATAACCGCAGTCATGAAAATCTAATTTCTCCTCGTTGCTGACTTATCTATGAATCATGTAGGAACAAAAGAAAATTCAAAAATGAAGACGATAAGGATTCTACTTATTGGAAGACTTTGGATGGTCTTCGAATTGTTAATGGTCTGGAATGCAAGATAGCAAGTCTTACCTCAACGGTATACTTAGAAACATCCAAAGCAGTTTGACAAGCATTTAACTATTTTGCTTATGGCACAAAATTGCTGCCTTATGCTCTCCAAAATTCATATGAAATGAATCTTTTGTAGGTTTCCTATGTGCTGGATACAGAGGATGTTTTGTTTCTTGTGGCAAAGAGAAGGAGAACTTCCCAAGGAGGTTTATCTTTACGAAGTCAATCAAATTTTTTGAAACATTACACACGAAAAGCACAGAAGTTTCGTTCTTTTCAGACTATGAGTCTAACATGATTCATATTGGTCCAAGACTAGGTAACCATTGAAAATGCATTTTTAAAGAGGCACTTACATAAATAACACCCAATTTCTATGTATAACTCGTAAACATTACTTTTTTACATTTATCCCTCCTAACTCTTTCATCTCACATACAAACTATCACTGATGACCTTTTTTTGCATAGCGAAGGAGCTAAATATGTAAAAGTTGAAATTTATATGTTAGATATGTAAATACATAAATATTTTTAAATTCTTGAAACAGTTCATATCTATTATTTAAAATTCCTTTATGCATTGTGTGATGCGTTTCTTGTACCCTCACATTAAACATTCCTATTTGTTTTGCAGTATCAGATTTCTGCTTTTGTTTTATCTGTTCGGTGCCGGGCAACTGTTGTCTTTGACGTCTCAAAGAACACTGGCAGGCAAGTGATCCACTTTAAAATTATTCATTTTTATGTCTTATTTATGATTCAATTCTTAAGGATATTATGCTTTAATGAAAGGTATTTTTATGTTTTTGGATGTAGGTGATGAAAAAAGAGTTCAAGAAGGAAAAAGGAGCAAAATGAAGCAAAAATGGAGCTAAAAGAGCAGAGTTGTCAAAATTATAGGCCTGGAGCCTAGGCGCCAGAATCCGGCGCCTAAGCCCCAGTTCGATACAATTACAGATAAGATTTTAAACAATTTTGGGCAGTTATTTTGACGGTGTTAAGTGGTTATTGGAGCTTCTAGAAAACTGGAAGTTACTTCTAATACATAGGACATGTGATACAATGCATCTAAACACAGGGAAATGGTTTTAGTCGCGAAGAGGTGCGATCCAAAGTGAAGAGGTGCGAAGAGCTGGTCAAAAGAGTCCGGCGCCTAGGCGCCAGATTCCGACACCTAGGCGCGACAGTTACCTTCTAGAAGATACATTGTATTTGGATGAATTTTGAAGAGGTGCCTTAAGCAACCCATGGTCAAATTCAGAGCTCTATAAATAGGAGCCCATTCTATAGAGAAAATCGCACCATATAGTCTCTTTCACCCCTTCTTGCATCTTTAGTCCCCAAGCACTATATTCCATCTAATTATTTTAGGGAGCTACCTTCTTTATTATTTAGTGAGTTTATTTTGAGTGTTAAGTGTGAGATTATTAGTGTTGTTACTGTTGAAGTCTTTCATCATTGCATTGGAGTCAGTAGGAGTTTGTAGATCACTTGAAGGAATATTTCAGATATGTATTTGTAACTTGGTTCAAAGTTTTATAAATATATTTTGTTGTGTGAATTTAATGTGTTATGAGTAGTTAGATTTCTTTCTCCTTTCAAATATGAAAAGATAATAAAATAATTAAACTTTAGTGGAGAATTTAACTTAAAATGTTTATAAAGATTGTGATGATATTAATACCTAATCTTAGTTTAATTTTTAAACTGGCCATTTAAATTGTTAAAACCTGTTGAAGAATTCTGAGACCTCTCCATAAATGAGTTCTTAACTAGTAGATATCACATGAATCCTTAGGTAATCGCAGGCTATACGCGGGTTATTTAAGGGGAAGTGCAAATAAATAGGAAGATATGATTTATTGGGCGTAAAGTTCATTAGTTTTTAGAGTGACAAGCTAATATATAATAATTTGGTTTATAGATAGGGAACGGGTCACTGGTAGGGCCTACCATAGCCACCCTTGGACATCTAGTAGTGTGAGCCTAGATTAACCTATTCTACTAATAAAACATCATGAACTGATCTATAGATTAGTCAATGTTCTTTATGCTTGGACCAAAGGGTAAAGAATAGGAATGCTTCTATTTGGCACAATACCATATTCTAAATTCTCCACAAATGTAATCATTCTAAAAATCTTGGATTAGTTGAAAAGGAGAAAGTTGTTTTATTTATACCTACATTAATATTTATTTTAATATTTCTTACTTACATTTGGTATAAATTTCATTAAATCTAAAATCTAAACTTTAAAAAGAAATAAAAATAAGAAAAATTATTTTTAATTTGAAAAATCTAAAAATATTACCTAATATTCTAAAAATCTTCCATTTGGGATCGATAACCAGGATTCCACTAGAGTGCTGTATTACTTGATATGATACATATATTTGTGTTTGTAATTGTGACTTTTACAAATTATAATCTAAATATAAATTCATAAACTCTTTCATAAGTAAAATCGCATCAAGTGTTTGGCACCGCTGTTAGTGATTAAATCTTCTAACAGTGGTATCAAATTCTTGCATTTGAAAGTATATATATAGCCCCTTTAGGCTAAGTCACACATCAGCAAGCAGCTACTTATCTCTTCTAAGTTAGCATTTATAGAATTGTGTGCTACAGAATGCCTATAATGGTTCGACTGGTGGCATAAGCTGCTGTAGCATGTATATATTAGCGATATCGTTGATATTTTTCTGATTCGAATACTTGGCTTTTTATATTTTATTTCGCTCAAACAAAGCTATTCTTATCTACCGTATCTCTGAAATTTTTTCAGCTTCTGATTTTCATACATATCTTGTTCGTTTTTGTTGTCACCAGTTTGTTGGTGATGCATTTATTCATTGGTTGTTTTTGAATTTGACAGTTATATTAAAGAAAACGTACTTTTGGAATTTTATATTTAGTTTATTTAAGACTTTGGTGGTCGTATTTTTATTTTTGTTACCTATATAGGAATTTACCACGGATATAAAAATGTATTGCTTGACGAGTAATTATGCCTTATTTTATGTTTAAACCTCCTCTTTATAACTCGTTAAACGAAATATTTACTGCCACGCGGTAAAAGTAAATGTTATGTTCATATCTGAAGGTGACATGTTTATATCAAATCTATTAATTTACCAAGAGTTTCGATGAACTTTGGCTAAGGATTAGTTCAATTAAATGATTTAAATGTGAAATCTGACTTAGGACAACATTTGATATTGACTTCGATTTCTGTAATGAATCAGTCGACATAATTCATTACTTGGCTTAATCTATGTAAGATGGACATTTGGTTTAACCAAAGCTGCAAGTAAAAAAGCTTCAAAAGACCGGATGAGATATTGAATTGATAAGAGGAGGTTTAAGATTTAACTGTTGAATGTTATGTATAATTTAATTAACATAAAAATTTGATGAAATTTAATATGGAAGGTTAAATAGAGGGAAATTTAATCAAGAAAATATAGATGAGTAAAGAGGAAAAGCAATATTCATGCATATTTAACAAAAGGTAATGAAGAAAATGAACTTGGGAACGATTAGAGCAAATATGCTTTTTTATGATATCAAAAAATTGAAATATTAATAATATTCAATAAAAAATATGGTACAAGATAAGAAAAATTACACTTTAACCATATCAAGTATTTGCTTTATGGTAGGTCGTTTGGTGCCATGTGTGAGTGAGAGGCAGTAGAGAAGCAGAGAATGGAGATGTTCCTCTGGGCTGCAGGTGAGATACCTGCGGGTGACTAGTGAACCAACGACATGAGCAAGGGATGGGATCAGGATCGGGAAGTAGATGTCACGACTCGCTCTGGGGCTTGGAATTAAACAAGACAAGAACGGATGGTTGGACAGTGAAAATAAATTCTCTTTTTTTTCTATTACTAGCAATAACAATTAAATATTTAAATATTCATGGAAGAGCAACTAAAGAAAATAAATTTAACTAATAAGTAGAAATTTGTACCTTTTTTATTGTTATTCTAGCCTCATGTACCCAGTTGATTATTTTCTTTTCATCTTAATCAAAAGCTCAAAACCTGAAGAATTTTAAATAACATAATGAGTTATCTTAAGATAACTCAGGAGTAATCACACTTATCAACTACAGTAATCCGAGGAAAAGAAATGATTATGCATGCTTGTCTTCTATATGCATTAACCAACTTTACTTTTATTTCATAATCTTTACATACACATCTGTTTGCTTTGAGGATCACCATCAAAACAACCTAACGCATGTTTGGCTAATATTGCCCCATCGGCTCTCATCGGCACAACGATTAGTGATGTAAACATCACAATTATCTTGGGAGGAAAAACTCTTAGATGTTTCTGTTCGTTATTATCCTGTCAGCATAACTGTTAGTGATCTATATATCTAACATAAAAGATAACATAACAACCAAGTGACAAATCACTCCATTAAACTCTAACCATCAACATCAATGGCTGTGAGTTCTCCAAGTTCCTGATGAAATAAGGAATAAACTCTTGTTCGAGTGTTTTGCCTTCATTGCTCCTTACGAGACAGTACCAACTTCAGTCATTCTCTATTGTCTAATTCTAAAAGTAGGTGATGGCAACGGATTGTCGCGAGTCGTCGCCGTCAATTCCCGTATCATGTTAATGTCAAGGAGTCGTGATCTACCTAAAAAATACTCATTTTTATGCCTTATTTATGATTCAATTCTTAAGGATATTATGCTTTAATGAAAAGTATTTTCAAGTTTTTGGATGTAGATGATTAAAAAAAGAGTCCAAGAAAGAAAAAGAAGGAAAAAGGAGCAAAAATGGAGCTTATGGAGCAAAATTTTTGAATTATTGGTCTGGCGCCTAGGCGCCAGAGTCCGGCGCCTAGGGGCCAGAGTCCGGCGCCTAGGCGCCAGTTCGATACAGACGCTGTTAAGTTTTTTTTGATGATTTTAGGCAGTTATTTTGACGGTGTTAAGCGGTTATTGGAGCTTCTAGAATACTGGAAGTTACTCCTAATATAAATGACATGTGATACAATGTATTTGGACACAAGGAAAAGGTTTGGATCGCGAAGAGGTGCGACCCAAAGTGAAGAGGTCCGAAAGACCTGGTCACGGAGTCCGGCGCTTAGGCACAACGGTTACCTTCTAGAAGATACATTGAATTTGGACGAATTTTGAAGAGGTGTCTTAAGCAACCCCTGGTCAAATTCAGAGTTCTATAAATAGGAGCACATTCTACATAGAAAATCTCACCAAAACCCCCTCTTAGTACACATACACATTTTAGCATCTTCTCTCTCATCTCTAGTTTCATTTAGTCTCTTCCATACTTAGGGTGCCACTTATTTTGTATCTAGTGAGTTTATTTTGAGTGTTTATTGTGTGTTATTGTTGTTGGAGTCTTTCATCATTGCTTTGGAGTCAGCAGAAGTCAGCGGATCTCTTGAAGGAACACTTTAGATACGTATTTATACTTTGGTTCAAAGTTTTATAAATATGTTTTGTTGTGTTATTTTAATGAGTTCTGAGTAGTTAGTTATCTTTCTCCTTTAAACTATGAAAAGATTATAAATTTATTAAATTTTGTAGGAGAATTAAATATAAAATATTTTAAAATATTGTGATGATATTAATACCTGACCTTAGTTCACTTTTTAAATTAGCCATTTAATTTGTTAAAACCTGTTGAAGAATTTTGAGACCTATCAGGAGATAAATTCTTAATTTGTAGATATCACTTGAATCCTTAAGTAATCGCAGGCTATACGTAGATTGTTTAAGGTGAAGTGCAAATAAATAGGATGATATTATTTATTGGACGTAAAATTAATTAGTTTTAGAGTGATAGACTAAATTCTAATAATTTGGTTTATAGAAAGGTAACGGGTCACTGGTAGGGCCGACCATAGCCACCTTGGACATCTAGTAGTGTGAGCCTAGATTAACCCATTCTACTAATAAAACATCCCGAGCCTAACTATAGATTAGTCAATGTTCTTTGCACTCTGACTCAAAGGGTAAAGAATATGAATGCTTTATTTGGCACTAATATCATAATCTTAATTCCCTATAAAAGATAATTAATATATAATTCTTGGATTAGTTGAAAAAGGAGAAAGTCATTTTTATAATTGCATTGAATTTTAATTACTGCTTACTTTACTTTTCTGCTTATTGCTTACTTTCTTTTAGTAAAAATTATTAGTTAATTAAATTTGAATATATATATATATATAAGAGTATATATAAATTGCTTTTGGAAATTTCAAAATATTATTTATATCTCTTACTTTTTATATTTCTCTATCCCTGTGGGATCGATAACCAGGACTCCAGTAGAGCCCTGTATTAGTTGAACGATACGTATACTTGCGTTTAAAATTGTGACTTTTACAATAATAAAATCTAAATATAAAATTATAAAAGTAAACCTCGCACATCAAGTTTTTGAAGCAATTTGCTGGAAATTAAATATTCTAAAAAGTGATATCAAATTCTTGTATTTTAAAGCATATTTAAAGTCGCATCGCATCAAGTCGCCACTCTCTTTCTTTATCTATCACGCTAATTCTTATCCTACCTAGACTTATTGACAGAAGTCTTTGGAGAATTTGAAGAATGAATAATCATGATAGAGATTGAGAGAAAAAGAGATTAAATGATAATCTCACAGAGCAAGTCTTTAGCTTGTGTAATTATTGAAGTTTTTCATATAAGAAAATCATATGAATATCTTGGGTAACCAGAGAGGTCTTGTAGGTGAAATATCTATCCTGAGTTCTTTAATCTCCTATAGTAGCAAACTCCTACAGTTAATTACATCTTGAGCAATTAATACCGCCTAAGAAAATTCCCGATTAAAGTTAACATTTATCCTCAAAAAAGTGTAAGTGTTGTCGTGGCAGTGTGTTTCTGAAGAATTGATACTACTAGAAAGTTTTGTTTATGTTGAGTGTATGTCGTTCTTTTGTGGTGTTTTGTTTTGTTATTTTGGTATCATGTCATGTGTTATGTCGGGATGTCGTAATTTGTATGTCATATTGTTTTATGTTATGTCGTAATGTCATGTGATGTTGTAATGTCATGTCATTTTGTTATTTGTCATGTCATTTCATATTTTGTTTTGTTGTTTGTTTAAAGTTTAGGTTTTGTGACTAACCTAAAAATTTTGGTTTCATTTTGTTGTCAATTTATGTCATGTTTTGTCGTCGACGTCCTGCAAAACAGAGTTAGCACACCCTGTAACATGCAAAGAAAATTTAAACGAAACTTCATGTTTTCATCTATTAAGGAAAACAAAGTTAGAAGCAATGTCATATCAAAATATTTAGATTACCTGGTCAAAGTGTCTGTTGTTTCAGAGTTGTCGGATGTCCGAGTTTGGTTGAAATGTCGATTTAGATTTATGTCAATTTATGTTTAATTTTTGATTTGCCTTAAATATTGATTTAAGTGGAATTTTAGATTTTAAGTCAATTTAAATTTGATTTTGGGCTTTATGTCAGTTTATGTCGATTTAAGTTTGATTTTGGGTTTTATGTCAATTTATGTTTAATTTTATGTCGAGATAAGTTCGATGTGGGTCAAACTTAAAAATTATGATGTCGTATGTTAAGTTAAATTCGATAGAGGTCGAACTTAAGAATTATGTCGGTTGGTGTCATGTTAAGTTCGATTTAGGTCGAATTTAAGAATTATATCGGTTTATGTCTTGTTAAGTTCGATTTAGGTCGAACTTATTTCGGCTTATGTTAAATCTTGTCGATTTATGTCGATTTAAGTTAAGTTTGAAATGTTAATTATTGTCGAATTATGTTAAGTTTGGTTTGAAATGTCAATTAATGTCATTTAAGGTCGGTGTTTGTTGAATTTGGTTTGAAATGTCGATTAGTATTGAATTATATTTGATTATGTTTGGAATGTTGATTAATATTAAATTAATGTCGAATTATGCTGAGTTTCGTTTGAAATGTCGAATTTGTTGAGTTTCGTTTGGAATGTCAGATTTATGTCGGTTATGTCGATTTTTATTTGAAATGTCAGATTTATGTCAGTTATGTCGATTTTTGTTTGATATGTAGGATTTATGTTGATTTTTTTTGGAATGTCAGATTTATGTCGATTATGTCAATTTGTGTTTAAAATGTCAAATTTATGTGGATTATGTCGATTTATGTTTGAAATATCAAATATATGTCGATTTATATTTGAAATGTAAAATTTATGTCTTTATGTTGATTTGAATTCAATTTTGTCGATTTAAGTTCAATTTGGGTTGAACCTAAGATTTATGTCGATTTAGGTTCAATTTTGTCGATTTATATTCAATTTGGGTTGAACCTAAGATTTATGTCGATTTAGGTTTAATTTTGTCGATTTAGGTTCAATTTGGGTTGAACCTAAGATTTATGTCTTGGTTTAGATTAGGCTTAGGTTCATTTCAGGTTGAACCTAAGTATGATTTGACTTAAGTCTAATGTGGGTTAGACTTAAATTAGGTTTAAGTTAGACTAAGGTTCATGTCAGGTTTTAACCTAAGGATGGTTTGACTTAAGTCTAATGTCGGTTAAACATAAGTTAGGTTTGGGTTAGACTTAGGTTCAAGTCGGGTTGAACCTAAGTATGGTTTGACTTAAGTCTAATATGGGTTAGACTTAAGTTAGGTTTAGGTTAGACTTAGGTTTATGTCAGATTGAACCTAAGTATGGTTTGACTTAAGTCTAATATGGGTTAGACTTAAGTTATGATTGAGTTAGACTTAGGTTCATCTCGGGTTGAACTTAAGTATGGTTTGACTTAAGTCTACTATGGGTTAGACTTTAGTTAGGTTTAAGTTAGACTCAGGTTCATGTCAGGTTGAACCTAAGTATGGTTTAATTTAAGTCTAATGTGGGTTAAACTTAAGTTAGGTTTGGGTTAGACTTATCGCGGAGTAAAAACCAACATCGCTGAGTTACGATAACCATACAAAGTTGTGCATCATCCAGGATTCCATTAAACGACGCACTCTAAAATGTTGCACCTAAATGCCGACAATTACTCCCAATTACAATTGCTCTCGACTGTTGCACAATGAATCATGCTGCACCATTGTACTTCGAGGAACTGCGTAACAATTTCCCGACTATGGGACCAGAGCTTGTGTCTGTACTCGTCAACTTCTAGTATTCATTCTGATTGAGCTATGCCCCATGAATTTTGTTCTTTTTTAGTTTTCCGCATAAAATTTTCTTGTGACTCTACCTATCATATCAATTATCTATGTGTGTGTTAGACTTTCGTGCAACGTTGAGATGTTATATAATCAATCTACCACCACGAATATTCAGGCACACATAAATAATATTAAATATTAATGAAATAATTATTAAGTGTAATTAAATTCAAATTAATATATTATATCTAACTATGGTAATTAATACTTAATCATTCACTTAATTGATGAACTATTAATAAGAAGTTTATTAAATTAATTATTTATTTCGTAAAAGTTAAAAGTTAGTTCATTAATTAATAATTATCTAATTATTTATTAAATTAATCAAAAAAATTAAACTGTGAACTAAATTTTTCATTAATATAATAGTTACATATCAAATCCTTATAATTATAATTAGTTTACAATATATTTGTTAATTACCAATCATACAAATTAATTAAAATTATTTAAATGAAAATTAAGTAGGTCGCAACAATTTTTATTTGTTTACATATCTCATATCTAAACGTTGATATTTATATATATAACATTTTGGTGTTTTAAATCTAGACATGAAAAATATATATGTCACATTTCAAAGTAATAAGAGATTATGAGTAAGACTATCAAAAAAACTTATTGTTTGAGAATACCTCGTGCTCAATTTATTCATTAAGCAAGCGAGCTGAACAAACTAATTTTTTGACCTCGATTTATAAATGAGCCGGACAAAAACAAATCTTGGGCTCATTTTAACTCGAAATAACTAAATAATTAATAATAATATTTATTTATATCATATTTATATTATTTTTTTAATCATATTTAAAAAGCTAAATATTATCATTTCTGAAAATTATTGTAATTTTTAATTATAAAAAAAAACTATAAGTTTAGTAAGACATATAAATAAATAGCATGTGATTCTATGTATGTAAATTTCTCTACCATGAAACACTCGTGTCTTCCTTCTTTGATGTAGGAATTACATATGCAAATTCATAAGAGTTAAGTGGTATGTATGTAAATGCTCCGAGGCTTCTCCCAAGAAAACGGGCAACCTTTCTTTTGTAGTGTGGTAAAATAAAAATTGAGTGGTAGGCTAATAGCCATAATTCTGCCGGTTGCCAGGGTTCTCCCTCTCTCTCTTTTATGCTTAGTCCCACATTGCTTATTTTTCAAATAACTTTTACTATAAGTTATATTTAAGTTCTACTACTTATAATGTTGTCTTTTTTTTTGAAAATTTAAGCTAATAAAAATAAAAGTATTTCAAGTTTCTAATATTTAATGATTTTATTAAAATTAATTGAGCTGAATTTAGTTTAAATGATGATAAATGAAGATTAATTTTGAATTTCAATTGGTATTTTAATGTTTTATTTAGAATTTCTAATTTTTGTTAATATTGTAAAGTTGAAATGCGATTTTAACATTCTTTATTAGGTACTTTATCTATTAAATTGTATTTAAAATATGAAAAAGATTTTTGGAATAAGTAGAATTTTAACATAAAGTCCATGAGATGTATTGGACCGTTGAAGCTGAAAGCATCTTTTTGAATTTCTAATCCCATCTTTTTTTATGATGGGTTCACATTGAATTTCCAAAGTGTTTCTTTATAGAATGTCTTCTTATTCAATTGTGTGTGACAATTGCTAATTTTTAGTATTCACTTGTTTATTTTTGAGTAAACTAGTTTTTTTTTCTTTATTGTTGGCTTTGATTTTTTTTTCATCCTCACATATTCAATTTTCTTAATTGAATATCTATAATTTAATTTTATTGCAATCACACCCAAAATTCAAATAAAATAATAGAGAAAGCCATGCTCTATTCAAATGAAATTATTGAATATAGATTTATCATATAAGACATACCGCCCGAAATGCTTATTCATTTATATTAATTGTTCTTTTTCTCCTTTTTTTTTGAATTTTCATTTCAAACTATAAGGAATGCAATAATTACCATCAAGGCAATGGGCAAGAATCAAAGTATGATAATTTGTAGTCGGTATCTTAGAGCTTTATAAACTGGGTGGTGGGCTTAATGTGAAAGCTGACATTTAGTTTGAAAAGAATTTTACTTCGTACTTTCTCATTTGAGTTTTTGACTTGATTGCAATAATTTTAAATTACTGGGACTTAATTTGTTCATATTTAAAATATCAGACACAAGATTGAAACAAAAACTATATGAGCTAAATGATGACTTCCTTTTAGTGTAATTTTATTACAAGTATATTTTAGGCTAGATTTACTTTCTCATGCAGTCATTTTATCCTGATTATGCATGAATATGAATTTGATAGAATGTTGTAGTAGTAAGTATATTCAATCTTTACTTTTTCTTCCTAGCTATATTTTATGAAATTAATTGCAAAATATTTTACAATTTAAGTTTGGGGGAAGAAAAATATTAACTCTTATTTGTTCTCGATTGTTATATTTTCAAAAAAATTATTAACATAACTTCTGGCAATTGTACCTCGCTTGAGATAACTAAAACTTTTTATTTTAATTGAATATTATGGAAGGATTGGATGAAATTTTTTTAGTAATAAAAGTTAATTTTATAAGGGTAAGATATTTGGTAGGAAAAAATTTGATTATAGTTAACTATTTAAAGTAAAGAAAACTGTATTTTTGAAATATTAAGAAAGCTTAAAGTATTATGTGTTAAGAAGAGATTGTGACTTTATGATGAATAATAAAGCTTCATACATAATTATAAAGTAAGGATATGATTTAAGTTTGAACTTTAGAAAGAGGAGAGTGGAGTTCAAAATCATTACAGGCTCTCCAGATACAGTAATCCTCATATAAAAAAATAAAGAAAAAAATAAGAGTGAAAAAAAGGATTGAAAGTGATCCCGAAAGAAAAAAACAAAGAAAAGAGAAAGAAAAATATTTATGAGGAGAAACTTGAGGAGATACCTAATCAAAATTGAGCTTCACTGAGTCACTCTACAAGGGAGAACTTGATTTCATTTCTGAATTTATATTTAAAGTATTGGCCTACATTTTGATAAAGTTTGGATGAACTCCTTTTTCACATAGTCTTTCAAGGCCTTCTTAATGTAACAAATTATGGTTTATCTTGAAATAAATAGAAGACTAGAACCCTTAAACTTGATTGCTGAATATTCTTATACTTGTAGTGTTAACCCGAGTTACTAAATTTCTTTCTAAAAATCTAATCATTATATTCTTTTAAATGAAAAATTTTAGTGTCTTACAGGTGAAAATTACATTGCCTTGAGTTATATTTTTATGTAGTAAAAGTGTTACTTGAGGACAAGTAATTGTTAGGTTTGGGGGTATTTGACACGCCTAAAATATATATGCTTTTTGCTATATCATTTTACTTATTTTTTGATGATATTACACTTTAAAGGAAGGTATTTTGTATGTTTTTTGGTTTTAGGCACAAGAAATGACGATTGGAGCAAAAGGAAACAAAAACGGTGCAATTTGGAGCAAAAACGAGCAAGAAATGAAATTCACGCACGACACCTTTCGATAAGTCTTTCGATGCTTAATCTCTTTTATAATTTTTGCATATTTTTGAATGAGATTACACTTTAAAGAAAGGTTGTTTTTATGTTTATTTTGTAGGGCTATCTCTTACGAACGCAACGCAACTGAAACGAGCCGAAACGGAGCTAAAATGGGGCCAAACGGAGCGAAATTGTGGAGCTGCTCAGAGCCATCTCGCCCGATCTCGCCGACGGCGAGCTTTTCCCGAGACCACCGAAAAGTGGCCTAAAAGTGGCTGAAAAGCTCGCCGACAGCGGCCCGGACGACCACGAACCGATTTTTGGCGGTTTTGGGCCAATATTCGACGTATTTGGACGCTTTTTTGAAGGGGTGCGTAAGGAAACTCTTGGGAATTCGTCCAAACTCTTTAAAAATGGCGAATATAGGTTAGAAAAAGGGGAGATTAAGAGAAGATTAGAGAGAAAAAATTGGAGAAAAACTTAGAGGAATGTTTAGGATTCTTAGATTAAGAGTAGAAATGTAGATTTCTACCCTTTTGGAGAGATTGGAGAGAAGATTTTTTAGAGAATTTGTAAGGGATTGTACGAGCATTGCATGGATCGACGGGAGACTTTGTTGGAGAGATCTTTCTCTTTCTTTTAAAGGGAAAAAGCTAAGTATTGTTCTTCATTATCTTATGATTTTGTAAACATTTATGTAGTGGATTTGCTTTATTTAAATGAAGTTTCCTTTGCGTTTTCTTCGTGCTTTGTGACGTATCTCTCTTACTCTTTCTTCTTCTTTGGAAATAGTGGCATGAGATGATTATGCCTTTGTTTTCAATTTACTTTTCTTTTCTAATGAGTAGAATTCATGCTTAGGATTTTGTGATGTATGTTAAAAGTTAATTTAGATATAAATGTGATGGTTTTTACTTGCACTTCATTTACATTGCAATTAAGGCCTGTTGTAATGTTAAAATTTGTTGTGAAAACATACGATCCGAGAGGGCTATGCTTTCTACAACTAAGTACGAACCACATTTATATTCCATGAATGGTGAAGTTCATAGAAGTTGAATGCAAATAAATAGGGAAATAATATTAATCGGGCGTAGAATTGGAGATTTTAGAGTGACAGGCTAAAATCCTTAATTTGATCCTATCGTTTGGGTGCTGAAGTGTAGATGTTAGCCCTCAGGCGAGGGGAACGTGGGAGCTCCGAAGTGGCAGCCGGTATCCTCCCGACTAGCCGCGAGATTCGGTAACCGAAGCATAGGATTAGTCAATGTTCTTTATGCTTGGACCAAAGGGTAAAGAATAGAATTGCTCCTATTTGGCACATACAATATTAAATGCATCTCAATCCTATACATTATCTATTTCATTACATAAGAATAGTAGTTTTTAATATCTCAAAATTCTCCAAACCAATTCATCCAAAAAAGGTTATCTTTAAAATTATTATTTGCACTTAGTTATAATTACTATTACATTTAACACTTGCATTTAGGAGTAGTTGCTAAATAAAACACAATTTTAATCGACATTCCAAACTAAGGACTATTAGTACTAGACTAGAATTTAACTAAAGACCTCTTACTTCACTTCCTCGTGGGATCGATACTGGGTTTTTTAAAGAAAACTCTATATTACTTGAAACGATACGTATACTTGCGTAGTACCCCTAGTGTGTAAAATATTTTATAATTTTTATATCATTTAAGATTTTGCACACTAGCCGCTATTTAGAAATCGGGTCAAGTTTTTGGCCATCTTTTGGAAGTTAATTTACTGTGTTATTGCGGGTCGGGTCAAGTTTTTGGCGCTGTTGCCGGGGAAGCTTCGGTAAGAACTTTAGGAGAATTTTAGTTGAAGTAATTAGGCTTAGATTTGGAAAACTGTAGTGTAGTAAAAACTATTTTTGTGTGAAAAATTTTTTTGTTGCATGAAACATTGTTGTGAAAAAATTATTTGTGTGAAAAATATGGTGTTCGTAAAAATATTTTATTGTGTTGAATATATTTCGTCATTTATTTGTTTAATTGTTAAAATATTATTTGTTGTGTTACGTTTGCGAAACAAAGGATCTGTAGGACTTGTGCCTTATGATCCCGAGTTTGAAGAAAATAAAAAAATAAAAATTCGAAAGGACTCGAAAAACTAGAAGTGGAAATGGAAAACTTTCAAGATAATAAATTGGAAAATCATCATAAATTATTGAGGGATTGCATAAATCCTACGACGGATGAAATTCACTTAAGTATACAATACTCCGTCGTAGAAGGTGACTCATTTGAAATAAATTCGAGATTATCCAACTCGGTGCGAACAATCGGTTTAGAGGAACTCCTTTGGAGGAACCCTATTTACACTTATCAAATTTTCTAGAACTTTGTGCTACATTTCATTATAACGGTATGTCGAGAAGATCTTTGTTAGACTAAGGCTTTTTCCTTTCTCACTAAGGGATAAGGCTAAAATATGGTTATATTCATTAGCACTTAGCTCTATTAAAAATTGGGAGGAGTTAAGTCAAAAATTCCTAGCTAAGTATTTTCCACCTTCAAGGACAACTAAACTTAGAAACGATATTATCTCATTTTGTCGGTATGAAGGGGAATCGATATACGAAGCTCGGGAAAGATTTAAGGAACTCTAAGAAAGTGTCCACAACATGATACGCCCGATCGGTTAATCATTCAAACTTTTTATAATGGGTTAGTAGGATCCCTTAGGTACTATAATTGATGCTACCGCTGGTGGATCATTAATGTCAAAATCATTTGATGAAGCGTATGCATTAAGCGAAGAAATGACTACAAATGAATTTCAATGGTCCTCTACGAGGAAAATCATAAAAATGTAGCTAGTGTTCATGATACGGATATAATTACAATTCTTGCATCTCGGATTGCTTGCGATATCGAGGAAGTTGGACCAATTTGGAATGAACCAACCTCGATTTACTCCTGTAAGTGAGGAAAGTTCATTAGGGCCTATAATTGATTCTAAATTATCATATGAGACTTTAAATACCATAAACAACCCGTACTCTAACTTTTACAACCCAGGTTGGGAGAACCATCCTAAATTTAACTGGAATACTACTACTGACGATGGAAACCAACAATGGGAAAAAAATCATGCAAATCATAATGTAAATTGGAATAATCAGGGGAACATAAACTATAGACCTTCATATCCATCGGACTCTAACGATGATCAACAATTTGAGGATAAGAAAATGTCTGTGGAAGAAGTGGTATTGCAAATGGGAAACCAGTTGCAAAGTCAAAATGCTGCGATTAAAAACATAGAGAATCAGTCAGGACAAATTGCTAATTCACTTAGCAATAGACAACAAGGAACACTTCTTAGCAACAATGAGATCAACCACTAAAGAGAACACTAATGAACAAATAGAAGGCATGTCCGATTAAAAAATGGAAGAGAGATAGAGGACGTGGTTAGAAAAGAAAAAGATGTTGTGAGAGAAACAAAGGAAACTAAAAGGCTCGAAGATCATGTTTCTAAGGATGCGGAAAAATTAATATCTCCAACTAAAATCAATTTGGAAAAACCACCACCTCCATTTCCTCAAAGACTTAGACAGCATGAATTGAATAAAAAATTTTCAGAGTTCGTGAAAGTACTTAAGAAGTTAACGATAAATATTCCTTTCACTGAAGCTTTGGAACAGATGCCAAGTTATGCAAAGTTTATAAAGGATATATTAAACAAGAAAATGAAATTTAGGGATTATGAGACAGTTGCACTAAGTGAGGAGTGCAGTGCCATACTTCAGAAAACTTTTCCTCGGAAACTTAAAGATCCTTGTAGCTTTACAATTCCTTGTGCAATTGGAGAAAAATTATGTGGAAAAGCTTTATGTGATTTAGGAGTGAGCATTAATGTGATGCCTCTATCTATATTTAGAAGGTTAGGTTTAATCGATATTTCTCCCACTACTGTAACCCTTCTATTAGCTGATCGATCTATCATTTATCCAAAAGGAGTTATAGAAGACGTGCTTGTTAAAGTGGATAAATTTATCTTTCCTTTGGACTTTATTGTATTAGATATGGAGGAAGATAAAGAAATTCCAATTATTTTAGGTAGACCTTTCCTTGTTACTGGACAAGCTATGATAGATGCGCAAAAGGAGAGTTGACTATGAATATTAGTGACCAAGAAGTTACTTTTGATGTATTAAAGACTATGAAATTTCCAGCTGAGAGAAAAGATGATGATTGTTTTTGGATGGATAAAATTGATTATCTAAGAAAAGAACATTTCCAAGAAAGTTTTGAGAGAAAGTTAACAAATGAGATTGAAATAGACTTTCATGATGAGTCAAAAATGTTATGTAAAGAAGACTGTATGTATGTTCATGAGAGGTGTGAAATGATGGACGCTACCAAAAATAGTAAACTTTTAGTTCCATCTCTTGAAAAATCTCATGAACTTAAGATGGATGTACCCCATACAATTTTAAAGCCTATCTATTTAGGGAATTTATCTACACAACCAGTTTTAATATCTTTAGATGCGACTCAATCACAAGAAAAACCTGAATTGAATGATGAACAAGATAAAATTATTGAACTAAGACTTGGAAGAGAATTTGAGGATAGATTTCTAAAGAACTTTGAGTTGAGAAAAGAGGATAAGAATATTGAAAGACCACTGGAAGAAATTCCTAAGGAATTAAAAAAACTTATTTTCTCAACTAAGATAGATCTTCTATCATTTAATAATTATAAAGGGAAAGAATTGGAAGATAACTTGAATCATAAGAGTGACATAGAAGAATTTGATCTTGAATCTGAATTATTTAAAGAGAATCTGATCCAAAATTTGGAAGATATTGAAGTATCTTATAAAGATCCATTTCTTATCAATTTCAAGGATGATATTAATATGCAATTTCAGAAAATCAATAGAAGAATATTGGATCTAGAAGGAAATATGATGAACAATGATAAAAATCCAACTGAAATTGAAGAGCTAAATGAAAAATTAAAATTTGAGGATTTTATAGGAATCCCTGGATCTGGAAATGATTGGGCGATTTATTGAGGATTACTTAAATGGAATTTTGATCCAGGTGGAATCATATGTCGGGCTAATGACGTTAAAACAAGTGCTTTATGGGAGGCAACCCATAGTTATCTGTGTGTTTTGATTTAGTATGTTTTGAGAGTCATGATTGTTAGTGTTGTATGATGTTTACTTTATAATGTATTGATAAGTTTGATTGATGATTGGTAGATGTTTAGATTGTTAGTAGTTTGATCTTTGTGTCTTGAGGGAGGTGATTCCTTAACTTCTTATTATAGTTTCATCTTAGTTTGTTACTTCCTTTCTACAACTTTATTTTCATTAGGTAGGAGTCGCGAACCTATTTGATGAATACCATATGGATGATCTTACACTATCTTTATAACTCGTTATAGGTGCTTAATTATAAGAATTAGATGATACTTGAGATTGGTGTCCGGAAACTAATTTATCGAGGATAATCTTATCTTTGAGATTATAATCTATAATATCATTTGAAAGTACCTAATTTACTAATGTAGTGATTCCGTTAGAAATTGAAGGTAACATAGTGAGATTGGATGAGTTAAAGGATGATCATTTGTGTTTGTATTTATTATATGTGTGTTTATATTTGTGTTACAACTTTATTTAGGTCTTGAAGAACATTTTATATTCCCTTGCCGATACCTGCTATGCTAGTTAGACTTTGGTTTAGTTAATTTCATTCTGGCATGATTAGTTTAGATTTACTTTCTGCTGCATATTGTTCTGTCCTAATAAATACTTGTAAATGGTTTTGATAGACATTTGTGGTAGATAGAATTTCTAAATTATTTTCTTCCTGCTTTTATTTTTTGTACTAAATGTTATATATGTTAAAAATTAAGTTTGGGGGTAGGAAGAAAAATAAAATTTTGATATGAAAATACTTCCTTTTAGTGTAATTTTATTACAAGTATATTTTAGAGCTAGATTTACTTTCTCCTGTGAGTCATTTTATCCTGATTATGCATGAATATGAATTTGATAGAATGTTGTAGTAGTAAGTATATTCAATCTTTACTTTTTCTTCCTGCTATATTTTATGAAATTAATTGCAAAATATTTTACAATTTAAGTTTGGGGGGAAGAAAAATATTAACTCTTATTTGTTCTCAATTGTTATATTTTCAAAAAAATTATTAACATAACTTCTGACAATTGTACCTCGCTTGAGATAACTAAAACTTTTTATTTTAATTGAATATTATGGAAGGATTGGATGAAATTTTTTTAGTAATAAAAGTTAATTTTATAAGGGTAAGATATTTGGTAGGAAAGAATTTGATTATAGTTAACTATTTAAAGTAAAGAAAACTGTATTTTTGAAATATTAAGAAACTTAAAGTATTATGTGTTAAGAAGAGATTGTGACTTTATGATGAATAATAAAGCTCATACATAATTATAAAGTAAGGATATGATTTAAGTTTGAAGTTTAGAAAGAGGAGAGTGGAGTTCAAAATCATTACAGGCTCTCCAGATACAGTAATCCTCATATAAAAAAATAAAGAAAAAAAAAGAGTGAAAAAAAGGGATTGAAAGTGATCCCGAAAGAAAAAAAAAGAAAAGAGAAAGAAAAATATTTATGAGGAGAAACTTGAGGAGATACCTAATCAAAAATTGGCTTCACTTGAGTCACTCTAAAGGGAGAACTTGATTTCATTTCTAATTTATATTTAAAGTATTGGCCTACATTTTGATAAAGTTTGCATGAACTCCTTTTTCACATAGTCTTTCAAGGCATTCTTAATGTAACAAATTATGGTTTATCTTGAAATAAATAGAAACTAGAACCCTTAGACTTGATTCTTTGAATATTCTTATACTTGTAGTGTTAACCCGAGTTACTAAATTTCTTTCTAAAAATCTAACCATTATATTCTTTTAAATGAAAAATTTTAGTGTCTTACAGGTGAAAATTACATTGCCTTGAGTTATATTTTTATGTAGTAAAAGTTTTACTTGAGGACAAGTAACAGTTAAGTTTGGGGGTATTTGACACGCCTAAAATATATATGCTTTTTGCTATATCATTTTACTTATTTTTTGATGATATTACACTTTAAAGGAAGGTATTTTGTATGTTTTTTGGTTTTAGGCACAAGAAATGACGATTGGAGCAAAAGGAAACAAAAACGGTGCAATTTGGAGCAAAAACGAGCAAGAAATGAAATTCTACCCTGACACCTTTCGATAAGTCTTTCGATGCTTAATCTATTTTATACTTTTTGCATATTTTTGAATGAGATTACACTTTAAAGAAAGGTTTTTTTTATGTTTATTTTGTAGGGCTATCTCTTACGAACGCAACGCAACTGAAACGAGGCGAAACGGAGCTAAAATGGGGCCAAACGGAGCGAAATGGTGGAGCTGCTCAGAGCCATCTCGCCGACGGCGAGATTTTCCCGAGACCACCGAAAAGTGGCCGAAAAGTGGCCGAAAAGGCTCGAACTCTCCGACAGCGGCCCGGACGACCACGAATCTACTTTTGGCGGTTTTGGACCAATATTCGACGTATTTGGACGCTTTTTCGAAGGGGTGCGTAAGGAAACTCTTGGGAATTCGTCCAAACTCTTTAAAAATGGTGAATATAGGTTAGAAAAAGGGGAGATTAAGAGAAGATTAGAGAGAAAAAATTGGAGAAAAACTTAGAGGAATGTTTAGGATTCTTAGATTAAGAGTAGAAATGTAGATTTCTACCCTTTTGGAGAAATTGGAGAGAAGATTTTTTAGAGAATTTGTAAGGGATTGTACGAGCATTGCATGGATCGACGGGAGACTTTGTTGGAGAGATCTTCCTCTTTCTTTCAAAGGGAAAAAGCTAAGTATTGTTCTTCATTATCTTATGATTTTGTAAACATTTATGTAGTGGATTTGCTTTGTTTAAATGAAGTTTCCTTTGCGTTTTCTTCGTGCTTTGTGACGTATCTCTCTTACTCTTTCTTCTTCTTTGAAAATAGTGGCATTAGATGATTGTGCCATTGTTTTCAATTTACTTTTCTTTTCTAATGAGTAGAATTCATGCTTAGGATTTTGTGATGCATGTTAGAAGTTAATTTAGATATAAATGTGATGGTTTTTACTTGCACTTCATTTACATTGCAATTAAGGCCTGTTGTAATGTTAAAATTTGTTGTGAAAACATACGATCCGAGAGAGCTATGCTTTCTACAACTAAGTACGAACCACATTTAAATTCCATGAATGGTGAAGTTCATAGAAGTTGAATACAAATAAATAGGGAAATAATATTAATCGGGCGTAGAATTGGAGATTTTAGAGTGACAGGCTAAAATCCTTAATTCGATCCTATCGTTTGGGTGCTGAAGTGTAGATGTTAGCCCTCATGCGAGGGAAACGTGGGAGCTCCGAAGTGGCAGCCGGTATCCTCCCAGCCTAGCCGCAGATTCAGTAACCAAGCATAGGATTAGTCAATGTTCTTTATGCTTGGACCAAAGGGTAAAGAATAGAATTGCTCCTATTTGGGACATACAATATTAAATGCATCTCAATCCTATACATTATCTATTTCATTACATAAGAATAGTAGTTTTTAATATCTCGAAAATTCTCCAAACCAATTCATCCAAAAGGGTTATCTTTAAAATTATTATTTGCACTTAGTTATAATTACTATTACATTTAACACTTGCATTTAGGAGTAGTTGCTAAATAAAACACAATTTTAATCGATATTCCAAACTAAGGACTATTAGTACTAGACTAGAATTTAACTAAAGACCTCTTACTTCACTTCCTCGTGGGATCGATACTGGGGTTTTTAAAGAAAACTCTATATTACTTGAAACGATACGTATACTTGCGTAGTACCCCTAGTGTGTAAAATATTTTATAATTTTTATATCATTTAAGATTTTTCACACTAGCCGCTATTTAGAAATCGGGTCAAGTTTTTGGCCATCTTTTGGAAGTTAATTTACTGCGTTATTGCGGGTCGGGTCAATGCCTCTAAACCATAAATTGAAGATAAACTCAACTTTAAATTAACCATCCATTTTCAGAGAAAAAATAGTAAATAATTTATCAAACGTTGCATTTTTGTCAAGCATAATCAGTTCTTTACAGTCTAGTAAAAATTCAATGTTAGTTGGATGCTTTAATTTTTTTTCTTCTTTTTGTTTTGATTATTTTATGAATTTTATTTTTATGTTTGAAATGAGATACGAGGGATGATAGTTATTTTTTTTTCAACTTTTAGGATCGTATTTGTTTGACATAATTTTAATCATAATTTAAATCATGTTATATTTCATTTGAATTTCTAATTCCAATAAAAGACTAAGAAGTTTGGATTGATATTCGAGTTGGTTTAAGGTAGTGATTTTTGGCATTATTAATTAAACTGAAAAAATGATAAAAGATGGATGGCTGATGGAGGATATAAAATCCCTTAATTACAGTAGTTTTCAAGGGGACGGGGCTTGTGAGTTTTGTTTATATGTTTCTTGTTTCCTTGTAGTTAGTTTGTGCTTTTGACTTTTATTGGGGTCAATGCAAAAGTCATACATGTCCTACATCACTAGCCTACCAGATTCATTTTGGGATCTAGAGTGAGGTTGACTTGGAAAGTTTAAATTAAATGTTGGTTTGACTGATTTAAGATTTGGAATTAAATTGAAATTAGTTTAAAATTTATTCGGAACTTACCTTACGCCGATTTAATTTACTAACTTAGGTCATGAATAGTGCAGAAATAGTGATATTTGGCATGTAATCATGACTATTTTTAGCGTGAATAAAATTTCTCTTTTCAATTTCCATCTTGTGATTGTGAGTTGTATGCATGATTTGTTTTCAATTGTGGTTTAATTTTGGGTAAATTCATCTCCTCATATCGTCACTATAATTATT
Source organism: Papilionanthe hookeriana x Papilionanthe teres (assembly GCA_022702705.1). Taxonomy (NCBI): domain Eukaryota; kingdom Viridiplantae; phylum Streptophyta; class Magnoliopsida; order Asparagales; family Orchidaceae; genus Papilionanthe; species Papilionanthe hookeriana x Papilionanthe teres. Next base: position 39,544,163 of record CM040424.1, on the reverse strand, counting down.
GTCAAGTTTATCATCGTTTTATTTTATTTGCATATTTTTTATTGACTTGTTTATTGCTTTTCATTTTAGTCAAAATGTGCCACATCATAGATGTAAAGATGGCTTACCATAAATTTGATTTTTGAAAATTATATTGATTTGCTTACTAATTTATTTGTTTCTAAGTTTTTGCTTAAATCCTTGATTTTTTTTTATATTATTGCAGCATTGATTAATTTTAAAGTTCAATGTCGTTAATTTATATTTAAAGAAAGCAAGCTGTTTAATTAATTGGTTACTTGTGATATATATGATATCTATGCTATGATGCACCATATTAGTTGCATCATCAATCCTAAGCCTAGTTCTTTTCGAAGCATCACCAAGTATCTAAAGTTTAATTATTTTCTTTTCTTTATGGATTTTTGATGCTATGATGCATGGATAATTCTTTTTTCCTATTTAATGGCATATGGATTTAGTATTAGCTGATAATCCTTTCATGCATGTTAAAGGGAAGGTTTCAGGGTTGGTGGAGAGGTGGTGGAATGTTCAAGGTTAGTGGAAGTCTAAGGTAGGTAGTAATCAGTTTTAGGTTTTCATAGCATGTTTATGGTTGAAATTGTATGGTGGTGGATGGCTGGTCTCTTTATTATTTTTATTTTTATTTTATTTTTTTGTGGTGAAAAATTATGTGGGAGCTATGAAGCTAGAGGTTTGGATGTTTGGTAATTGTAGCAATGTTAGGCTAACTGGATTGGATTTTAAAAAGTTATTAATTCTCATGGATTGTTCACAACATGCGGACAAAAGTTGTTTTTATTGAAAAAGTATATATCTCAATTTTTAGGAGGGTTGAAATTGTTTTTAATGCTTTGATAATAAGGTGAGGATATGAAAGAATAAGAAACAAGAGAGAAAAAGATATTGTTGACCCACATGTATGTATCACTATTTAATGAAGTCAAATCAAAGAGAAGTACCAGATGAAATATCAAGCAAGAAAGAATCAAAAAGATTTGACTACGATCAAAATCACCTACATCTAATTAGTACAAGCAGGGGTTGAAGTTATTAATAGAATAAAGAACATAAGTAATCTATTTGAAGGTGATGATGATGGACTGTAAGTGTGATTTCTAGAAAAAAACGCCATTGAAATTTGCTTAAACATCATTTTGTGATAAAATGTGTCTGAAACTTCAAAGACACCTAAGACAAATAACCATTGTACATAGTTAGTAGCGCAAACATGAAACACTAAAGTTACCTTTATGCAAGGGCGATGACACATGCTTTGAGAGGCACGAAGAATAAATTTTACAAAAAGAAAAGCTCGCACACACACACAAACAAACACCAAGTAGTTGTGTGCGTTGTTCGAATGCAATAAGGAAATTTACCAATTAAGTGCCCATGCACACTCTAATGTGGCGGGAGTACTTGTGTGTGTTGTACCGATGCAATTGGTAAATTTACCAATTAAGTACCCATGCATGTTCTAATGTGGCGGGAAAACTTGTAAATTACGTAATTGTGTACTTGGGTCCAATGCATTAAGAAATTCATGTTCTCTCACACAGGTTTTTAGTACCTCACATAGGTTTTTAGGTACTGAAAATCCATGTGTTTCGAGACGCTGACCATCACGCTTTTTTAAACATGGTGGCAAGACCTAGCACTCTCGATGAAGCTCCCTAAACAGGGATGATGTTTAGAGGTTGCCGAAATTTGATCTGAACGAGCTCACAATGAACAATATTTAGGACTTATTAAACACTAAAATGACAAATAGAAGATAAAATTTCAAAACTAATGAATTATCTGAGAAATATAATTTCACGTAACAAGTAATAAATTGGAACTTTGCATAGAACTAGATAACTAGAAGTCTTAATAGCCCACCAACAAGCAAGAGTTGAACCTTTGATAAACTTGAAAGCTTGCCTTCAAATAAGAAAAATACACAAAATAGAACTTGTAAGGGATTCAATAGTTAAGCTAATGAGCTTGAACATAGCCTCTCATTTGCTTTCAAAATAATCAAAGTCATGAATCATTATTGTTTCTGAAAGTGATTAAATGAGGCTATTTGAAAGAAAGCATTATCACTATAGAGGTCTACCAGAGCACTCAAATAAGGGTTAAATGCAAACCTAATATGATTATTCAAATTCAACAATCACTCAAATTTGTCTTATCGCCATTGGATCTGCAATATAGTATTTGAAGGTTTCAAACTAATAATTTGAATACATTTGATACTTTGTATAAACTAGTCAAATCTAGAAGATTGTAAGCCTTGCTCATACTTCATGAGACATTATTCAACTCAAATATATGGTCTCAAAAGATGGGTAAATTGTCTCAAAAGAAGTGTAAAGTCTCCTAAAATTTAGACTAAAGTAATAAATTTAAATTGCCTGCAAAAGATCAAACACTTAGTTTGAGAATATTGCATAGATTGAGCATAAAGTTTAAATTAAAATAGGAATCATCTTGACAAGGGTGAAATTATTTTGAAAGCTTGTAAATATTTTAAACTTTATAATCTCTCATTCTAAAATTAAAACTCAAAATGGTAAATCAATGCAGATGCTTCAGCTAGTCATTCTGTCTATAGGAAAAACTTGCAAACCACATCTTAACCAATTTGATCATCCTCTTGATTGGGATTGAAGTTAAAAAGGCAGAGCTTCTCACCCCACTAAGCTTTTCCAATCATTTCTCTCTATAACAATTAAAGTTGATAAGATTAATGTTTATCTAAGAGTTCAAATGATTGAAATCAATCCAAATTGCAAATATAAGAGTTCAATCAAATATCCATGGTGATAACTGTGTTGACTGTGAATCTTAATCAGATGAGTCTTTTTTTAAAAGTACAGTCAAAAAGATATTTGAATAAACTCAATTAAGTTAGGTTATGAGTGTGATCCTTTGCAAGCGTGACCTAACCAATAAGTTTCAAAGGTACTTAAATATTTCTTCTACATCTTAACTAGAGGGATTTATTTTTGAAATTAGGTTTTTAAACCATACAAAGCGAAAAAAAGTTCAATGAAGTTATTCCTCAAAAGTTAAGATCAAAATTCATCTACCCTCTGCTTTTGTTTCATAAGGATGATAAACTTGAGGTTAACCCGAGATCACTAAAAGTGAATGTTATATCAAATATACTATTCTATTTACACAAGATAATCTATGCTCGAGTTCTCTATGCACGTGATTTGGCCGGTACACTCCACAAAAAAGTAATTAGAGCAGGTGGTTTGAGCAATATGCTCCATTATTGTAAGGTCACTGTTGCAGCTGATATTTTCTCTAATAATTTTTTGTTCTTTTCAGTTGTGAATCATAGGGTATAGTTGATACTACATAAAATTATACATTAACTAAGATTGATTTTAAATTATTTCTCCTAAAATAACTTTTTTTTTATAAAATAGCCCAATTCTCCCTACGCATTTCATCCAAAAAGAAAAGTACAAAATCCGGAAAGAGGTCATATCTAACACCACCCACACAACTCACGCAAAAAAGAGAATCTAAGGACCTCTTTCCAGAAAAAAAAGAAAATACAACTCACACGACACAACTAACAAAACACAACAAAACAGACACTAAATCAAATCAATCAAAGCAATCTTCAGAAGAGCATCCGGAACCATAGAAAAAATACGAACACCAGGAAAGGAGAGACAAAACTTAGTTGCCCAATGCGCCTCCTTATTACCATCGCGTTTAATGTGTCCACTTAATATTGATTTGTTGAGATAAAATCTGAATCTTCTTAATATGTAAATTCAAACTCCAATGGTGAGGCACCTGCAAACAAATATACCTCCAAAGAACAAGGTAATCAGTTTCAATTTCTACATAACGCCAACCAATTCTCTTTGCTAATTGCAGATCGAAAATCACAGCATCAAACTCAGCACTAATAGGAGAATCAGAAATAGCTTGTCACGCCAACAACCATCAGTATTAATTTTGATAAAAGGAATAATGGGCTTTTGCCATTTAATAAAATTGCAATTACTGCAGCTGTCAGAAACAGGAATACGCAAGGCCTGCATAACTCCACGAACAGGAACAACAATTCTTTTCTTAGGAGGAACCAAAGATAAGCATTTATATAAGTAACCCATAATAAGCTTACTAGTAGAGATGGCATTCAGAGTGAGATCATTAAACCTCATCTCATTCCTGGACACCCAAATAAACCACAAAATAATAGCTAGAATACAAAGAAAACAATCTTTACCAATCTTACTCCAGCTCTCAAACAAATCAGCAACATTGTAAATATCAGACGGTTTTCAGTCAATTTTTAAAGTAGCTAAGCATATATTCCAAACATCTCTAGAAAAAGAACAATTAAAGAAATTATGAAGAATAGATTCTTCATTAGTTTTGCAGCAAGTGCAACAAGAAGACAACTTTAAACCCTTCAATTTTAAGATATCATCAGTGGGAATAATAGAATGAAACAGTCTCCAAATAAAAAAGAAATAGCAGGTTTAATCCATGGATTCAAAAACCATTTCAGGTTGATACCCTGGGAGTAAGAAAAGGAGGAAGCAAAACTCTTAGACAAAGAATCACCCAAATTACCTTTAATCATAGGAATATCTTTTTATCAGAGAAAATAGGAATAGAAGAAATATAATCAACATCAGCCCTATGCATAAGCTGATTAAGGCTTCTCAAGCACCATTTATTCTCATACCAAAGGTCTTTGACCTTAAGATAAACATCATTAGGACCCCCATAAAATTAGCTAAAGGTCCTTTGCCAAGCCAATCATCATACCAAAAGGAGCAATCTCCATGACCAATATCCCAAAAGATTAGCTCATTAGTAGCATTAGCAACAGTAAGCATCTTTTTCCAAATGAAGGAGTCACTTTTCTTAAAAGAAACAACAAGAGGATGTATATTAGAGCAATACTTAACATGCATGAAATCAGCCCATAAAGAATCTCTAAGACGAAACTGATACCAAAGCTTCATATGAGAAATATTAATAGAGTCAGTTAAAGATCTAAAACCCAACCCACCAAACTCAGTGGGTTTACAAAGCTTCTCCCAACATTTCCAATGAAGCTTAGAATGATTTCTGCCTTCCCAAAGAAATTTATTGAAAAAAAGTTCAAGCTTTTTGATAATAGACATAGGCATACCCATAACTTGTAAGGAATAAAGGGGAAGAGAAGTAAGAACACTTTTAAGAAGAGTAACACGACCACCAAATGAAAGGAAACAATTTTCCCAAGATAAAATTCTCTTTTTGATTTTGTCAACAAGCTATTGAAAAAGAACATTGCGACTTCTACCTTTGGTAAGATTAAAGCCCAAATAGTTTAGAGGCAAAGAAGCCTTAGCACAACCAGTAAAATCTACAATCCATTCCCTTTTAGCACAAAAAAGAGCACTTGGAAGTATTAAACGACAAACCAGAAGTATCCTTAAAAGTAAGAAGTAAATTCCAAACCCTTCTCACAGAACCTTTATGAGCATTAGTGAAAATGATTAAATCATCCACAAAACAAAGATGATCAATCAATAAACCTTTATGAGTATAATGTAAGGAAGGGTAGTTGCTAAATAATCGGTTCAAACATCTTGAAAGATAATCAAAAGCAATGATAAAAATGTAGGGTGATAACGGGTCCCCTTGTTTAAGACCTCTGATAGATGTGAAAAAACCAAACTTATTGTCATTAAGGAGGAGGGAATAAAAATTACCATTAAGAACATTATAGATTAATCTACAGAAAACATCACTGAAACCCATAGCCCGAAAAATATCAATTATAAACTCTCATCTTAAAGTATCAAAAGCTTTACAGATATCCACTTTGAAAAGTATATTCCCACATCTATTTTTCATATCAATATCTAAAAGAAGTTCCTCAACAATAAGCACATTTTCACAAATATTTATACCTTTAAGAAAAGCTGACTGGTTGCAACTAATAAGAGTAGAAAGCAAAGGCTGTAATCTTCTAACCAAAATTTTTGAAATAATCTTCGAAATAATCTTATTAAGATAAAAGGGTCAAAAAGCATCCCAATAATGAGCATTAGAACTCTTAGGAATCAGCACAATATTAGAAGACTTAAAGCAACGAGGTAAATCAACACCTCTAAAGAAATCTTGAACAACAAGAATAACATCATCTTTAATAATATCCCACCCATGTTTAAAGAATTCTACCGTATAGCCATCAGGCCCTGCAGCTTTACCAGTCTCCATATCATCCAAAACATCTTTAATTTCAACAGCACTAGGGAAGGGACACATATAAGAGAATCATTATTAATAACAGGAAGGTTAGAATAAACAGTATTATCAAGAGGAATTAAAGGGTCTCCAATCTGATTAAAAAATTGAGTAAAATAAGAGACTCCACTAGCAGCAATATCCTCCATAGTTTGACAAACCGACCCATCAACATTTATAATCTTCAAAATCTGGTTAGTATAATTCCTGTGTTTAATGCAAGCATGAAAGAATTTAGAATTGCGGTCACTATTCAAAAAAGTTTTGCTTAACAACTTTCTGAGCATAAAAATGTTCCTCCATTGTATAAGCTTCCTCCAATTTATGTTGACCCTGCAACAAAATGTCCATACCAATATTATTATTAACAAAGGCTAATTCAAGATCTCTCACTTTAGTTCCAGATTCTGAATATTCTTATGGAGATTCCCAAAAACATTCCAATTCCACCATTTAAGACTTTTAGCAAACTTCTTCTGTAAAATCCATAGTTTATAACCCGTAACTTTCCAGTTGTCAAAAAGCAATTGATTAAAAGAGGCATGAAACAACCACATGTTAAAAAATCTGAATTGATAAGTGGTAACAAAAGTATCATTCCTAATAGCAAGAACAATGGGAGCATGGTCTGAAGCAACAATAGACAAATGCTTAACCATATAAGAAGAAAAAAGATTAATCCAAGAGTAGTTAGCCACAAAAAGATCCAGTCTCTCAAAGACTTTTCCCCTGTGCCACGTAAAAGGACTGCCTTTAAAATCCAGATAATAAAGCCCAACATTCATTAATAAATTATTGAAAGCATCTATAAGTTGCAAACTAGGTTTACAACCACCTTTCTTTTCCAAAACAAAAGTAATCATATTAAAATCACCCCCCATAAGCCAAGCTTCGTGGCTGGGATTAATAACATGAAGCATGTCACTCAGTTCAAGCCGAGCCGCCTTAGTGCAACCAGCATAAATGATATTGAAGAAAAAAGAACCATAATCACAATAAATCTTCAAATGTAAAAGTTGAGAATGATTGAAAATCATATCAATCTTAAGAGAATCCTTCCAAAGGAACCAAATCTTTTTGTTGATATTGGAAATAAGATTAAAGTTGCCAATTCTTCTTAAGTATTTGGCATTATTTATTACAGCCACCATAGGCTCCAGGATACTAAAGAAATTCAAATTATAAGAACAGATCACACTTTTAATGCGATCAGTAGCACATAATTTAGCAATGCCCCGAGTGTTCCAAATTAAAGTGTTAACCTTCATGAGAAACAACTAGTCCAGCATTCAAATCAGAAAGAGGAATAAGAGAAGAATCAGAATTCATGTCTTTATAGAAAGGAGTATGTGCTGCAGAGTCAACAAAATTTAATTCCCGATTCCCTCTAACTTTCCTTTTTTTTTGAAGATTTTTGGATTAAACATCCCGTTTACATTTCATTTTGAATGAAAGAAGTGTGCATAGGCAAAGTAGATTTAGCAGATAAAACAATTTGATTGTCTAGATTCTGGATATCCAAATTAACAGGGATATTCAGAGAATTAGGATCATTAGAACAGAAATATCGTTGGGTTCCCATGTTAAAACAAGAATTAATCTTTAAATTGGAATCTCGCATAACAGCAGAAATATCTTGAGAAGGGGAAGAGTTTGAGCCAACAAGTAATTGATTGTGAGTTAAAATAGGATTAACACTGAGAACATCCTTACCAACAGTAGCAACATTCTCTTGAATGTGCTTGGTAATTCCTTCAAGAATTAAAGAATTCATACCCTTATTAGGCATCTCTTTAGAACCTGAAAACAGATCATCATTAATAACAGGTTTATCAAGTATAATAGTATTGTTGTTATTATGATTTAAATTAGCAGAATAATTCACATCCTTAGGCAAAGAGTTTTGCCCAGTTCGAGAAATATTAACCAGTTTGTTCGACTTCAACTCAGGATGAACATGAAAGCATTGAGTGATAAGATGCCCAAATATTTTACAATGAGAGCAGTAGTGAGGAACAAACTCAGTGTCCAGTTTTTGCCAATACCCTTCAAACGCATCTTCAAGCCAAAAAGATTCAGGCAAAAGCAAAGTGACATCACACTCCACTAAAATTCTAGCTAAACCAGGTCTCGAGTCATTGGTACAGGGAGCATAAATTTTTAAGGGATTACCAAAGATATTCCCAACTAAATAAAGAACATGCTTATTAAAGAACTGAAGTTTTAATCCAGGAAGCCGAAGCCAAATAGGAAATATCTGAGATTCTTCCGAAGGATTAAATTTGGAAGTCCATTTCAAAAGCCTCATATAAAATTTTTCAATAATTAAGACCTTCTTTGCAAATAATGAGGCATAATCTTCCTCAAGATTCAATTTAATCATTAAGTTCCGCTTGTCTATTGAGCCAACTTTCCAACTCCCAGCTAATTTTAGTTTAGTAAAAAACTTGCGAATCAGTTCAATGGATGGATGACCAACAGAAAATTTACCGATCAATGTAAACCTTAGAGGTTCAAGAAGAATCTCAGTATCCGCTTTAGTGAAAATAAGGGCGGGTTTACCATTCTTGGGACAAGCTTTTTTCAAGCGGCCATCAGAATCACCTTTGACCATTTGGTGTAGAAAATCTGTAGGGAAGACAAAATCGCCCACTAAAGTACTTGACCTCGTGGCCACATCACGATATGAAGGTCTCATGAACACGAATGCGAAGCTGGATTAAGAAAATCCAGCCACCAATTCTGCAAAACGAAAAACCTAGAGAAAGATTAGCCCAATTGTAGCAAGGAAAACAAGAAAAAACCCTCCGCTCCAAGAAGATGACTCATGTCAAGGGCCAGCTCTTGCTCGCTTCCTCTCTCTCTCTTTCTCCGTGAGATGGAGAGACCCATGGAGGAGAAAACCTGATATGCCTCGTCTCCTTTGCCCGTGAGGGAGCAGACCACCAAAAAGCAGAGGCTTACAATTTCCTCAATCTCCTAGAATAACATCCATCTCAGTTCTATAAAGTTATCTTAAATGAAACAACTCGTTGTTACTGATAAAGATTCTTCTATGTGGTTGTATTGACTACTTTCTCTGACTAAATAGACTAGAGACTAAGATAGTTTGGGTCGACGAAACATTAAGAACTTGATCAGGTTCGTCATTATTTCTCTCACCATCCACCCTCAGCTCACAATGTTAATTTTATAATTTTTAAATCTAAATCTATTTCTATTATTGCTAACTCGGAGGATTTAGCTGATACTACATAAAATTATACATTAACTAAGATTGATTTTAAATTATTTCTCTTAGAATAACATTCATCCCAGTTCTATAAAGTTCTCTTAAATGAAACAACTCATGGTTATTGATAAAGATTCTTCTATCTGGTTGTGTTGACTACTTTCTCCGACTAAATATACTAGAGATTAAGATAGTTTGGATTGACAAAACCTTAAGAACTTGATCAGTTTTGTCATTATTTCTCTCACGATCCGCTCTCAGCTCACAATGTTAATTTTATAATTTTTAAATCTAAATCTATTTCTATTATTTGTTAACTCGGAGGATTTAGTGCCTAATGGCTGATCTTAATAAAAAATAGTCTCTCAATATTAGGAGGGGAAATTAACATAGGGGATTGCGCCTATGAGAATTTCTAAACTTTAGATCTTAAAAGTCTTTGTAAAATGAAGATGAAATCTCTAGGTGGTGTCTTCTGTACTACTTCATCCACCTTATAAAATTTTTACTTAGAACTCTTTATAAAACTCCCTCATTTATTTTCTGAGAAAAGCCAAGGCACAAATTTTTGAAGCCCATAAATGTCAGAGTTCACAAACTCTTAACTATGGTTATTTGCAAATCAATTCAAAAGGTTGCAGTTCACCAACACATTTTAGGCACAAATTTTGCTAGAATAAAAGTAAATTTTAATGGAAGCAATAGGGATATAAATAATACATAAAAATCCATCTAAAATAAGAGAAATACACGAGGAAATACATCACAATCCCTCCATGAAAATTCATCCGAGTGTCATATATCTTTATCCTCAAGGCCAGTTTCTGTTCGAAAATAAATAATGCCTCTCCAATTTAAAGCATTCAACAAAATCTTTGATTGCTTCTCTTGAATCGCTGTTTAGGGTTGATTGATATGGATTAAATAGTTTCTTACATTCAAAATATTTCTTCTAAACTCACAGTTAGGCCTTCAATTTTGAATGAAATATAATTAGTATGAAATTTGGTCGTAGTTTTTGATTTGGTGATGTGCCACCTTGTTTGTCCAGCATCACATACATTTATTCTTTCATCCATTCTGGCACTTATACATGCATACACAAATGTATACAAACATATCCCTCTTTATCATCTTCCTACTTGCAAAGTATATTGAATTGTAATTTAATTATTTCTTATAATTGTATCAATTAATGCTTCATGGATTCCATTCAATGTGTAAGTTTAGTAGCCTTGATATCTCATAATAATAATTATTATTATTTCTTATTTTTTTTTAAACTTTGGTATGGTTTCAGGTTTGAGCTGGATATGTTAATAGATGCAGTTAACTCCACAACTAAGCGAGTTGAGCAATTGCTGGAGGAAATACAGAATAAAACCTTGAAACTAGAATCTTGATTTCACATTGAGGACCACTTTACTGGTTAGTGTGCATTGCAAAAATACTTCATTTGTCACCCTATTTATCATTTATCCACATGCAAGGCAGCTGACACTCTTCTTTTGTGGTTTAGTTCTACATTTGAGGTGCATTGAACAATTATATGGAGATCATGGGCTAGATGTTATGGATGTTCTACGTAAAAATGCTAGTAATGCATTACCTGTAATATTGATTTGTCTGAGGCAAAAGAAAGAGGAATGGTCAAAGTGCCGTGCAGATTTTAATAAGGTGTGGGCAGAAATTTATTCAAAGAACCATCAAAAATCACTTGACCATTGTAGTTCATATTTCAAGCAACAAGATACAAAAAATTGAAGTCAAAAGGTATGTGGCGATTTACTTGCTACTAGTCTCTAAATTTTGTTATAATAAGAAATTATGGAATTCTAGTTTTTTTTTTCACTTGTAGTGGAAAGATAATTTGAGGTATACTGGTTTTGTCATGAACTGTTGTGTCATAATTATATCTAGATTAGTATCTCTAATTTTGGCTGCAGCTCTGCTGACTGAAATTAAAGAAATTAGCGAGAATAAGAGGAAGGAGGATGATGTAATTCTTGCTATTGCTGCTGGAAATCGGAGACCACATTATCAATTGAATGTCCACTATGAGCATCATGCATTATCATAACAGACCTTTCATTTCTGATTACACTAGTTAGAACTTTTCCACAAAAAAGAGTTTTTGAGATATCATCATTGGAGCATTTACATACATAGCTCACAATTCTTATGTTTCTACACATATGTTCAAGCAATGGGTGATATCAGAGGTGAAACCAACACTGATTCAGAAGAGTAGTAGAATTGCTTTACTTTATGTTTTTCTTTATGTTGAATTTGATTTGAACTATGTTTGTTTGTTTGTTTTTTATTGTTTTCTTTTTGATCTCAATATAGTTGATATTATGATAGGAATGTTTGTTTTTAGCGTTTTGAGTGTTGTAGCTTGGATTGCGACACTGAATTGAGGAATTTAGGTTGAGAAAATACCTAGCTTGTGTGTTATGTAATGTGTATTGTAACACTTGGATTTAACATATAATTGTGAAGTTTTGTTGTGTGTATGTTTATTTGTGTTAATACATCACTTAATCACTTAAAATTTTTGTTTAAAATAATCGAACGGATGACGACGAGGCTTAAAATTGATCAAAATTGAAAAAACTTGAAAAATGATCAATATTTAAGAAACTCGCCGACGGTGAGCTCGAGGCCACCTATGGTGTGTTTTTACCGAGACCATTGAAATTAAATTCAATTGAACCCGCCGACGGTGCAAACAACCCCGCCGACGGCGCAAACGACCCTGCCAATGGCGAGATCCCAAAAATTACTTTTTAACCACGATTTTAACCAGTCAACCACCACTATTTATCGTCTTCTTCCTTTATTCACTGAAAATTTCAACCTAGGGCTTGAGAGATCTTGGATTTGGATCATTTAAACCCATTTTAACACCGGATTTCATCTTCCCTCGGTAAGAGCTTCCCTCCTATGTAAAAATTTTTATTTTCACCATGAATTTCTTCCACATTAAGAAATTTTGGAAAACTTGAAAATGTGAAGAAAAGACTTGGAAGGAATTCATGGAACTTGATTTTGATTGCATTAAGTCACCTTTGGAAGCCATTGTATTATTGTTTTGGAATTTAGTTAAGATTTTTGTAATTTTGATAGATTGAAAAATGGCTTAATGTCAAAAGAGCATACTAGAATTTGACGAAACTCGGTTTATAAATGCTAAAGTACAATCGAGGTACATTTCAATCTTTCAAGGAAAGAAATGTATTCAAGATCAAGTTTTTGATAATCCTGAAGGAGATGTGGAAAGAGTTATCAGAGAAAGGAAATGGGAGAACCTCTGTTACTCTACAAATAAGGCTGCTGTTGAAGTTGTGAAAGAGTTCTATACCAATCTGACCCAACTTGAGAACGAGCCTGTTAAAGTAAGAGTTTTTTCTGTTGATATTAATGCTACCCACATTAATTCTTTTTTACGAGCTTCACGATTACTATTCTAGCGAGTATAAAACATTTGGAACTATGGAAGATCCGTTAGATGAAGTAATTGACTTTCTCACTGATGAGAAAGGGATTTGGAAAATAAAAAATTATGAACGAATTAACTTTCCTCTTTCTATGATGAATGCCACAGCTAAGGCTTGGCATTATTTTATTTGTTCTACTCTGCTACCTACCTACCACCATAGTGAAGTATAGAGAGAGAGCTGTCTGAATTTCTATATTCAGAACAATAGAAGTATAAATGTGGGGAGAATAATTTACAAAAATAATATGGCCACGGTGAAAAGTGAATCAAATGGATATTTAGAACATCCTAGCCTAATTTATGCACTTTGCCAATTATCTGGAGTAGAAGCTAAAGACGATGAAGAATGGATATATCCTATGAAACCCATTAGTAAAGCCAACTTGAAGACTTACGAATCCCATGAAGAATGGAGATCTGGGAGTAGGAGTAAAGCACATTCTACTAGTAGAGACATCCCTTCTATTAGTTATGACCCTCCTGCCTCTAGCACTCCTACTCTTTATGATTTGATGAATGAGATGACCCTGCAACGGAAAAGTTTGAAGAAATTTGATGAAAGACTTGGGAGAATTGATCAAAGGATTGAAGGATTAGAGCTAAGACATGATCGTGATAGTGAATATATTCAGCGGCATTCATATTTTGAGATTGCTTATTGTGATGCTCAGGCTAGGTACTATAGAGGTGAGCATGATGTTACTTTTCTAGAATGCCCCCGGTGTACGCGCTATTAGCCTAGTCCACCTGCTGACCAGGGAGATGAAGACATAGCATGGGATTTTGATTTGTGATGATGATTGTGATGTGATGATTGTGTTTGTTGTAGTACTTTCATTTTATTATTTGTATTCTGTGAATAATTTTATTTTCTGAGAAATGTATTGTGTTTGTAGTTTATATTTCATTTCTGAACTGTGATGCATAATTGTGGTTGTAATTGTGAACTCTTAGTTTTAATTAGTAGATTGTGTGTTATTGTGTTGTGAAATACAAATATTTTGTCGTATTGTCCTGTGTAGTGTAGTTAATTGCAGTAGTTAAAAGTCTAGTTTTATATACTTGTTTCAAAATTTCATTACCCCAGCAAATTCTCTAATCTGTTATATGTGTAGAAAAGTTCCTAATATTACAGGCCAATTGAAGTAAAATTTTTTGAAAAGAACCTGAAAAATTTTCGGAGAAAAGAAAATGCCTAAAGTGCAAAGGTATGATTTTTATATTTTGAATTATTATTTCCACCTTTATTATTTCTATTATTGAAAACTTTAAGTTTGGGGGGAGAAAAATATTAAATATTAAGTGTTCTCAAACTAAAATATTTTCAAAATTTATAACAAGATTTTTGTGATAAAACTTAATTCAGATAACTATATTTAGATTTTATCTAAATATGATATAAGATTCAAAGAAATATTTTTGGTAATGAAAATTTGTTTTATAGATTAAGATATTTAGTATAAGAGGATAAGACTATAGTTAAATATTTAAAGTAAAGAAAACTATATTATGAAATATTAAGAATTTTAGGAATTTAGTTGAGACAGAAAAGATTGGGACCCAATGATGTAAAGACTATGAATTGCATATAAGAAAAAGGAATGATATAAGTTTCAAATTTAGGAAAAGAAGAGTGAAGTTCAAAATCATTAACAGGCTATCCAGATATAGTAATCCTCACTTGAAAAAGAAAAGAAAAAAAAAAAGAATTGAAAAACAATCCTTGAAAAGAAAGGAAAAATATATAAAGGATTGAAAGCAATCCAAATGAAAAGGAAAAGTAAGTGAGGAGAAGCTTGAGGAGATGCCTTATCAAAAATTAGTTTCACTTGGATTAACCTAAAGGGAAAACTAAATACATTTATGAACTTATATTTATGAACTAGTTTCTTTACTATTAGTGTTCTCATGAATTTTCAATCATCTCAATATTCTAAGTGAATTAATATTGCAACATATAATCATTCTTGAAATGAATAGAAGACTAGAACTCTTAGACTTGACGACTAGATAGCCTTATATCTGCATAATTAATCAAATTACTTGAAAATCTTTCTAAGAAGTCTTACTATGATGTTTATTTAAATCAAAATTATAGTTCTGAATTAAAATTTTACCACAATGAATCATAACTCTTATGTAGTACTAAAAATTACTCGAGGACAAGTAATAGATAATTTTGGGAGATTTTGACCCACTGAAAAATATGTTAATATTTTCATGCCTATTTTATATTGATTTTGATGATATTGCACTTAAAAGAAGGGTATTTTTTATGTTTTTCTGTAGGTATGTTGATTTATGGACAATAGAGAGAAAAAATATAAAAAGGAGCGAAGTTGGAGTAAAATGGACTAAAAAGAAGAAAATTTGATCTAAGAAGCCCGCCGACGGCGAGATCGAGGTCGCTGACAGTGGAGACTTATGAAAGAGGGTCCAAGGCTAAGTATTCTAAAAGGCCACTGAAGGCAAGCTCGAGGCCGCCGACGGTGAAATCGACGGTTCTCTCACGAGGTACATCGAATGTGGATAATTTTTGAAGGGATGCTTAGAAAACTCTTGGGAACTCTTCAACTACTTTAAAAGAAACAGTTTGAGGCCGAAAATAGTGTCACATAGTGTCAAAAAGAGAGTCCACTAGTGTTCATTGTTGTTATCTATTATTTTCAGTGAGTATTAGTTAGTGTTTTGTTTCCATTAGAGTTTTAGATAGTGAGTTAAATTAGTGATATTTAGTGAGGAATTCTTCAAGAGATTGAAAGAGTAGAAGGGAAGTGAGAAATTTCTTCCTCCTTGTTGTTTCGAAGAAGAATTCTGCGTGCTGAAAAGAAAAGAAGAGATTCAAAGAAACTTCAAGGAGTTTGCTTGGGAAGGAATTTTAAGTTGTATTTACTTACTCTATTTTGTAAAACTTTGTTTTTATATATGAAAGCCAAGTTTTATCGTATCCTTTCCATGAAATCTGAGTAGTTTTTCTGTGTTTGTCCTTGTTTTGATATTTTCGTGAAATGGTGATTTGAATCAGTGTGCCAAGAAAATTATAAAAGATGTTGTGATAATCTTTCACTTAAATCTTAATTTACTTTCAATCTGGCCAATTGCTTAGATAAATGATGCTGAGTTTAATAATTATAGTAAAGATTACATCCAAGATTCAGGGAGGTTAAAGTCCTTGAAAGTTTGGTGCAAATAAATAGGGAAATAATATTTATCGAGCGTAGAATTGGAGATTTTATTATGACAGACTAAAATCCTAAGTTCGGTCCTATCGTTTGGGTGCTGAAGTGTAGATGTTAGCCCTCAGGCGAGGGGAATGTTGGAGCTCCGAAGTGAGAGCCGGCATCCACCCAGCCTAGCCGCAAATTCAGTAACCAAGCATAGGATTAGTCAATGTTCTTTATGCCTGGACCAAAGGGTAAAGAATAGGTATGCTCCTATTTGGCACAACAAATTTTAAACTAATTCTAATTATCCGTTCAATTAAATTTCTTAACAAAGGAGAAAGATTCTTGCTTATATATTTGAACTTCACTTTATTAGTAGAATTAGTTATCTGTGAGTAGAATTAGTTTATTAAATTTTCATATTATTTTTTATTACATATTAGTGACAGATAGGAAAATTCGATCTACAAGTTGTGATTCTGAATTGATTTCTATAATCCTAGATCGTAGCCTCTAAAATATTCCCTGTGGAATCGATATCCAGGACTCCATTAGAGCCCTGTATTACTTGAACGATATGTATACTTGCGTTGAAAGATAGCTCTGCAATTATTGAATATTTTTATACACATCTTTATCAAATAAAAGCAATTTTAAATTAACACAAAGTGCACGGAACAATTCACTTGCCAAATATTGTATCTTCGAATTTGAATGAATATCAAGAACAAAAATTATTGGATACTTTAAAAATATAAAAAAATTCTTTTGGTTGGACCCTAACAGATATTAAGGGAATCAGTTCTTCGATCTGTATGCATAGAATTTTTTTTGGATGAACAACATAAAACTAGAGCTGATCCATGTCAGCACATAAAAAGTTTGGATTTTTAAAATGCGGGTCGCCCAGTAGAAGCTGTCGGCTGCCGGAATCGAAATCCCGTCGCCTACTTCGGATGGATAGTTTTAATATAATTATAAATTTAGATTAGAAAAATATGAAGTTAAACTGATCCCATATTTTTTGAAGTTCAAACGAAAGAGCACTATACCTTAAACCTTGTATCTATCCCAAAGGATAAACACAAAATTTGAGGATGAGGCTCGATCAAATAAACTAAAGAAGTAAATGACATTCGTTTGGTCTATGAAACCATTCTATTTGTCTACAAGTTCCTCTATTTAATACGAAGGATTAAATAGGGTTTATATTAAGCTGGGTTTGGAAAAGTTTCCTATAAGGGCAAGCTCCTATAGTTAATTACATCTTAGATAATTGGGATTACCTAAGAAAACTTTCGATACAAATCAGGAAATATGTTCTTACGACTTCAAAAGGCTAAGGTTCTCTTCAACAAAATGTGATGGTCGAAATCCAATAGGTGAGTGGTTTCAAGTCTTGAGAAAGAGTTGTTGTGGAATCAAAAGGAGGAAGGACTAGGAGAAGGCACAGATTTAAGAGGATTCTTGGTGACTTCTGAAACTACCCTATTGTTTGGCTCAATTTAGGAAAAAGATTTAATTTATGTTTCATCCTGCCAATTTTAATTAAGTAGGACTTACATTCACTTGATGTCAATCATGTGAATAGCCTGGAAGATGTGAAGATTTATGCCATATCAGAATAACAACCTCGGAAACCTATATGAGTTAGGGCTTATAGTGCACCAGGTGCAAAGGCCTAAAAGAAGAGGTGAGGGTTTATATTACACTAGAAAAATACCTCGAAGTCCTATGGCTTTTTGTTATTACTAAGGGAAGAAGGTTGCTGTTGTAGACTTGTTGTTTGCTTTCTCGAACATGTCCTTCCGCCTCCTCGATCGGGCTGCCCTCGGTGTGTTGCCTTGAGCTCCTTATTGTTGTTGCAGAAGTTTCAGCTGTAGAGGTGACAAATGTGGGGGGTGAGAGAGGTAGTGTGTTTTAGAATGTTAAAAACTGAGTTGGCTTAGTGTTTTATTTATACAAATGTTAAAGTTGATTATAACGTCACCTGGTGAGGACCCCACGGCTCCCTCGTTCCGGTTACATTATTTCATCAGATTCCCTTAGTCCGGATGAATTTACTAAATCCAACTTAATGAATTCCATACTTTCATTCAGACCGTGGGAGATCTTATCAGCAACACGCAGGTTGCGTTGTCTAAGGAACTTCCGTTCATCCAAAGGGGTGATTAAATTTAGTTGAAGTTGAGATTTTATTTTGTTTATGATTAAATCTTGAGTTGTCTTATATTTTAGAATGTTGTGAATTAATTTATTTCATCTTAAGCAGTTATATTTGCAATAATATAAAGTACAGAAAAGTAAAGCAGGAAATTGTCCAAAGCAGGTATATGTGCAGTAATGTAAAGTAGTCAAACTGAAACAAGCAAGCATATGTGTACTAAAAAGGAAAATAAGAAAGCCAAGCACACATACTAAAAGTAGAGCATGAAAGCCTAACAATTAGGTGTGTGTATGTGTCACAGTGTGTGAAAGAAAGACTAAGTGTAAAACCTGTGTAATAGACCAAAAGGAATCAAAAGAAAACCAAAAGTTCGCAAGAGGTAATGTCTCGTAGGAAATCCAGGAAAACAAATTCATAAAGAAATATGTAGGAAATCCATAAAAAAGAAATATATAAAGAAAATCCGTAGTAAATTCGAAGAAAGCAACGTAGGAAAAACCACAGAAAATAAAGGATTATAAGTCCAAAAGAACCGTAAGCGCGATGGTGTAGAGGACTCAAAGCTGTACTCTATGTCCCACCTTAGGTATTGACTACTAGACCAATTTTCTGCAGAAGGCAGCCCTAACCCGACTCGAGAAGCTAACCGTGGACCTTTGTAAATTTTTCATTCATTTCAATTTGGATGTCATGCAAGTAAAAGGCTGTAGGTAAGTAAGTTGTTTTTTGGTGGAGGTAATTTTGTATATTTTTGAAAATATGTATGTGTATTTTTTTTTGTAAAGTAATTCGATCCACAGGTTGACTACCCTAATCGAACTAGGTCTGCTAACATCATTAGACCGCTGGTGGTAGAAACCCCAAGGACGGGTGAATAGTATCGATAATTTCCTTTCTCTACCCTCTCCAGGGTCTCTGAGTCAGGAGATACTATTCTGTGATTCTCTCGGGTCGGTTCTCTATTGCAATTCTATCATTGTCCCCATCACACTTACAGCCTTGTTTGATGGCCCCACATATAGCGGAAAGCTATGCGTGCACACTTATGTGTCCTACATAAGCACGTGAATTGAGCCAAGAAACAAGGTGAAAAACAAAGGACAAGAGGTCGAGGAAAAGAGAGAAGAGAAAATAATCCACCTAACATGACATCGGAAAGGAGGTGAGTTATTTTCTCAAAATCGAAGTAAACAGAAAACACGAGTCAAAACAGCTAAACCTCTCCCAACATGGTTCAAAGAGGTGACGATGAGACATGCGAAGAAAATGAGTTAAACCCCTCCAATGCGGTGTGAGGGGTAGCTGCAAAGAGTCAAACCTCTCCAACATGGTGTAAGAGGTTATCATGTAAAGCATGTAGAGTAATAGGGTCAAACCCCTGCAACATCGTGCCAAGCATTATCATGTAGTGCATTTAAAGAAACAAAGTAAAGTAGTGAAGTAGTGTATGGAAATATGAAAGGTGTAGTGTTGTGGCCAAGTAGTGTAACATGTGAAGTAGTGTGACATGTGTAGGGTAATGTAGTGATGTAATGAAGTAGTGTGATATGTGAGGTAGTGTGATGATGTAGCATGTAAGGTAGGGAGTGATGTAGTGAGGTAGTGTGATATGTGAAGTGGTGTGATGATGTAACATGTAAGGTAGGAAGTGAAAACAAATCCCCCCATCATGGTGCGGGGGACAACTATAAAGTATGTGGAGCAAAAAGGTTGAGATATGTGAAATCAAAATCAAAAGCTAGGAAAGCGGGGAGCAAACATGCCCAAAAGGAAAGGAAAAGTCAAATCTGATCAGAGAAAATCTGGCAGCATAGCGACATAAAAAAAATCAATTTTCACACCTGTAATTTGCAATTCAAGAAGTACACAAGCATATATATGTAGCAATATTCAACATTTCCATCAAATTCCAAGTTTCCCACAATCACAACATCCAATCTATATGTATATAACACCATTCCGAGCATTTTAAGCAAGAACAATGTAAAGAAGGAAGGATTCCTTACTAACATATGAAATTAAAGGCACCCAAGAATATTAAGCATGTGAGTTTGAAGCAAACCAAGAATTAATAGCATATCCAAGCTCTCTCTTTGAAGTGGCAAGCATGTCATTTCTCCTCTTTTCCTCTTCTCGCATAAAAGCAACTCACATGATGCTTAACAATGCAAATTTAAAATAAGGGTAGTAAAGAGAAGCCTTAAATCAACTTGCAAAAAGGCTACCAATGTAATCTTTCATGTGGGGGCAGCAAGTAGATATCCAAAACCAACTTGTAAAGAAGCTACCAATGTAATTTTTCATGTGGGGACATCAAGTAAGTGTTCAAAACCAACTCCAAGACAACATACAAGTGCAGATTGTTTAGTTTAGGAATGCATGGGAATGATACAAAGCACCTCTAAACAAATGTACAAGTGTAGATTTTTAGTTTAGGCATTCATAAGGATGAGCTAAATCAACTCCACATAAACATGTCAGTACAGATTTTTCATTTAAGAATGCATAGGAATAATCCAAAGCACCTCTAAACTACTGTACAAGTGCAGATTTTTATCCTGGGACTGCATAAGGTTGATGTAAACCAATTCCAAATTAATGTATAAGTGCTGATTTTGACATTTGGCATACATAGGATGGTGACATTTCTTCCCAAAGGCAATGAACATAACCCAAAAAGGTGTTATAATCATGTATGTGACAATACCCCATCCTTCCAACACACATTTGATATCAGTGGCCCTTTTCATAAGCGAATGTCGGCATATTTTTAGGTTGAGTGTTGTATTTTTGAAAAGAGGTCGCCTACAGAAATTGTCGGCGAATTTTTAATTTAATTTAAATAAATAATTTGAAAAGTAGTATTTGATTTTTAAAATAATTTTAAATTTGAAAATTTTAAGATATTAAATCAAACTGATCTCACATCTCGAATAGTTTATATAAACGAGCACCACACCACAAACCATGTATCTATCCCGAAGAATAGACACACTGCTTGATAATGGGGCTCAATTAAATAAACTAGAAGATTTGTGACATCCGTTTGGTCTGCGAACCAATTTTATAAGCTGACAAGTTCCCCTGCTTAATATAAATGAATTAAGCGGGGTTTATATTACTCGGGTTCTTAAAGTTCCCTATAAGGGCAAGCCCCTATAGTTAATTACATCTTAAATGACGGGAATCATTTAAGAAAACTCTCGATAATGATCAGTGGTTTTGCTCTCAAGAATTTCAAAGTTTAGGGTTTTCAAAGGATTAAATTTTGGAATTTCAAAAAGGGGTGGATCAAATTTAGAACATTTATTTTCAGGAGTCCAAAGAAAGATAAATAGGAGAAGCTGAGGATCCAAGAAGAATCTTGGCAACTTCCCAAACTATCCTATTGTTTGGCTCGGATTTAAGAAAATCCTAATATTATCTGATATTTCAATCTTGCCAATTTTAATTAATTTGGACTTATATTTGTATGATAAAATCATACAAATAGCCTCGAAGATGTGAGGGTTTATGTCGTACCAAACGACTACCTCGGAGTCTTAAGACCGGTTAGGGCTTAATTTACATGACATGATCATGCAAATGCCTAACGAAGAGTTAAGGATTTATGTTGCACTAGGCAAACTACCTCAAAGTCCTATGGCTTGGTTATTTAATTATAGGAATGTTTAGCTGATGTAGAGTTGTTTGCTGACGAAGATGGCCATGCTGCCCACCGTGCTCCAAGCTCCTTGTTGTTGCAGAGGTTTAGTTTTAGAAGTCATAAATTAGGAGATGAGAGAAGTGTTTTGGTTTAGAGAAAATCTTAAAATCCAAATGTTTTTTAATGTTTTAATTAAAACAAACCTTAAAGTTGTTTAAACAGAACTGATTAAGATCCCACGGTTCCGTCATCCCGGCACCGTTATTTTCATTGAATTCACTTAGTCCGGATGAATTTTCTAAACTCAGTCGAATGAGTTCCACACTGTCATTTAGACCGTGGGAAATCCCGTTAGCAACACGTGGGTTACATCATCCGAGGTATTCTCGATCATTCAACGAGACGTTTTAATTTAGTTGCAATTGTAGTTTTGTTGTTCTGTTTGTGATTAAATTTTGAGTTGTTTTATATTTTGAAATGTTGTGGCGGTGATTTTTATCTTGTAATGACTTTTAATTTAGTTTTGGTTTCGGTTCGGGGACTATCCCGAAGGTTTTGGTTTTCATGCAACGGTTGTTTATCATGCAAGAAAAGTAAAATACGGTGCATGTAAGTAAATTGCAATAAAATAAAAGCGTACACGGAGGGTCTTCCCGTCATCCCAAGTCGCACTTAAAACACATGTTAAGGAATTTAAATATTTCAACAAGTACTCAGTAAAGCTAAGGGAAATGTTTTGGTTATCTACCAAAGTCCTAATCCTATAGCTAATCATCTCCTATGACTTCTAGGTTCTTGTGTTTTGGTTTAAGGATGACTTTCTTCACCCAAGAATAATTAAATCAAGTTGTTCTTATAAACGTCATATTGTATTGAGGAAGTGCTTAAGACGAGTCTTTAAACATCTTTTCGATACCTCTAGGATTGTTTTAAGTCTAAGAGAATTTAATTATACAAGTGAATTAACCATCCAGGAGTTTAAGTTTTGTTCTCTTGCTCAGTGAACTAGGAAATTTGAATATCCTATAAGTGAAGTAACACTTCACTTGGTGCCTCATTTAAGAGTTATAATAATAAGAGCTTTAAAAGGGCAAGTCAAATTATTAAGTATTTTAATGATTTAAACTTAACGATTTAATTTTAATTCTGACTTGATTATAAAAAAAATCAGTTTAAATTTGGAATAGTGTTCAAGTTATTTTAGATTTAATTCTTAATGATTTCATTTAGGTTTGTTGTTAAATGATTTTAATTTAATTTAATTTTAATTTAGCTTTAATTCAATTTAATTTAATTTTAATTTAATTTGATTTGATTTAATTTTAATTTAATTTAATTTAACTTGATTTAATTTAATTTAATTTAATTTAATTTAATTTTAATTTAATTTCAATTTAATTTTAATTTAATTTATTTTTAATTTAATTTTAATTTTAATTTAATTTAATTTTAGTTTAATTTTAATTTGGATTATTATTTTAATTAATTTTTTTTAACTAAGAATTAAGTATTATTGAAGTGATTTATCAACGGATTTTAAAATTAAAGAATAAATATCCTCTTAAATAATATCACTACTTTAATAATTCCAATTTCTATTATTCTCCCAAAATTTCAATTAATTAATTAATTAAAGTTGTATTTTAATTATTTTTTGAAATGGTTAGTAGGTTTCTACCCTCAATCATTTAAGTTTCAATCATCCAAAATCACCTTAGAATCAAATATTTTACCCTCCCTTTTTTAATTAATCCTAAAATTTTAATTAAAGGTTGAAATTTTTAATTACCCTTTTGCCCTTCAAGCTTAATAATTCTATAACTCACTAAATTAAGCTCAAATAAACTTGAAATTTTTATGTAACATCACTCACATGTCAATTAAGACATTAGAGGAGAAAATGTGATTCTTCTGTATTTAATTTATTTATGTAATTATTTTTAATGGAAAATAGGGGTTTTCAAGGAAAATTCAATAACATGACCAAGGAAATATTTTTGTCCTTAAGAAAATTATGGGATGTTCCTAATGACCAGAGGACCAGTTGGACCAAGTTTGGTGATTTTTTGAATTATATTTTATTTATTAGAATTATTTTGAATTTTGGAGTATTAATTAATTTTAAAATAAAATTAAAGTTTAAAAATGGATTTTATATTTTTATTAAATCTCTCTGACCTCATGGAGTTCAGAGAAACAAATTTTGCATTTTTTTGATTTTTGTTTGATTTATTATAATTATTTTAGTGAAAAGGTTGGAAAATACATTTTTTAATATTAAAAATTACATTAAGCCTTTAAAATTCAATATTTTATCCTAGAGACTTAAGAAAAAATATTTGGTTTGTTCCTAAGTAATTAGAATTCAAAATGTGACATTTTGGTAATTTTTAATATTTTTATGATTTGTATTTTTTTTAATTATTAAAAATATTAAAATAATGATAAAAATTAAGTTTTTATAAAATTACAATTTTAATTTTCCTAAGTTCCTCTGATATCAGAGAAGCTCCAAAACCATTTTTGTGATTTTTTGAAAAGTATTTTGTGAGTTATGAATTTTTAAAGTTTAATTTTACCTATTTTGCTTAAGAGGCTTAATCAACCCATTTGGTGGGGTTAATCAAGTCCAATTGATTTCAAATTTTTATGAGATGTTCCTCTAATCCCAGAGATCAGTGGAGAATTGTTTTTAAGTTAATTTTATGTGTAGTTAACCCTAATTAATTAAAATTCAAATTTGGGTATTTAGACCAATTAGGGTTATTCCAAGTGAATTAACTCAAAACTTATTTTTCCTAGGTTCCTCTGGTCATAAGAAATATCACCAAATTTTCCTAGAATTTATTTCTCAATATGCTAATTATTGGAATTAAAATATTCAAAATAGTAACATGCAATTGAAAAATCAATAACTTCTCATAGGGATGGCCTTTGACCTTGGAAAATTCAAGGAATATTCCTTTCAAAGGCTTTAAAAGCCCGATGGTCTCATGCTATGATGAATTGTCTATGTGCATGGAGAATTAAAATAGTGCAGATAGTAAATAAATTATTAAAAATAAAATACTTAATGAAATTAATTGATTTCTTTTCCACATTATTCTCCTCTGTTCACTGAGCAAGAGGGTATTTTTATTTTATTTTTAGGATTTTTCTACACAAAGTTATGGATTTTCTAAGTTCTGGGTATTTAATAAATAAGAAAAAATCCCTATTTATCTACTTATCCACGCGGCACCACGCAATCCTCAGCAGCTCCGAATGCCCATGCGGTGCATTCCTATTTGATGCTGCCATCCGACTCAGCGCTCCAGGGGCCTGCGGTTCATGTACCATTGCGCTGTCCGGCTCGATCTCGACCGTCCGCTCTATACACGCTCGATCCGACGGCTCATGGTCATCATCTACGACTGGTGTGCACCCGTGACCGTCCACACTAAAACCTTAAGAACTCACTCGATTCTCAACGGATTTTTGTGTTCTTATGCTCTATGGATTTGTCTTGAAGAGACGAACACATCCATATGGTACACATGCATTGAAATCGATTCATATCAAATAGAGAATCTCCAGAAGCTCGGGAAGAAGAGAGAGTTCATACCTTTGCTCAGAGAAGTGAAGCTTCGATCTGAGAGTTGTGTCACGTTCGATTGGGTCCAAGCAAGCTCCGGATGAAGTCCCTTGGCCCGGTGAATTGCACTAGGTAAAAGTGACCACAGCTCGATCACAAAGCTTGGAGGTCGGAAGCAATGGCCGGCCTGGTGAAGGGGCTTTTACTGGGAAACTTCTCCTCTTGGTCTGGTGAAGGTGTAGAGCCAATCAATTTGGGGATTGACTCACTGTGGTGAAGTGTCCTGGTTTTAGGCTTGGATTTTAACTCTGAAATTGAGCTCACAGAGAGGAAATGGCAGGGGAATTTCAGTGGGGATCAAGTGTTCTAGGTGTGGGGGAGAGTCTGAAGTGATTTTGGCAGAGTTTCCTCAAGGTTTTTATTCAGCTTCTCTCATGGACGAGAGAGGTGGGGTTTAAATAGGAGAGGCTGGAGGGCCTCCCAGGGGGGTTTGAAGGCTTGAATCAGCTGCTCAGGGGAAGAGAAGAACAACCATGGTGGCCATTGGGCATGGGGCAGCTCAGCAGGGGAGAATTTCAATGTTATGCTCACATGGTGCTTTCGGGTGTGGTGTTTTCTTGTGATCCAGGCGACTGGCCGGCAGGCATGGGTCACCCTCAGGTTAAGGTGAGTCAGGGCTGGGGTTTTGTGTATTCAATTGGCAGTTGCCAAGTGTAAAGTGGTTGGATCAATATGGAATGGGGGCATGGCTAATTTTGGCTCAATTTGGTCAACTCATGCATTTGGGTTAGGTTCACCTTTTCATGACTTGGTTTTAGGCTGAGGGAATGAGTTGGGTTAGCAAGTCAAAGGTGGTGAGGTCCCTTTCTAAGAATATTTAAATTAAATTTGGGTTTAAGGGAGACATGATTAAGGCTAATGACTTTTAGGAATTATGGAAAGAGCATCCCTCCTTTCCTATCTTGGGTTTGGTGAGGCGCTCAAAGCCCTCATGGCTCCCATGTGGCTCATGCATGGCTTCATGGCTCACCTTTGGCTTAGAAGAAGCTAGGTCAACTTTCATGAAAGAGGTTTTTAGGAATTTTGGTAATTTAGGGGTGATTTGATAAGATTTGGCATATGGCTTAATTTAGAAAAATTTGATGGCTCAATTATAACTTAGGGATGATTTCAATTAAGGTTATGATGAGAAGAATTTGTCATATGGGATTTAGCATGAAGTTTGGGCTTTAATTTTGGGATTTGGGCCCATTTGGGTTAGGTTTGGGTTTAGGTCAAAAGTGGGAATTTTGGCTTTGGGTTAGATTTGGGTGGAGTTTAGGTTCAAATTTTGGGCAAATAATGTTAGTGTTTTGTTTGTGGGGATGTTAGGGAAAGTTTAGAAAAGGTTTGGGGTCAATTGGAGTTAAATTGGGTTAGTTTGGGCTAAGTTTGGGTCATGGGTCCAAATTGGGCTTTAAGTTCAAAAGTGAAATTGGATTCAAATGTCAATCAAATTGGGCTTGGATTTGGTCTAGATTGACATTAGAAATATTTAATTGAAGTTTAGAATTGTATTGTACCAAAATTGGGGTCAATTGGGTTGATTTGGTTTGACATTCGGCTCACTTTAAGTTAAAAATGGGTCAAATTGGGGGTTTTGGTAAAAGTGGGGTAAATTGGTAAAATTGGCCAATGGTGTAGTTGAACAAAATGAAATTGAGAATATTTAGAATTTTCTGGAATTTTTTGGAATTTTCTTGGAATTTTTGGAATTTATAAAAGTTTGGCCAAAAGTGTATTTTTAGTGTATTTGGAGTGTATTTTTGGAAATTTTGGTATATCTGGCTATGGATGATTAATTTGAGTGATGTGGAAATGTTTGGGATTGGTTTTGAGGAATTTTGGGTGATTTGGAGATTTTGGAGGATTTGGGCAATTTCAAGGGCTTTTGGTAAGTTTGATCAGTGTAGGGTCCCCGGGGTCAAAAATTGAAATTTTGGAAGAATGAAGATTGATCAAATGTGAGTGAAATGGAATTACTTTGGTTGAGCCATGAAGCCATATTAAGCTGATATGAGCCATAAGAGGACTCATTGGAGGCATTCACTATGTTGTTCCTAACCCTCTTAGCCAGGGGCTTAGGGGTTAAGGTCCATCCATATGAATTACCTACATGAGTCAGGGAGTCAAGTTGGGTATAAGTGTGGTTTTAGGATTTGGATTGTGTGTGTGAGAGTGTAGAGTGTGAGTGTAGTGAGTGTGTAAGTCAACCCTCACTGCGACTGGGCCACCTGGGGGTAGTCCTAAGGCTAAAGAGTCCTATAGGGAACTCATCCTTTAAACCTCCACATTTGATCTCAACCCTCTAGGTGATTAGGGGTCTACAATCAAGCTTGTGGGGTTTGCAGGGAGAAAAGAAGTGGTTTGAATTTCTAAGGGATGGGTCCCAATTCTAGTCCTCTAAGATAGTCAAAGGAAAAGCCTAAGGCTAGATCCCAAACACTAAAGAGGGAAGAGAAGACCTCATCAAAAATGAGGTCAACAGCGAAACATGTAGACATTTCAAAAGTAAAGTGGAGTGGGTGTAACATGTGAAGTTTCATGTATGTAACATGTGAGAGTCTTGAAATTGAGTGAAATGAATATGAATGTGAAGTTTCATGTATGTAGCATGTAGGTGTTTCAAAATTTAAGTGAAGTGAATGTAGAATGTAGGGTGTATGTTTGTAACATGTGATTGCTTTGAATTTGGTGAAATGTAAAATGTGAAATGAATTTCCATGGATATAGCATAGATGTGTTTTAAAATTTGGTGGAATGTAATGTGAAAGTGAAATTTCATGATTATAGCATGTGAATACTTCAAATGTAGTGAAGTGCATGTGAAAATTTCAAAACCATGAAATGACTTGCATGAAAAGAAGAGCTTTGAGTTCCTACAAGTAAAACACCATTTTATGCATGAAATGAGGTGAAAAATATGTGAAATTATAGCCTTGATTTTATGTATATGAGTACATGTTGAAATAGATGAAAAACAAGCTCACATAGCTTCAAATTTGGATGTTCCATGTGTGAACATGTTTAAATCCGAAAATTGCAAATGATTCACCAAATTGTTTCATGTGCATTCCAACCAATGCAAATCACTATAAATGCATGGAATGAGTGAGGTATGCATGGAAAACAAGTTTAGATGTTACAAACATGAATACTTGATGAAATAGATGAAAAATAATCACATTTGTGTTCAAATTTTGATAGTTTTGCATATGCCTATCTCCAAATCCGAAAATTGCATAACATGAACAATTCCTTTCATGCCTCAAAAATGTAAAGCCATAAAGCCAAAATATGTTAAGCAAGAGAAGAGAAACATGCCATCTCTTTCAAATGAGGTTTATCAAGCCTTAAGCACTTTCCAACATGTATAAGGTATCACCAAGCTTTCAAGTAAAAGTGTACCAACCTTAGGAAATCCCAAGCATTTTGCCATGTAAAGCACTTTGAGAACCTAAGCATAAGTTTAAAGCTTTGCTGCGTAAGAATAGCTTTAAGACCTAAACATAAGTTCCAAACTTTAGCCATACAATAGTGGCTTGAAACATAGGCACAAACTTAGGTATTTAGCATGAAAGAGTGACTTTGAACATAGGCACAAACTTAAAACTTTTGCATGTAGAAATAGCCTTGCACATAAGCTCAAAAAATCCTAATTTTGCATGTGAACATAGCTTTAAGCATGGGCATAAATTCAGATTTTTAGCATATAAAATATGGCCTCATAAGATAGGCATAAATCCTAAATCTTACCATGTGAAGGTGGCCTCAACATAAGTATGTAATCCAAACTCTTACCATGTGAAAGAACTTGCAAAAATAGGCAAAAACACACATTTTAGTGGCACGTAAAGTGGCTTCCAAGCTTAAAAAAAAATTCAAAACTTGCCATAGAGAAAGAGCCTTAACTAAAACATGAATTTCAAAATGATAGCAAGTGAAAGTAGCCTTAAACATAGGCTCAAACTTAAATTTTGATGGCATGTGAGGTGGCTTTCAAGCCAAACATAAGACCTAAATTTCTACATATGAAAGAGCTTTCAAAATCAAGCATGAAGCCTAAGATTTAGGCATATGAAAATGACTCCCAACAAGAGGAAAATTTCCAAACTTTAGCATGTAAAGAAAGGCTTCCAACATAAGCAAAATTTCTAGACTTTAACCTGTAAAGAAAGGCTTCCAACATAAGCATGAATTTGAAGTTCTAACATGTAAGAATAGCTTCAATGCTCAAACATAAAGCCAACCATTTGCCATGTAATAAGGACTTCAAATCCCAACATGAATCCAAGGATTATTGCATGTGAGAATAATCTCAAAACCAAGCCTAAATCTTAAATTTTGGCATGTGAAGGTTTAGCCAAAAGTCCCATAAAAACAAGCTATAAAAAATGACATTCATACTTTAGTAGCCATGTGACTCCTTTAAGAAAAGGCAATAAGAAAGTGAGCTTTTTAATGCTAAATTTTCATGGTTTGAAGGCTAAAGCAAACTTACCAAAGACATTAAAGGTATGTAAGAATGACAATTTTCCAAGCCTTAGCAAAGGATATGAAAGATTTTTACCCAAGCCTTGGATCAAATAGCAAAAGGACAGCACCTCCTCTTCTTTTGTAAAATTTCAGCCAACATAAGAAATGCAAGAATGAGATTCCGGCAACTTTTCCAAAAGTCTCAAAACCTCAAAACTTTTAAGTAGAGCACATGAATCTTAAAGAAACATGAATGAAAGACATTTGACAAATCATTCAACGCAACCAAAACATAGATACATGCATATGCTTGAGGCTATCCCTCAATGACAAAGGCAAAGAAAATCATGTAGCTTGCCATAAGAAATCATGAGGAATACCAAATAGATAATCAAATTAAAGTTTTCCATCCAATCCTTTATCCAAGAAAAATTTTCATGTCATGAAGCAAGAAAAATGACATAAACCTTGGGGGTTGGATAAATAACCAAAGTCACAAAAGCAAGGGGTCTAGCTTAGGTGTTGAGCAAGCAAAAGGAAACTTCGGAGAAAATCCGGTAGCATCTCCACCACTTCTCCAGTTTTCAGCCAACCAAAAAAATAGAGAAAGAAGGCTATTTTGTAGCCAAAGAAGGAAGAAGAAGCCCCAAAATTCCCCATGGACAATACCGAAAGGTCCAAAGAAGGCGTAGCCCTCAAACTACTTTTGAGATGATGGAGAAGTAACAAAGCATCAAAGAAGTCAAGAGGGCTGCCATGGATGTGATGGAGAGTAGAATTCCCTCTCATGGCAAAACTTACATGGAGGAGAAGGAGGCCACACCTTCTAGGCACAAGAGGGGGAGATTCGGCTATGGAGGTGCGCATGCTAGGGAAAAATCACAAGAGCCAGGGAGGAGGCTCTCAGTTTCATGAATTGGGGGCTTGTCCAGGCTTGAAATTATGAAAACCATGAGGAGGGCCGGCAGCTAGGGTTCTGGCAGGGCTAGATTAGGTGTGGGTTTGGTCCGGGTCGAGCCAGAATGCGAGTTTTAAGTAAAATCGTGTCGACTTCGAGCTGATTTCGTCGTGTGTCAGAATATAGCAAGTTATATATGCTTCCCAAGTAATTTCAACGTTTCGGACACAACGGCTCTGTCTGTTTACGAATCCGAGGTCATTTGGACAACCTTGTCATTGAAATAGGTAAAAAATAAGTCAAATTTGGAGATTTTGCGATTAAATCGGATTTGAGTGAAATTCAAAGCCCAATTGGTGGTGATCGAATGTTGTAATTAATTTAGGGGGATGTGTTGAAGTGTCTAAAATTCAAATGAGGAAGAAATTGACTAACATTGGGTCAATTTGGGTCAAACCGGAGCCTAAGTCGGGATTAAGTAAAAATTGGGGCTTTTGATGAAATCGGCTTAAATTGATAAAATTGGACTTTGGTGTAGTTGGAGAAAATGAAATTGGGAATTTTTTGGAGATTCTTAGAATTTTTGAAATTTTTCGAATTTTTTGCCTTGTAGGGGAATTTTGGTAATTTTGGGGATTTTTTAGGAACTTTGTGAAAAGTGTCATTTAAAGGTCCAAAGTGTTTCAAAATTGAATTTGGAGTTGAACGGCAGTGTCCGCATGCATTTCTGACCACTACGGAGGGTTTTGCGGGGCCCGGGATGTCTTTCAAGTAGCAGATATTTAAGTCGCGAGGGGTCTGCCGGTAGTTCAAAATTATGGCATGTTTATAGTCAAACTTCTATGTTCAACGAGAGGAACGCTCCAGAGCAATTTTCGGGAACCCCAGGTGACTGTGGAATTTTGGGTTTTGCGTCCCTTTTCAGGGGCAATTTGGTAATTTCGGGATAAAAATTGAAATTTTAGGAAAAGTGAGGTATTGTCAGACCATGAAGTATGAAATCATTCTGAATTGTTTACAGGCTAAGGAAAGCCTCTTTTGGTCCTCTATGTGGTGATCTTAGCTCCTTTGGCCATAGGCTTAAGGCTAGTGGGACCACTCTCATGAGTTTTCAAAGAGTCTGAAGGTTGAAGTGAAATGTATTTAATTTAGGATGTGAGTGTCGAATGTAATGTGTAAATGTGAACGTCAGTGTGTGACACAGGCTCCCCGAGGGGTAATCCTAAGGCTTAGTCACCTATGGGGATTTAACTTAGACTTCCTTATTCTTGGTCTATTCCTCCTAAAAGCTGGAGGTTCGGCCTTAACATATGAAAGTTCAAGTCAAGTAAGAAAGTTTGAATTTCTATGGGGAGGGTTTCATTGCTAGTCTTCTAAGAAAAGTCACTAGAAAGTCCTATGGCTAGACCCTAGGCTATCTAAGAAGAAACTAGATCTCAACCAAAAGTGAGGTCAACAATCCACAGAGGAGATTAAATCTAATGATGAAAGAAGTAGTTAAGATGGAAATTTTAAAATGGCTTGATGCTGGAATTATTTATCCAATTTTTGGCAGTGCTTGGGTAAGTTCAATTCAATGTGTTCCTAAGAAAGGAGTGACTGTTGATGTGAATGAACAGAATGAAATTATACCAACAACACAAATTAATGGCCGGTGAATTTGTATTGATTATAGAAAATTAAATGATGTCACTAGGAACGATCACTTTCCTTTTCCTTTTCAAGATCAAATGTTGGATAGACTTGTCGAACACAAGTACTATTACTTTTTGGATGGATATACTGGTTATCAAATACTCATTGCTCCCGAGGATCAAGAAAAGACCACCTTTACTAGCCCTTAAGGAACTTTTTTTAGAAGAATGTTTTTTGGATTATGTAATGCACCTACAACATTTCAAAGATGTATGATATCTATTTTTAGTAATTTAATCGATAATGAAATAAAATTATTTATGGATGATTTTTTTGTATTTGGAACTTCAAGCGACATATGTTTGAATAATTTAGAAAAAGTTTTGGAGCTTTGCGAGAGAATAAATTTAGTTTTAAATTGGGAAAAATGTCAATTTATGATTTCAGGAGAAATTGTACTTGGGCATAAAGTTTCTGAACTTGGTATGGAGGTTGACCCTACAAAAACTCAGATTATTGAGAAATTACCACCTCCTACTATAGTGAGAGGGGTAAGGAGTTTTTTAGGATATGTAGGGTTTTAAAGGTGTTATATTAAAGATTTTTTTAAAAACTACTAAACCTTTATGCCAACTTTTAGAAAAAGATAAGAAATTTGAGTTTAATGAAGAATGATTGAAGGCCTATAAACTATTAAAAGAAAAACTAATCACTGCACCTATAATTGTTTCACCTGATTGGGAGAAACCATTTGAACTTATGTGTGATGCTAGTGATTTTGAGATTGGAATTACTTTAGGGCAAATGTATGATAAAATGTTCATGGTTTTTTACTATGCTATTAAAACTCTTAATGAAGCTCAGATTAATTATACCACACGAAAAGAGAATTATTAACTATTGTGTATGCTTTTGAAAAGTTTAGACTTATCTGATTGGAATTAAATGTATAGTACATACAAACCATTCAGCTATCAAATATTTAATGCAAAAGAAGGATGCCAAACCAAGATTAATCAGATGAATACTTATAATGCAATAATTTGATTTTGTGATAGTTGATAGAAAAGAAATTGATAATCAAATTGTTGACCATTTGTATAGACTGGAGTACTATAAACTATTTAAATTTTAGAAGAAAATTACAGAAACTTCCCTGATGAACAACTTTATATCATTAAGGAAAGGAATTTACCATGGTATGCTGATATTGTGAATTATATAGTAAGTGATATTTTGTCACATGATTTAACAAGGCAATAACAAAAGAAATTTAGATATGATGCTAAATTTTACTTTTAGGATGAGCCCTACCTATATAAATAGTGTAAGGATCTTATTATTAGAAGATGTGTGCCATATGAAGAAATTGAACCAATTATTAGGAGTTGTCATGATTCAAAATATGGAGGACATTTTGGTACTGATAAAACTTCTTATAAGATTTTACAATCTAGATTTTATTGGACTTGTTTTTAAGGATGTATATAGATATATAAAATCATGTGATCGATGTCAGAGAGTAGGCAATATTTCTAAAAGAAATGAAATGCCTCTAAATTTTACTTTAGAAGTTGAGATCTTTCATGTATGGGGATTGGATTTTATGGGACCATTTACTCCTTCATTTTAATATATATATATATATATATATATTAGTTGTTGTTGATTATGTCTCAAAATGGATCGAAGCAATTTCTTTACCTAGATGTGATGTTCGGAGTGTTTCAAAATTTTTAATGAAAAATATTTTTACAAGATATGAAATGCCGAGAGCGATCATAACTGATGGTGGATCTCATTTTAGGAATAATTTGATTCAGAGATTGGTTGAAGAATATAATATTATTCATAAAATCTCTATTGCCTATCATCCTCATACTAGTGGTTTAGCAGAAGTGTCTAATCATGAAATTAAAAGAATTTTGGAGAAAACTGTGGATCTTCACATATTAGATTGGTCTATAAGATTAGATACTGCATTATGGGCATATAGGACTGCTTTTAAGACCCCTATCGGAATGTCTCCTTATAGATTAGTATTTAGAAAGACTTGTCACTTAGCTCTAGAATTGGAGCACAAAGCATATTGGGCAATAAAAGAACTGAATTTTAACTTAAAGAATGCAGGTGAGAAGAGATTTATGCAATTGAATGAATTCAAAGAAATGAAAAATGAATCTTATCATAATGACATAATGTTTAAGGAGAAAATAAAATTATGGCATGATAGGAAGATATTAAGAAAGAAATTTGAACCTGGACAGAAAGTTTTGCTATATAATACAAGATTGAAATTATTTCCTGGAAAACAAAAGTCTAGGTGGATAGGACCTCTTACTATTATAAAAGTTTCTTCTTTTGGAGCTGTTGATATTGAGAATCCTAAAACTAGAAAGATATTTAAAGTTAATGGACATAGATTAAAACCATATTTTGAAGGGTATCGTCTAGATTTTAAAGAGGTTTTAATGTTATGTCATCCTGAATAACTGAATGTTTGTCGGGCTGACGACGTTAAACCAAGCGCTTTGTGGGAGGCAACCCATATTTATCTTTGTTATATTTGCTTACTTGATTTTAGTAGTTGTACTTGTAGTTAGTCATATTTAAGTCCTACTCACTCATAAATATCATAAATGATTGGAAATTATTGAATTGTATAGAAGAATTGGAATATTTCGAACCAAAATGAAGTTCGGTGCATTATTGAATACTAGCGCCGCCGGCACTAGAATGGGTGCCGTCGGTGCCCTATTCCAGAGAGCAGCACCTTATTTCAGAATTTGGACGCCGTCAGCGTCTTATCTGGCACCACCGGCGCCGAAGGTCTGGTGACAGTTTTTAGAGTTTCAAATTGCGGTTTTTGGCGGTTTTAGGTGGGATTTTCTTCCTTTTAACTCCCCAAACTGATTTTAAACTCCTAAACTCTATAAAAACAAAAATTTTCTTTCCAAATGCTCATCCAATGGATTCCAAATCTGTAGAAACCCCGAGATCTAGAGTTTTAAACCGACAAAAGTTCATCAGTTCCAAGGTGCAACGATTATTCAACAAAGTGATGATGAAGAGGAGGATTATCAAAGAAAGAGGCTTTGTGAATCGAGGTTTGGATACTCCAAGTACTCGAGTAGAATGGATTATCGTGCAAAAGCATTGGGAAGTGTTATGCTACACTACTGCATCTGTAGTCATTCCTGTTATGAAAGAGTTTAATGCAAATCTTCATGGAATCAACCAAGGATTTGTCTATGTGTGAGGCAGGTTTGTACCATTCAATCCTTCAAAGATTAATGATTTTTTTATGATTGTGAACGTGCCTATCTACCATTATACGAACTTTGATGCGATGAGAGACAACATGAATGAAATTTATCGTTATTTGATGGATGAAGGTGAAGATTGGGAGATAAGAGGGAACAAATTTGTAAGTTTTTCTACTGTATTTCTAAATCTGGTGTCAAAGCAATGGCATTACTTCATTTCTGCAAAATTACTTCCAACTATGAAAAATTAGCAAGTGACAAAGGAAAGTGTAATTTTAAATTACTGTATTCAAACTGGAAGGCTGATCGATAAAGGTACTATAATTATGAAATTTGTATTAGGATTGAATGTTCATGGATCTAAATATGGGTTTGGACATCCTTCCACCATATTTCTTCTTTGCAGTCAGTCACAGGTTCCATATGAAAGTTAGGGAAAAGTGCTTCTTCCTTGGAGGTCTATAGACCCAACTAATCTTTATGACTGTCGAGCAATAGGAGATGAAAATGATATGAGCCTCATTGCAAATCGACCATCTTAGAGTTCACGACCTATTCAGCCTTACATTCCTGAAAGTTCCCAAGTGATTTTGAAGAAGATTAAGAAGTTGAAGATAGAGGTACATAATCTTATGAATACTATTAATAATATCTCTGATTTATTTGATCACTTGGATTGAAGGATGAAAGAACAATTTGATCACAGTCAGCGAATTGAAGGAAGTTTGATAAATCTGATGAAAAGGAATGCTGCAATTGCTAAGGATTCGACCGATGAATTCCTGTATCGCCCCTTCTACAATCTGTTTTTGCATCGTCAACCTTTGAAAGATATCAGAGGATAAGAAAGTACTGAGACTGACGATGAGTAGTGACTCTACTTTATATTTAGTATTTGGTATTTTTATTATGCTTTAGTTTGCTTAATGTTGGCTTGATTGACTTTATAGTATGTGTTTGGACTTATTATGCTTGGATTCTGTGTTTGTGTCTAGTTTTCAACGTTAAAGTATTGTAATATGTTTGCGACGCTGAATTTCTATAGCTTGATGAACTCATATGGTGAATGCTTAAGTGTATATGTTTGTAATGTGGATTTTATATATTAAAGTGTTGTTTTGTGTTGTTTGTGTAAATTTGATGTTAGTTAGTTGCTTAATTTATGAAATAGATGCTTAAAGAGGCTAATTATGTGATGACGTAACACTGAAACGATTGAAATTGCAAAAATTTTACGGACTCGGATATTGAACTGGACAATTAAAGTTAAATAGAGCGCACCGCCGGCGCCCGTTTACAGAAAAGGCCAGAGACACTTTAAATTCTTGATTTTTACCCTGAGACCCACCTATTCCACCATTTTCATCGTCTTCTAACTCCAACCAACACATATTTGGAATCTTGGGCTTGCTAGATCAAGAATTTCAAGCAATTTCAAGGCTTTTAAAGTGTGGATCTTGACTTCTCTTGGTAAGAGCTTCACCTTAAACTAAAATTTTTTTATTTTCACCATGAAAATTTCTGACATTATTTAGATCTGAAACTCGCAATTTTTTATGAAATTTTGAGATTTTACATAGTGATTTAAGCTCTTACTAACTTAAAGTTGCTTTAGGAGTCTCCTAAATTGTGATTTTAAATTTATTGGATTTTCTTGCAAATTTTTAGAAAATTTCACTTGGCTCCTAAAACAAGTAGAGGCAAGAGAAAGATGGATTTTGATGAAGATAGATTTGTTCATGTGAAAGCAAAATGTCATTTCAATTCATTCTTGTATAACAAAAAGTGCATTCAAGACTGGGCTTCTGAAAGTCCAGGCGGATCTGTGGACCAGTTAATTTATGATAGAAATTGTGAAATCTTTTGTTATTTTACTGCTGATGCGATTATGGGTACTGTTAGAGAATTTTATGCAAATCTGCCTTCGATTGAAACTGAATATGTGCTTGTTCGTGGAAAATGGTAGAGTTTACCCCCAAGCGTATAGTACCTTTTATCAGTTAAGGGGAACTTCATATTGCGAATATGAAAACTTTGGCACTGCGAAAGCTGAAATGAATGAAGTTATTGCATTTCTTACTGATGGAAAAGGGGAATGAAAAGTAAAACAAAGATAAATGATTAGTTTCCCTGCTTCTAAATTAAATGCAGCATCTAAAGCTTGACACTATTTCATCTCTACTAGATTACTACCTTCTTATCATCACAGTGAAGTCACTAGAGATAGAGCGATTCTCAATTATTGTATTCAGACTATGAAAAAGATTGATATTGGGTCGATTATCTTAAAAATATTTAGAATATTGCTATAGGTGAAACCACTCGTGGGTTAGGACATTCTGCCCTGATTCATTCGTTATGTGCATGGTCTGGAGTTGAGTTTGATAGTAATGAGGAGTTAGTCCATCCACCGGGCCTATTACCAAGATCATTATTCTTACTTATGAGTCTCATGTAGTAGGGAGAGGAGAAATTAGGAGTACTGATATTCCTACTACCAGCCAGGACATATCATCTACTTTTGAGGCACCTACTTTGTCTAATGTTATGGAGCAGTTGAGGATTCAGAGTGCCAGTATTGATAGAACCCTAGCAGGATGGATGAATTGAAGGCTTGAAGCGATGTTAATGAAGATTATATGAGGAGGAGAGTTCAGTATGACATTGCTTACCATGATGCTCAGAAAATATATATGACGGGAGTCACTAGAGTGACATTTCCTACCTGCCCCAGCAATGTTCCTTATAAACCTGATCATGCAGATGAATTTGAGGATGCTGGTGATGATGACTGGTAGTTTTATGATTTATGTTTTCATTTATGTTTTGTAGTACTTTTATGTGTTGTTTTTTGTTTCTCTGTGATGTGTGAAGTCTATAAATGTATCTGTGTTAAAAAATAAAAATGTAATGAACTCTATGATAGTTTGCTTAGTGATTTAGATTGAGATTGTGATGATATGTTGGATGTTTAATGTTTAAGTGTTTAATATTTCTTCACCCTATAAATCTTTAATATTATATATCACTGCTTCTGACTGTTTCATTCTTGATTGCTTAATTTTTTGATTAATACCAGCATAATTCCTAAAGATTTCAAAATCCCAGCACAAAATGTTAGTTTTCTTTAACTCTCTACCTTTTCAAATTTATATATGATAAAAAACTTAAGTTTAGGAAGGGTAAAATATTAACTCTTATTTATTCTCAATTAATATAACTTCAAAAAATTATTAACATGA
The DNA here is from genome assembly GCA_022702705.1 of Papilionanthe hookeriana x Papilionanthe teres. NCBI lineage: Eukaryota > Viridiplantae > Streptophyta > Magnoliopsida > Asparagales > Orchidaceae > Papilionanthe > Papilionanthe hookeriana x Papilionanthe teres. Next base: position 39,505,055 of record CM040424.1, on the reverse strand, counting down.
CTTTTAGTAATTGAACCTAACTTTAGATAACTAAATTTTTTATTTCATTTAAATATTATAGTAGATTTGGATGAAAGTTTTTAGTAATAATGGTTAATTTTATAAGGTTGAGATATTTAGTATGAGAGGATTGTACTATAGTTGACTATTTATAGTAAAGAAAACTGTATTTTTGAAATGTTAAGAGACTTAAAGAACTATCTGTGAAGCAAGGATTGTGACTTTATGATGAATTATAAAGCTGATATATATTTATAAAGTAAGAAGGTGTTTCAAGTTTCAACTTTAGAAAAAGGAGAGTGAAGTTCAAAACCATTAAAGGCTATCCAGATATAGTAATCCTCACAAGAAAAGACAAAGAAAAAGAAAGGATTAAAAAACAATCCCATAAAGAGAAAAAGAGAAAAATAGAAAAAAAAAAGGAAAAGAAAAAGAAAGGAAATATATGTAAGGAGAAACTTGAGGAGATGCCTAATAAAAGTTTAGCTTCACTTAAATCAACCTAAAGGAAGAATGTTGATACATTTTTGAATTTATATTTAAAGTATCAGCCTACTTTCTAATAGAGTTTGCAAGAGCTTTTTTTTATATAGTCTTTCAAGGCACCCTTAATGTGACAAATTATGGTTCATCTTGAAATGAATAAAAAACTAGAACTCTTAGACTTGACTACTGACTATTTTTATACCTGTAGTTTTAACCTGAGTTACTGAACTTCTTTCTAAAAATCATACCATTATATTCATTTAAATTAAAATTCATAGTATTCTATAAGTGAAAAGTTCATTACTTTGAGTTATATTTTTATGTTGTAAAAGGATTACTTGAGAATAAGTAATAGTTAAGTTTGGGGATTTTGATGCACAAAAAATATGTTAGATTTTTTACTATATAATTTGTTCTCATTTTTTGTGATATTGCACTTTAAAGAAATGCATTCTTCACATTTTGCTGTAGGTATGATGATTTTAAATAATTAGAGCAAAATGAAGCGAAAATGAATGAATTTGGAGCAAAATGAGGCAAAATGAAGAATTCAGCCTACTGGCGCCGCCAGCGCCAGAATGGGCGCTGCATCGTCCAAATACAGAGAGTTCAGAATTTAAATGGTGACCCTGCGCCGCCAGCGCCCTATGTCAGTTTAAGTCAAATTTAATGTATTTGGACGATTTTTGAAGAGTTTCTTGAGGAAACTCTTAGGGAATTAGTTTCTAAACTATTTTAAACAGATTTGGACGCCAAGAAAGAGAGAGAGAAGGAGAGAAGACTTTTGTGAGGAAAGTGTGTTAGGGTTTGTGAAGAGTGTATGGTAAGTGTGTAGAAGTCTTGTTTTGTGAGGGATTCTTCTCTAAAGAGTGTAGGATAGGGAGGAAAGTGAGAGATTACTTCTTCCTTACTATTCTAAAGAGAGAATCGAGTGTTGTAGTTAAGAGAGAAAATGATTCAAAGGAACTTCAAGGGATTTGCTTGGGGAAGAAATTGAGATAAGTTGTATTTACTTTTGTGGTTTGTATGTCTTTGCATTTATATATAAAATCCATATATTGTTGTATCTTGCTTATGAATTCTGAGTAGATTTCTTTGTTTTTCTTCTTGCAATGAGATGTGGTGAAGTGTTCATGTAGATTTGATGTGCCATAAAAATGTTAAGAAATTGTAATGATTTTTCAGTTTGAACATCATTTTCTTTTTGATCTGGCCAATTGAATTGTTAATTTTTGTTGTGAAACATTCACTCCAAAAGGACTAAGTGTCTACAACAATAGTGGAGAATTCATTCAATGTCCTTGAATGAGTTGCGTAGTTCATGGGAATTGAGTGTAAATAAATAGGGAAATGTGGTTTGATGAGCGTCGAATTGGAGATTTTAGAGTGACAGGCTGAAATCCCCAATTTAGTCCTAAAGTTTGGTAACTAAAGCTAGGGTTAGCCTACAGGTGAAGGGAAGTGGGAGCTCTAAAGTGAGAGTCAGTATCCTCCCAGCCTAACCATGGATTTAGTGACTAAGACTATGATTTGTTAATGTTTTTTACATTACTTGGAAGAGGGGGTTGTTGACCTCATTTTTTATGAGGTCTTCTCTTCTCTCTTTAGTACTTAGGATCTAGCCTTAGGCTTTTCCTTTGACTATCTTAGAGGACTAGAGATGGAACCTGTCCCTTTAGAAGCTCAACCAATTCTTAACTCCTTGCAAACCCCACAAGCTTGATTGTAAACCCCTAATCGCCTAGAGGGTTGAGATCAAATGTGGAGGTTTAAAGGATGAGTTCCCTATAGGACTCTTTGGTCTTAGGATCACCCTGGGTGGCCTGGTCTGGTGAGGGCTGACCTGCACATACATTACACTTTCACACACATTCCAAATCCTAAAACTATTCATGCCTAGCTTGACCTCCCGACTCATGTGGATAATTCATATGGATGGACCTTAACCCCTGGCCCTCGGCTAAGAGGGTTAGGAACAACATAGTGAATGCCTCAAATGAGTCCTCTCATGGCTCCTATGGGCTTAATATGGCTTCATGATTCAACCAAAGTGATTCCATTCTACTCAAATTTGATCAATTTTCATTTTTTCAAAATTTTAATTTTTGACCCCCGGGGCCCTATACCTACTAAACCTACCAAAAGCCCTTGAAACTACCCAAAATTTACAAAATCACCAAAATTACCCAAAATTCATCAAAATCAATCCTTAAAATTTCCCTCCACTCAAATTGATCATCCATAGCCAAAAATACCAAAATTTCCAAAAATACCCCCAATAACCTCCAAATACCCAAAATGCCCTTTTTAACCCAAAATTCAAAAAATTCTCAAAATTCCCAGAAAATTCCAGAAAATCCCAAATATTTCTAATTTCATTTTGTTCAACTACACAATAGGCCAATTTTGTCAATTTACCCTACTTTTACCAAAACCCCCAATTTAGCCCATTTTGAACCCAAATGAACCCAATGTCAAACCAAATCACCCCAATTGACCTCAATTTTAGTCCAATTCAATTCTAAACTTTAATTAAATATCCCCAATATCAATCTAGACTAAATCTAAGCCCAATTTGATTGACATTTGAATCCAATTTCATTTTTAAGCTTAAAGCCCAATTTTGACCCATGACCCAAACTTAGCCCAAACCAACCCAATTCAATCCCAATTTGACCCAAATCTTTTCTAAAACCTTCCTAAAATCCCCACAAACAAAACACTAACATAATGTGCCCAAAATTTGGACCCAAACCCTACTCAAATTCAACCCAAACACAAAATCCCTTAAATGGGCCTACACCCAAAAGCTAACCCGAATAGGCCCAAATCCCAAAATCAAAACCCAACCAAAGATGAAATCTCTTTGAAACACTCCCATAAACATTTCTCAACATTAATTTTATATCAATTTCAACACTAGCCCAACCTTAGCCCAATTTGGTCCATTTTGACCTATTTTGACCCTATCACCAAGGGGACCCAAATTAGACTCAATTCAATTCCAAATCACTTCAAATTGATTCCAAATCACTCATGACACATCCCTAGACTAAACCCAACATTTCTTTAGCCCAATACTTTACAAAATTTCCACTTACCAATTTATTTTTTTTAAATTTAAAAGCTCATCCCCTTAAACCATTCTAAAAGCCCACCTTTACCAAATTTTAAAAGCCCAAACCCATCCTAAAGCCCACACTACAATTTCACCTCATTTTCACTCAATTAATATCACTCACTAAGTACTAAATCCATCATGAAAATCAAACCAAAATGGTATTATGCCAAATCCCATCAAACAGCCCAAATTTTCCAAAAATTCCTAAAACCCTTTTCCATGAAAATTGATCAAACTCTTGCCAAGCTAAATATGAGCCATGAAGCCATGTATAAGCCACATGAAGCCATGGATGGTTTGACTTTTCACCAAGCTATTATTGGCAAGGGGAGGGGGCCTTTTCTAAGCTCTCACTAAACCTTTTTAGCTCTTTTAATGTCTCACCCTAACCCAAAATTAACTTAAACAAAATTGATGTGGACTTCACCACACATGTGAGCTCGACCCACTCGACCTCCTCAGCCCAAAATCGAGGCCATGGGGAGATGAACCAAACCTAAAACCATGGCTTGGACCAAATCAAGCCAAAATGGACACTCCTCCATGCCACTTTGATCCATCCCCTTTACACTTGGCAAAACTCAATTGAACCCACAGGAATCAAGCCCTGATTTCCCTGAGCCTAAGGTTGACCTGACCCTGGCCAGCCAGCCAGCCACCCCAGCCACCGAAAAATGGAATGGCCGAGACCTTGGGAGGAACTCAACATTGAAATTCTCCCTTGCTCGAGTCTGCCCCATGCCCAATGGTTGCCATAGCCGTTCTTCCCTTGACCTAGCAGCTGATCCCGAACCATCAAACGCCCACGAGAGGCCCTCCAGCCACTCCTATTTAAACACCACCTCCTCTCGACCAAGGGAGGCATTGAAACAAACCATACAGAAACTCTGCCAAAATCATTCCAGACTCTTCCCAACACCTGGAGAACTTGATCCCCGCTGAAATCCCCCGACATTTCCGCTCTGTGAGCTCAATTTCGAGTTGAAATTCAAGCCCAAAACCAGGACACTTCACCACAGTGAGTCAATCCTCAAATTGATTGACTCTACACCTTCACCAGACCAAGAGGAGAAGTTTCCCAGCAAAAACCTCCTCACCAGGCCAGCCATTACTTCCAGTCTCCAAGATTTGTGATCGGCTGTGGTCACTTTTGTACCTAGGCAATTCACCAGGCCAAGGGACTTCATCTGGAGCTTGCTTGGACCCAATCGAATGTGACACAACTCTCAGATCGAAGTTTCACTTCTCTGAGCAAAGGTATGAACTCTCTCTTCCTCCCGAGCTTCTGGAGATTCTCCATTTGATATGAATCGATTTCAATGCATGTTTATTGTATGGATGTGTTCGTCTCTTCGAGACGAATCCATAGAGCATAAGAACACAAAAATCTGTTGAGAATCGAGTGAGTTCTTAGGGTTTTAGTGTGGACGGTCACGGGTGCACACCAGTCGTAGACGATGATAAGGAGCCGTCGATCTAACGTGTATCGAGCGGACGGTCGAGATCGAGCCAGACAGCGCAATGGTACATGAACCGCGGGCCCCTGGAGCGCTGAGTCGGATGGTGGCGTCGAATAGGAATGCGCTGTGTGGGCGTTCGGAGCTACCGAGGATTGCGTGGCGCCGCGTGGATAAGTAGATAAATAGGGAATTTTCTTATTTATTAAATACCCAGAACTTCAAAAATGCATAACTTTTTGTAGAAAAATCCTAAAAATAAAATAAATATACCCTTTTGCTCAGTGAACAGAGGAGAATCATGTGGAAAAGAAATCAAGTAATTTCATTAAGTATTTTATTTTTAATGATTTATTTACTCTCTGCGGTATTTTAATTCTCCATTTGCATAGATAATTCACCATGGCATGAGACCATAGGGCTTTTGAAGCCTCTGATCTAGGGAACATTCTCTGAATTTTCCAAGGTCAGAGGCCATCCCTATGAGAAGTTATTGATTTTTCAAGTTCATGTTACTGTTTTGAGTATTTTAATTCCAATAATTAGCATATTGAGAAATAAATTCTAGGAAAATTTGGTGATGTTTCTTATGACCAGAGAATCTTAAGAAAAATAGGTTTTGAGTTAATTCATTGGAACAACCCTAATTGGCCTAAATACCCAAAATTGAACTTTAATTAATTAGGGTTAACCACACATTAAATTGACTTGAAAATAATTCTCCACTGATCTTTAGAATCAAAGGAACATCACATAAAAATTTGAAATCAATTGGAAATGTTTAACCCCACTAAATGGATTAATTAAGTCACATAACCAAAGTTAAACTTTAAAAATTCATAACTCACAAAATACTATTCAAAAATTCACAAAAATAGTTTTGGAGCTTCTCTGATATATGGGGAACTTATAAAAATTAAAATTTTAATTTTCTTAAAAAGTTGATTTTTATCATTATTTTAATATTTTTAATAATTAAAAATAATAAAAATCATAAAAATATTAAAAATCACCAAAATGTCACATTTTGAATTCTAATCATTTAGGAACAAACCAGATATTTTTCCTAAGTCTCTATGGTAAGATATTGAATTTTAAAGGCTTAATGTAATTTTTAATATTAAAAAATGTATTTTCCAACCTTTTCACTAAAATAATTCTAATAAATCAAAGAAAAATTAGAAAAAATATAAAATTTATTTCTCTGGACTCCTTGAGTCAGAGAAATTTATGAAAAATATAAAATTAATTTTTCAACTTTAATTTTATTTTAAAATTAATTAATACCCCAAAACTCAAAATAATTCTACTAAATAAAATATAATTCTAAAAATCACCAAAATTGGTACAAATGGTCCTCTAGTCATTAGGAATATTCCATAATTTTCTCAAGGACAGAAACATTTCCTTGGTCATGTTATTGAATTTTTCTTGAAAACCCTTATTTTCCATTAAAAATAATTACATAAATAAATTAAATATAGAAAAATCAAGTTTTCTCCTCTAATGTATTAATTGACATGTGAGTGAGATTACATAAAAATTTCAAGTTCATTTAACCTTAATTTAGTGAGTTATAGAATTATTAAGCTTGAAGGGCAAAAGGATAATTAAAAATTTCAACCCTTAATTAAAATTTTAGGATTAATCAAAAGGGGAGGGTAAAATATTTGATTTTAAACTGATTTTGGGTGATTGAAACTTAAATGATTGAGAGTAGAAACCTACTAATCATTTCAAATATAATTAAAGTAAAACTTTCATTAACTAATTAATTGAAACTTTGGAAGAATAATAGAAGTTGGAATTATTAAAGTAGGGATATAATTAAGAGGACATTTATTCTTTAATTTAAAAAATCCCTAAATAAATCACTTCAATAATACTTAACTCTTAATTAAAAAAATTAATTTAAAAGAATAATCTCAATTAATAATTAAAATTAAAATTAAATTAAATTAAAATTAAAACTAAATTAAATTAAATTAAGATTAAAATTAAATTAAAATTAAATTAAATTAAAATTAAATTAAATTAAAATCAAAATCAAATTAAAATTAAATTAAATTAAATTAAATTAAATCAAATTGAATTAAAATTAAATTAAATTAAAATTAAATTAAATTAAATTAAAAATTAAATTAAATTTAATTTAATTTAAATTTAAATTAAATTTAAATTTAAATCAAATCAAATTAAATTAAACTAAATTGAATTAAAATTAAATTGAATTAAATTAAATCAAAAATCATTTAACAACAAACCTAAATTAAATCATTAAGAATTAAATCTAAAATAACTTGAACACTATTCCAAACTTAAACTAATTTTTTTATAATTAAGTCAAAATTAAAATTAAATCATTAAGTTTAAATCATTAAAATACTTAATAAGTTGATTTGTCATTTTAAAGCTCTTATTATTATAACTCTTAAATGAGGTATCAAGTGAAGTGTTACTTCACTTATAGGATATTCAAATGTCCTAATTCACTGAGCAAAAGAACAAAACTTAAACTCCTGGATGATTAATTCACTTGTATAATTAAATTCTCTTGGACTTAAAACAATCCTAAAGGTATTGAAAAGATGTTTAAGACTCATCTTAAGCACTTCCTCAATATGATGAGATGTTTATAAGAACAATTGAACTTAATTGTTCTTTGGTGAAGAAAATCATCCTTAAACCAAAACACAAGAACCTAGACGTCATAGGAGATGACTAGCTATAGGATTAGGACTTTGGTAGACAACCCAAAACATTTGCCTTAGCTTTACGTAGGTACTTGTTGAAATATTTAAATGTCTTAACATGTGTTTTAAGTGCAGCTTGGGATGACGGGAAGACCCTCCAGGTACGCTTTTATTTTATTGCAATTTACTTTATTGCAATTTTCTTACATGCACTTTACTTTACTTTTCTTGCATGATAAAAAACTGTTGCATGAAAACTAAAACCTTTAGGATAGTCCCTGAACTGAAACAAAAACTAAATTAAAAGTCATTACAAGATAAAAATCACCGTCACAACATTTCAAAATATAAAACAACTCAAAATTTAATCACAAACAGAACAACAAAACTACAACTTTAACTAAATTAAAACGTCTCGTTGAATGATCGGGAATACCTCGGATGATGTAACCCACGTGTTACTAACTGGATTTCCCACGGTCTAAATGAAAGTGTGGAACTCGTTCAGTTGAGTTTAGCAAATTCATCTGGACTAAGTGAATTCAATGAAAATAACGGTGTCGGGATGACGGAACCGTGGGATCTTAATCGGTTCTGTTTAATTAACTTTAAGATTTGTTTTAATTAAAATATTAAAAACACTTGGATTTTAAGATTTTCTCTAAACCAAAACACTTTTCTCATCTCTTGATTTTTACCTTCTAAAACTATACCTCTGCAACAACAAGGAGCTTGGAGCACGATGAGCAGCACGACCATCTTCGTCAGCAAAACAACTCTACATCAGCTAAACATTCCTAGAATTAAACAACCAAACCGTAGGATTTCGAGGTAGTTTGCCTAGTGCAACATAAATCCTCAACCCTTTTGTTAGGCTTTTGCATAATCATGTTATGTAAATTAAGCCCTAACCGGTCTTAGGACTCCGAGGTAGTCGTTTGGTACGACATAAACCCTCACATGTTCGGGGCTATTTGTATGATTATGTCATACTAATATGAGTCCTAATTAATTAAAATTGGCAGGATTGAAACATTAAATAAACTTTCAAATTGAAGCCAAACAATAGGATAGTTTGGGAAGTTTCCAAGATTTCTTCTTGGATCCTTAGCTTCTCTTACTTCTCTTCCTTTGGACTCCTGAAAATAACTGTTCCAAATTTGATCCATTCCCTGTTGAAATTCTCAAAACTCAATCATTTGAGAACCTTAAACTTTGAAATTCTTGAGAGCAAAACCACTGATCATTATCGAGAGTTTTCTTAAATGATTCCCGTTATTTAAGATGTAATTAACTATAGGGGCTTGCCCTTATTGGGAACTTTAAGAACCCAGGTAATCTAAACCCTGCTTAATTCCTTTATATTAAGCAGGGGAACTTTTCGGCTTATAAAATTGGTTCGTAAACCAAACGGATGTCACAAATCTTCTAGTTTATTTAACCTAGCCCCATCATTAAGCAGTGTGTCTATTCTCCGAGATAGATATACAGTTTGTGGTGCGGTGCTCATTTATATAAACTATTCGTGATGTGAGATCAGTTTGATTTCATATCTTAAAATTTTCAAATTTAAAATTATTTTCAAAATCAAATACTATTTTTCTAAATTATATATATATATTTAAATTAAATTTAAAATTTAAAATTCACCGATAATTTCTGTAGGCGACCCCTTTTCAAAAATACAACACACCAACCTAAAAATAAGCAGTACAGAGGTACTCTGACGAGGTTAAAGAATATGAATGCTCATATTTGGCACAATACAAATTTATTATCAATCTATATCAATCACTCGTCATAGAATCATTACAAGAAGAAAGATACTTTTCCATATTTGAACCATTCAATACAAAACTTAGTGTGTGTTAGTTAATCTTGTTTAGAAATTTAGAAAGTAATTTTAGTGAATTTAGCTTTAGTTATCTATGCACTAGAAACTCAAATAGTACTTGAACTTGCATTGTGAATTGAGTATTATATTTCAAATCTTTACTATACTTTAAAAAGTTCTAACCTTCCTCGTGGGGTCTATAACCAGGACTCCACTAGAGCTCTGTATTACTTGAACGATATGTGTACTTGTGTCTACAAGTGACTGCCTCATTATTAAATTAATCATATTGTGAAACTGAACTGAAACTGACTTTTGAATATTTATGTTAGAGGCAGCACACCAGATCAGAATGTCTCCTTATAGACTGATTTTTGGAAAGACTTGTCATTTACCAGTTGAATTGTAACATAAAGCATATTGGGCGATTAAAGAGTTCAATTTCAATTTAAAGGATGCTGGTGAGAAAAGATTATTACAATTTAATGAATTGAAAGAAATTAGAAATGATTCTTATAATAATGATAAAATTTACAAGGAGAAAAAAAAGATATAACATGATCAGAAGATTATAAAAAAGAGATTTAAACATGGATAGGAATTTTTATTATATAATACAAGGTTGAAATTATTTCCTATGTCGTATCGGACGACTACCTCGGAAATCCTAAGACCGGTTAGGGATTAATTTACATGACATGATTATGCAAATGCCTAACGAAAAGTTGAGGATTTATGTTGCGCTAAGCAAACTACCTCGAAATCATATGGCTTTGTTGTTTAATTCTAGGAATGTTTAGCTGATGTAGAGTTGTTTTGCTGACGAAGATGGCCGTGCTGCCCACCGTGCTCCAAGCTCCTTGTTGTTGCAGAGGTTTAGTTTTAGAAGTCATAAATCAGGAGATGAGAGAAGTGTTTTGGTTTAGAGAAGTCTTAATTTCCAAGTGTTTTTGTGTTTTAATTAAAACAAATCTTAAAGTTGATTATAACGACACCGGTTAAGATCCCACGGTTCCATCCTTCCGGCATCGTTATTTTTATCGGATTCACTTAGTCCGTATGAATTTGCTAAACTCAACCGAATGAGTTCCACACTTTCATTTAGACCGTGGGAAATCCCGTTAGCAACACGTAGGTTACATCATCCGAGGTATTCCCGATCATCCAACGAGACGTTTTAATTTAGTTGTAATTGTAGTTTTGTGTTCGTTTGTGATTAAATTTTGAGTTGTTTTATATTTTGAAATGTTGTGGCGGTGAATTTTATCTTGTAATGACTTTTAATTTAGTTTTGGTTTCAATTTTAGGGACTATCCTAAAAGTGTGGGTTTTCATGCAACAGTTGTTTATCATGCAAGAAAAAGTAAGTGCGATGCAACTAAAGAAATTGCAATAATGTAAATTGCAATAAAATAAAAGCGTACCTGGAGGATCTTCCCGTCATCCCAAGCTGCATTTAAAACACAATTAGAATATTTAAACAAGTTCCTAGGTAAAGCTAAGGGAAGGGTTATGGTTTTCTACCAAATTCCTAATCCTATAGCTTGTCATTTCCTATGACGTCTAGGTCTCTGTGTTTTGGTTTGAGGACGATTTTCTTCATCAAAGAATAATTAAGTTCAATTGTTCTTATGAACATCCTATCATATCGAGGAAGTGCTTAAGACAAATCTTAAACATCTTTTCAATATTTCTAGGATTGTTTTAAGTCCAAATGAATTTAATTATACAAAAGAATTAATCGTCCGGAATTCAAGTTTTGTTATCTTGCTTCAGATGAACTAGGACATTTGAATATCCTATAAGTGAAGTAGCATTTCATTTACCGTTCTGTTTAGGAGTTATGATAACCAAAGCTCTCGAGGGCAAATTGGTGTTCAAATGGTTTATGATTTAGCTTTAACTTCGCTAAAGGGTTTAAATTTGGAATAGTGTTCAAGTTGCTTTATATTTAATTTCTTTATGTCTTAGGTAATGTTATTTAATTCAATTTCATTTAACTTTAATTTAATTTAATTTAATTTTAATTTTAATTTAATTTAATTTAATTCAATTTAGTTTCGATTTGATGTTAAATTAATTTAGTTTAATTTGATTTAATTTCCTTTAATTTAATTTAATTTGATTTAATTTTAATTTAATTTAATTTAATCTAATTTAATTTAATTTAATTTGTTTTAATTTAATTTAATTTAATTTAATTTAATTTAATTTAATATGTTTTAATTTAATTTAATTTAACATTTTTTTAATTTAATTTAGTTTAATTTAATTTAATTTACTTAATTTGTTTGATTTAATTTAATTTAATCTTTAATTTAATTTTATTTTTAATTTTAATTTAATTGAAAATTTAAAAAGAGTTTAATAATTTAACTTTTTTTTTAATTTAATTTAATGATCAAGTCCTTTAACATTTTAAAACTTAAGTTTGAATTATCCTTTCGATTAAGAATTAAATATTATTGAGATGATTAATTTAGGGATTTTTAAATTAAAGAATAAATCTCTTTCTAATAATATCCCTATTTTAATGATTCCAATTTTATTATTCTTCCAAATTTAATCAATTATTCAATTAAGATTTATTTTAATTATCTTCAAATTATTTAATAGGTTTTTACCCTTTAATTATTTAAATTTCAATCATCCAAATCAGATTAAGATCAAATATTTTATTTGTTAATTTTATTAAACCTAAAGTTTTAATTAAGGGTTAAAATTTTAATTACCATTTTGCCCTTCAAGCTTAATAATTTCATAACTCACTGAATCGAGCTTAAATGAACTTGAAATTTTTATGTGACTTCACTCATATGCCAATAAAGACATGAGAGGAGAAAATGTGATTTTTCTGTATTTAATTTATTTATGTAATTATTTTTGGTGGAAAATAGGAATTTCCAAGGAAAATTTAATAATATGACCAAGGGAAAGTTTCTGTCCTTAAGAAAATTATGGGACATTCCTAATGACTAGAGGACCACTTGGACCAATTTTGGTGATTTTTTGAATTATATTATTTTTATTATAATTATTTTGAGTTTTGGAGTATTAATTAATTTAAAAATAAAATAAAGGTTGAAAAATGAAATTTATATTTTTTAAAAATCTCTCTGATATCAAGGAAATCAGAGAATCAATTTTTGCAATTTTTCTGATTTTTCTTTGATTTATTATAATTATTTTAGTGAAAATGCTAGAAAATACATTTTTTTTAATTTTAAAATTACCCTAGTGGCTTTAAATTTAATATCTAATTAAATAGACCTAAGAAAAATATGGAATTTGTTCCTAAGTGATTAAAATTCAAAATGTGACATTTTGGTGAATTTTATTATTTTTATGATTTTTATTATTTTTTAATTATTAAAATATTAAAATAATATTAAAAATCAACTTTTTTAGAAAATTGAAATTTTAATTTTCCTAAATTCCCCGATATCGAGAGGCTCCAAAACCAATTTGGTGAATTTTTAAAAGTATTTTGAAAGTTATGAATTTTTAAAGTTCAAATTGTCTAAATGCGCTTAATCAACCCATTTAGTAGGGCTAACCAAGTCCAATCGACTTCAAATTTTTATGGTGGGTTCCTCTGATCCTAAAGGTCAGTGGAGAATTGATTTCAAGTCAATTTGATGTATGGTTGGCTCTAATTAATTAGAGATCTATTTTGGGTGTTTAAGCCAATTAGTGGTTATTTTAAATGAGTTAACTCAAAACCTATTTTTCCTAGGGTCCTCTCGGTTATAAGAGACATCACCAAATTTTTCTAGAATTTATTTCACAACATGCTAATTATTGGAATTAAAATACTCAAAACAAGTAACATGAATTTGAAAAATCAATAACTTTTCATAGGGATGGCCTCGACTTTGGAAAATTCAGGGAATGTTCCCAAATTCATAGGCTTCAAAAGCCCTATGATCTCATGCCATGGTGAATTTCCTATATGCATGGAGAATTAAAACAATGCAGAGAGTAAATAAATCATTAAAAATAAAATACTTAATGAAATTAAATGATTTCTTTTCCACATTATTCTCCTCTGTTCACTGAGCAAGAAGGTATTTTTATTTTATTTTTCCTGATTTTCCTACACAAAGTTATGGATTTTTGAAGTTTAGGGGAATTAAATAAATCAAAAATACCCTAATTTTCTATTTATCCACGCGGCGCCGCGTCAACCTCGGCAGCCTCCGGAAGGCCACGCGGCGCGTTCGGTTCGACGCCGCCATCCGACTCCGCGCTCCGGGCCCCGCCGTGTCGTTCCATCTCCCCGATCCGACGCGATCCCGGCCGTCCGTCCGCGCGTGTATTAAATGAACGGCATCCGTTCATCGTCCCCAAGCGTCCTCACCCGAGAGCCGTCCACACTAAATCCCTAATATCTCACTCAATACTTAACGGATTTTCGTGTTCTTATGCTCTATGGATTCGTCTCGAAGAGACGAACACATCTATACGGTGATCATGCATCGAAATTAAAGCATTTGAAATGGAGAATCTCCAGAAGCTCGGGATGAAGAATTAGCTCATACCTTTGCTCGGAGAAGTGTGGCTTCAATCCGAGGGTTGTGTCACCTTCGATCGGATCCCGCAAGCTCCGCATGAAGTCTCCGGTCCGGTGAATTGCCTGGTATGATTTCGACCACGCCCGATCACAAAGCTTGGAGGCCGGAGCAACCGGGTGGCTCGGAGATGGGGCTTTTGCTCGTGGACACCTTCTCTTGGTCCGGTGAAGGTGTAGGACCAATCAATTCGAGGATTGATCCACCGTGGAGAAGTGTCCCGGTTTTGGGTGAAATTTCGGCCGAGAAATCGGATTCTGTCGGTGGGGATTGAGGCAAATCGACACCTGGGATCAACCGCTCTAAGGGTGGAGAAGGGTTTGGAACAATTTTGGCGGAGTTTCGGCAAGGTTTATGCAACTCTCTTCTCATGGCCGCGAGGGGGTCGGGTTTAAATAGAGGTGGCTGGAGAGCCTCACGGGGATGGCCAAGGGTCGGGATCACCAAGCCTGCGGTCATGGGAAGAACGAGCCATGGTGGCCATCTGGGCATGGGGCAGCTCAGCGAAGGTGGAATTCCAAAGTTCGGCTCCTCCCAAGGTCTCGGCCATGGTGTTTTCCGGCGACCTGTGCGGCCGGCCTGGCAGCATGGGTCACCCTCGAGTCCAAAGTGGGTCGTGGCTGAGGTTTGTGCATCAATCGGCCATGGACATGTGTAAAGGGTTCGAATCAGAAGGGTATGGGAGAGGCTCATTTTGGGTCCAAATGGGTCAACCCACCATTTCGGGTTTGGTGCACCCCTCCATGGCTGATTTGGGCCGAGGGAGGATCGGTGAATCAGCTTGAAAAGGGTAGAGAAGTCACCATCCATGAATATTTTGATTAATCATGGATTAGGTGAAGCATTAAAAGGGTTAAAACCTTTTTAAGGGGGCTTAAAAGAGGCTCCTCCTTTTGCCATTAATGGCTTGATCACATGTCAAACCTTCCATGGCTTCATGTGGCTTGTCCATGGCTTCGCATGGCTTGTCGTTCGTTGGAAAAGCTTCGGTCAATTTCATGAAAATGGATTTTAGAAATTTTTGGTAATTTGATGGGAATTTGTATGAAGCTTGATTTGGAATGGTTTAATGATGATTTTGAAACTTAGGGGTGATATCAATTAAAGGTATGATGAAAAGAAATTGCCATGTGGGCTTTAGGGCCAATTTTGGGCTTTTGTATTTGGTGGAAATGAGCTTTTAAAATGGTTTAGGGAAGTGGGCTTTTGATTTTAAAATGGATTTTAGGATGAAATTTTGGCAAAGGCTTGGGCCAAATAATTGTTGGGTTTAGCTCATAGATGTGTCATGAGTGACTTGGAGCAAATCTGGAGTGATTTGGGTTTGAATTGGGTTGAATTTGGGCTCCTTTGGTGAATGGGCCAATATAGGTCAAATTGGGCTAACTTGGGCCAATGTTGGGCTAGGGTTGAAATTGATGTAAAATTAATGTTGGGAAATGTTTATGGGAGTGTTTCAAAGAGGTTTTGACTTTGGTTGGGCTTTGATTTTGGGGTTTGGGCTTATTTGGGTTAGGTTTGGGTTTAGGTCAAAATTGGGCTTTTTGGTTTTGGGTTGAATTTGAGTGGGGTTTGGGTCTAAATGTTGGGAAAATCATGTTAGTGTTTTGTTTGTGGGGATGTTAAGGAAGATTTGGAAAAAATTTGGGGTTAATTAGAGTTGAATTGCGTGAGTTTGGGTTATGTTTGGGTCATGGGTCCAAATTGGGCTTTAAGGCCAAAAGTGAAATTTGATCCAAATGTCAATCAAATTGGACTTTGATTTGGTCTAGATTGGTGTTGGGAATGTTGAATGGAAGTTTAGAATTGAATTGGACCAGGATTTGGGTCAATTGGGTAGGTTTGGTTTGACATCGGGTTTACTTTGGGTTTAAAATGGATCAAATTGGGGGTTTTGATAAAAGTGGGGTAAATTGACAAAATTGGCCCATGGTGTAGTTGAACAAAATGAAATTGGAAATATTTGGGATTTTCTGGAATTTTCTGGGAATTTTCTGAATTTTTGGATTTTTGGGTCAAGAGGGGTATTTTGGGTATTTGGAGGGTATTGGGAGGTATTCTTGGAATTTTTGATATTTTTGGCTATGGATGATCAATTTGAGTGGAGAGAAATGTTTAGGAATGATTTTGGAGAATTTTGGGTGATTTGGAAATTTTTGAGAAATTTGGGTAGTTTCAAGGGTTTGGTAGTTAAGCGGGTGTAGGGTCCCGGGGTCAAAAATCGAAAATTGGAAATTGAAAATTGGAAAATTGAAGATCGGGTGAATATAAGTGGAATGAAATCATTTTGGTTGAGCCATGAAGCCATATCAAGTCCACATGAGCCATGAAGGGACTCATTTGAGGTATCCACTATGTTGTTCCTAACCCTCTTAGCCAAGGGCTTAGGGGTTAAGGACCATCCATGTGAATCACTTTCATGAGTCAGGAGGTGAAGTTGGGTATGGGTGTGTTTTGTAGGAGGTGTGTGCAAGTGTAGTGTATGAGTGTAGTGTGTGTGTAAGTCGCCCCTTCACTGCGACCGTAGCCACCTGTGGCGGTCCTAAGGCCAAAGAGTCCTATAGAACCCATCCTTTAAACTTCCACATTTAATTTCAACCCCTAGGTGATTAGGGGTCTACAATCAAGTTTGTGGAGTTTGCAGGGAGTTAAGAAGTGGTTTGAAGTTCTAAAAGTGGTGGATCCCAATTCTAGTCCTCTAAGACAAGTCAAAGGAAAAGCCTAAGGCTAGATCCTAAGTACTAAAAAGAAGAGATGACCTCATCAAAAATGAGGTCAACAAATGGACCCCCAATAGGTGTGGTGAGTCGACGGAGCACACCGCGCGTATTGGTGTTGACCGAAGCGATCAACAAAACCAACACGTAGTGTCCAAGTGACAAACTTAGGACAAAGTAGAAGAGTTTCCGCTGGGGAGTGTCAAGTATATCTTCAAGCCGGAGATTCCCGAACTCTCGACCGGGAAAGGGAAAAGAAGGTGAATTCCAAATCACATGATCCGGGAATTTCAATTTAGATTTTATTTTACTTTAGTTTAATTTTTTTGATGTGTGAGCTTAGATTTTGAGTTTTAATTTAGATTGAAGTTTTGTTAAAATTAACTTGAAGGGATTTGATTTGAAATCAGAATTGGAATTTTGAGGTTTTAGATGTAACATCTTTAACCTCGAAAGAAAATCGAATTGATCGGATCGAATCATTGCAATGAGGAGAGATCTCGTAGCAATGCGGTATTGGATGTAAAATCATTAACCTTAAGAGTTTGATTTTGATGTATTTCATCGCAATAGGGAAATAACCTAAAGCAATGCAAGTATCGGATGTAAAATCCTCAACCCCAAGAAATTTAAATTCGATGTATTTCATTGCGATAGGAAATGATCCTAAAGTAATGCGATCTCGGATGTAAAATCCTCAACCTCAAAAGTTTGAATTTTGATGTATTTCATTACAATAGGGGAAAGAATCCTAATGCAATGCAGTTTCGGATGTAAAATCCTCAACTCCAAAAGTTTGAATTTGATGTATTTCATTGCGATAGGGAAATGATCCTAAAGCAATGCAGTCTCGGATGTAAAATCCTCGACCCAAAAGTTTGATTTGATGTATTTCATTGCGATAGGGAAAAGATCCTAAAGCAATGCAGTCTTGGATGTAAAATCCTCGACCCAAAAGTTTGATTTGATGTATTTCATTGCGATAGGGAAATGATCCTAAAGCAATGCAGTCTTGGATGTAAAATCCTCGACCCAAAAGTTTGAATTTGATGTATTTCATTGCGATAGGGAAATGATCCTAAAGCAATGCAGTCTCGGATGTAAAATCCTCGACCCAAAAGTTTGATTTTGATGTATTTCATTGCGATAGGGAAATGATCCTAAAGCAATGCAGTCTCGGATGTAAAATCCTCAACCCAAAAGTTTAAATTTGATGTATTTCATTGTGATAGGGAAAGAATCCTAAAGCAATGCAGTCTCTGATGTAAAATCCTCAACCCAAAAGTTTGAATTTTGATGTATTTCATTGCGATAGGGAAATGATCCTAAAGCAATGCAGTCTCGGATATAAAATCCTCGTCCCAAAAGTTTGATTTGATGTATTTCATTGCGATAGGGAAAGGATCCTAAAGCAATGCAGTCTTGGATGTAAAATCCTCAACCCAAAAGTTTGAATTTTGATGTATTTCATTGCGATAGGGAAATGATCCTAAAGCAATGCAGTCTCAGATGTAAAATCCTCGATCCAAAAGTTTGAATTTGATGTTTGATTTGATTTGAAATTTGGAAAGATTGAATTTAAAATTTGATTGAAATTTGATTTGGAATCTGGAAAGATTGAATTTGAAATTTGATTGAGATTTGATTTGGAATTTGATTGAAATTTGATTTGGGATCTGGAAAGATTGAATTTGAAATTTGATTGAGATTTGATTTGGAATCTGGAAAGATTGAATTTGAAATTTGATTGAGATTTGATTTGGAATCTGGAAAGATTAAATTTGAAATTTGATTGAGATTTGTGTTCATTTTGTTTGTCATTTGACGATTCAAATTTATTTTATCGTTTATTTAGTGTCCATGTGAATTTGGTGTTCATCATTTTTTAGATTTTTAAGGAAAGTTTTCTTTTATTCCTTTTTTTTATTTCTTTTCTGTTCTTTGTTCGAAGTTCATTTAACTTTAATGGCGTTTCCTGATCAATTTGCATAAAATAGGTGAAGGCCAAAAATGTGACATGGTCACTTTCATTCCAATCATGTCGAAGATACATCATACAACTCAATCTGGAATACATCTCATACAATCCATGTAGACTCAAAACGGACTATGTATGATCTTTGTCGATCCATCCAAAGAAGCATCTGTCAAAATCCATGTCTGAATAGTGGGGTATATGGTTAATAACATCACCTTCCAAGCCATCCTTGGCAAGGATGCCTTATGGATGTACATTGGAGGTGTGATATTTTCCATGTAGCTCACAGCTCGTAAGGCCGGAGGCTCTCTAGCTCCGGTCCGGCTGGAAATGGTAAGGTGTCTTCCTGTCGTCCATCCTCCCGAAAGTAAGCGAGATCCGCTTCATCGGTACTCCCGGTATGTAATGCTTAGCGATATCCTGCTCCGTTGCCCTTCGGTATCATGACGGAACCTACCGGTAAAGGTATCTTCACCGGCCCTCGGAACTCACACCGGGCTCTGCTATCCGGAGGTCGAATCCGGACATGATGTTACACTCATTCGGGAAAGAGACCGTGCGAAAGGTCCGACAAAGTCGTGGTGATCTATGTGTGGGGGTATACGATCCCTCGCTTGTAGATGTTAATAATGCAGCATATTGGGTATGCAATCTGCTGCGATACCCTCCATGTTATCAATCTCTTTACCATTCTCTTGATGACTAATGGCATCGGATCCACTCGCCCATGACGGAGTATTCCCGGTGGGTTTCCCTTCCTGTCCTCCGCAAAGTTGTAGTAGCATCTGCATTGTATTGTAATTCTACCTTTCCCTGGCATCCATCTCCGGTGTTATGAGTAGGTGTTTTCCCTTAGGCGGCCCACTCGGCCCATTCTTTTCAAATCCCGGATGCAATCCACGATTTGTTGTTGTTCATATTCCGAGAATACGTCCGTATGTAGCTCGAGGCCCTCTAAGTATATTGATCCTTCGCCTCCGATTCTCTCGAAGTATTCAAAGGTTTTCTTTTCGACATTCTCGCATTCTTTCCAGCTCGTACTCCGGAATAATTTGCAAATGGCGAGGCCTGGTGACATATTGTGGGATATACGGCTCAATCCCTTCACGTTCTCCTGCATACCTCGGCTCCTCGGGGATGATGTCCGTCGGAACATCCCCTAGGGTTGCTTCTGCAACAAGGTCATGCATCACTGGTGGTTTTATCTAGTAGCGTGGTAGTCTTCTTTCTCCTGATCTTCGTGAGATTTCCCTGGTCCTTTCTGTTATCCTAGGAGCTGGCCTCCTTTCTTCAGGTTCTCGGTGAACCGGTGTCCTCGAAGTGTATGTGCTGCGGCAGAAGCAATCGTCTCGTCGCGCCGGTCCGCCGCTAGTTTGGTCAACATCTTGCGGATACGGCAATTTTTATTTCTTCGTTGCGTTGCTGTGAGAGTAGCTCTTCGAACTTCTTGAATCTCTGTGGGCGCGGCACTGACAAGCCTGCCTTCTGCTATAGCGACTACAGACTTCATTTTCTTATCTTCTTCAGTGTTTGCCTTTCTTTTCTTCTTCGTCGGATTGGTGGCTTGGGCCACCCACTTTCATCACTTGTCGCCCGGCGGTTCTTCTCGGTCAGCCGGGACCCGGTTGTTGACCTCATTTTTGATGAGGTCTTCCTTCTTCTTTTTAGTGCTTAGGATGCTAGCCTCTAGGCTTTTCCTTTGACTATCTTAGAGGACTAGAATTGGGACCCACATTTTACAAATTTAAACCACTTCTAAACTCCCTGCAAACTCCACAAACTTGACTATAGACCCCTAATCACCTAGAGGGTTGAAATCAAATGTGGAAGTTTAAAGGATGAGTTCCCATAGGATTCTTTGGCCTTAGGACTGCCCTGGGTGGCCTGGTCTGGTGAGGGGGCTGACTTACACTACACCTACACACTACACTCCCACACACCTCCTAAAACTACACCCACACCTCCAACTTGACCTCCTGACTCATGTAGGTGATTCACATGGATGGTCCTTAACCCCTAAGCCCTTGTGCAAGAGGTTAGGAACAACGTAGTGAATGCCTCAAATGAGTCCTCTCATGGCTCATATGGGCTTGATATGGCTTCATGGCTCAACCAAAATGATTTCTTTCCACCTAAATCCACCCAATCTTCAATTTCCCAAATTTTCAATTTTTGACCCAGGAGCCCTACAACTCTACTAAGCCTACCCAGAAACACTCGAAACCCAAATTTTTGCAAAATTTCCAA